>NW_017547236.1:2555976-2923081 GCF_001854935.1 Bemisia tabaci
AATGGGGCGGAAAGCTTAAATTATAGACCCATCATGTAATATATCGTTGGAAAGCTTAAAAGACGCTCTTTTACATGGTGAGTATTTAAAGTGACCTTAATAATGCGATTTTGAAAGTTATGCGAATTACAAGCTTTTTTTCCACACGCGAAACCCAGTTTTTGTGAAAAAAACACCCTGTATATTGTCAAAATCAAAAATTTTGTAATTTTTTTATATTTACCTTAAAATTATCTTTAAAACAAAAAAAAGAAAAATTAAATCGGTTCAGTGGATCTCGATCTATAGCGGCGCAAAGTACGCGCCCGGCCGCCATTTTGAATGGCCGCCATCTTGGATCTGCCACCATTTTGGAAATGCCTCTTCGACTCAAAACTCTTAAAATGTCATCTAGTTTGACCTCCCAAAGTGGCAAAACTGAATCAAGATTTGCAGCGTACTTGCCATAAGCCACCGTACTACCAGTATTATAGACCCTAAAATAGACCGAATCTCTGATACATTCCGTAAAATATACACCTTCAACGAGCAAAAAATTGTAGAGTTGAGGTAATTAAGCTGGGGGCCCAAAAACGACCCTTAGCAGGTATTGATACCCCTCCTTTATATCAATATCTAGGTGTCTAGTTATTTTCATTTTGGGAAATCTTGATTTTTCCCGATTTTTGACTGCTAAATTCTGATCTCATATTTTTTCCGCATCCTGATTTTTTGCGAAGAAAAATTAAAAGTTCTAAGCGTATGCGAAAGCAGAGCTCTAGAATTAAGTTCTAAGCCGAATGTAACCTCACAAAAATAGCTCGATAAAAAAAATTGATCGGACGGCCGACTTTTCTCAAATCCTGATTTTACGACCGATGTTCCCTCAAATCCTAATGAAATCGGGATTACATCCTTATTGACCTGATATTCAATGACCTGACCTCAAATTCGGATGGAATTGGGAAAATCGGAAAAATCCTGATGCTATAGTCACCCTGAATTCTCATTGGGAAATGCTTACTCTGGTTTAGTCTATTTACCGCCTGAGTCTCAAATCGATGTATTTTTCTTTCACTTTACAGATAGCAATGGTGGAACTCCAAATAAACGAACCTACCAACGTGCCAGAATGGCTGTTCATAATGTTCTCAATCTGCACTACCATCTTAGTCGCCGTGCACATTTTCGCCCTGATGATCAGCACATACCTCCTGCCGAACATAGACGCGATCAGCAAGCTCCAGTCGACGAAACTGGTCAAAGAATCGCCCCACGAGCGAATGCGCGGTTTCGTCGAGCTCGCGTGGACCTTCTCCACCGTTTTCGGACTCTTCCTATTTTTGGTGGAGGTGGCAATACTGTGCTGGGTCAAATTCTGGGACCACTCCATCAACGCCGCCATCGCCGCGACCATCATCGTCATCCCGGTTCTGGTGATTTTTGTAATTTTTGTATTTTACTTCTATCATAATTTAGTCGCTTTTAAGTTCAAGGCGTCCGTGTCCGACGTGAAAGAGCTCGAGGCCATGAAGAAAAAATTGGACGATGCCTCGCCTGCGTGATTCCTGAATAAATCGTGATTATGTCCACGAATGTGAAATGTGTTTTTCATTCTTTTACAATTTTAATGTATCGATTGTCCAAGTCAAAAAGCACGTATAAAGCAGTAGCGTGGCGTGAATTGCGATGTATCGATTGTTATGCCATTTAAACCTATGGTAAAGAATCGATTATTAAGGTGTTCGCTGCGAACACCCCATTTATCGATCCTTTTCCATAGGTTTAAATGGCATAACAATCTATATATCGCAATTCACGCCACGCCACTGGTATGAAGAGGATATAAGATACGATTGTGCGGACGAGAGCCGCACAGTGGATCGAGTCATTGGGGGAGGTCGGACAAAATGTGGAAACTTTAAAAGCTCGTGACTCCATCCATACAAAACTTTGAGGTTGAATAAGTGGTTTCATTGATTTTCTTGTGAGGCACACCTTAAAATTTAAAATGTGACGAAATTAACATAAAAATTTGCAGTTTTAGTACAAAATTCCATGTCCGACCTCTCTGATAGACTCAATCCATACTGTGCGACGCTCGTCTTCTACGCCCCGTTGAACTGCCCCGTGTGGCGTCAGCATCGAGAGAAAAACTCAAAACTTCATTTGGACGTATTTCTATTAAACAGAACTATGCGCAGATGCACTGGAAAAAAAAAACACATTGTATCGAGAGTCCAGACTCCTGAAAACATTGACAAGAAGAAATACTCTTGATTCAATCGGATTTTTGCTTAAATCAGAACGAAATCCGCTTAAATTAATAGGCTTGGTTCTTGATTTAAGCTAGATTCTGATTGAATCAAGAGTATACTTTATCTCCTCGATGTTTTTAAGAGTCTGGACTCTAGATCCAAATGTGTTTTTTTTCCCAGTGTGAGAAATATCGACGGTGAAACTACCAAACCACGTATCTCGGTTTGCGACGTCGCAGACTTCCTGTCATTCTTTATTTTTTAAATGAAAAACTACTTAACGTCCAGTCTTGAAAATTCCTGTGATTTTTCCTCTTCGTGCGGAGAAAATTCTGTGAAAATTTCAAGGAATGATATTAATTTGGTCTACTTCAAAAAAAAAATAAAATGCAAGCGTAGATTTTTAAACACCGCAAACGAGATACGTGGTTTGGTAATTTCACCGTCGATATGGGGTGTGCTTTAAAAAGCTGCATAAGAAACAATGTAAAAGTGGGCGAGATTCCTTTTGAAGAATTGAAAAAGTGGGATTTTAAATTCAGCAAACAGAACTATGTGCCAACTAAATTCAGGATCTATGAACCGCGGGCATGGCACGAGAGCGGTGTGGACAGGGCTCATGAGTTAATGACCACTACGAGGAGCCGCGACGATGGCATGCATCTCCGTTGACGTCACTGGCGCTTTATTATTCTCATTCACTCTTACGGCCGCAGAACTGACGAGCACCCTCATATTTCTCACCTGCGCACAAATCTGTTTGATAGAAATACGTCCACTTAAGCCTGTGCTCTGATCGTACTTAAATTTTAATGTTATTACATCGCATATGCAGGGTGTTTACTAAAACAGGCTGGATAAAAATCAGTAGGTAGGTACCTACTTTTGCAGTACTTTTTCAATATATTCCCAAGAAATTCAGTACCTATTCTCTCAGTGCCTCCATTTGACGAAGTTCGAGAAATTCCGAAATTTTGAAATTCTCGTTCGAATAAACGGAAAAAAACACATTGGATCTAGAGTCCAGACTCTTGAAAATATTGACAAGAAAAAGGACTCTTGATTCAATCAGATTTAAGCTTAAATCAAAAGGAAATCCGCTCAAATTAAGAGGCTTGGTTTTTGATTTAAGCTTAAATCTGATGGAATCAAGAGTATTTTTTCTTGTCGATGTTTTTAAGAGTCTGGACTCTCCATCCAATGTGGTTTTTTTCCAGTGTGACGTAGCCACAAAATGTATTTGGTGACCGGAAGATTAACTGACTGCACAGTCGGAATCTTGCAGGCAAATACTTCTCTAAGAATCAACGCCCAGGGGATTGCATACTTCCAGGCTTCATTGAAAAACACGCGTGGTACGAAGGAAAAATTTCCGCACATTCTTCCGGAATCTCCGCATCGGTGCTTCTGGACCGGCTAAAATTGGCGGATCTAGCAAATTAGCAACGTTGTTTTTCTCCATTTAAACATATGAAAATGTATCGATTTTTAAAGGGGCCAGGTGCTCCGACAAGAATCGATTATTTAACTTAGGTTTAAATGGAGGATATCCGGTGTTGCCAAATTGCTGGATCCGCCTCTGCCCCTAAATAATCAGTACTAATCCCGGACTGGTAGACACCCTGCACATGACACGACTTTTACTGAGAGATTCAGCCAGGAAGTCTGCACCGTCGCAAACGGAATTAACCGTGTGAAGCTTTCTCGACCAAAAAATCGGACTCCTCGGGCCATTTCCGAGTGGACTAGCTTGGTTTCAGTTCGATCGAAGAACTTCCGATTGAGACCCCGAAATTTTAGTCCGTCTAACCCCTCCCAAGTACCATTTCTCAAAGGAAAAATCGTAAGAAAATATATAAAAATGTATATATGTTGTTCGTAAATATATTACGATTTTATCGGCGATAAAATCGCCAGGATCATCAATATCTGAGCGACTATCCCCGATTTTATCACGATAAAATCGCGCTTTTGGGTGCTTTCACAATAACTGGAATAGTTTTGTCGCCGTAACAGACACAGGGCCGGATTTAGGGGGTGGATACATGGGCCGGGGCCCAGGGCGGCAAATCTAGGGGGCATAACTTTGCAATTACTTTAAATGTAGGAATAAAAAAAATCGGATTTCGAAAAAAAATTACAAACGAGAAAAGGCGACAAAATCTCTCATTTCCTGAGAGTGGGTATACAAATGTCTAATTCTGTCGTCTTTCAGTGATACAAGAGACAGCACCTACAATTAGGCGAGTTAAGAGAGAAACCCAACACGCAATTTTGGAACGGCGCGGCTTGGAGAGAAATGATGACGAGGACTTGAGATGAAAAGGAGAAGCCCTTGGTGCGGCGCGGCGGTCGGCATGTGACACATATTAGCGCCTACAGGACTGCGTGAATACTTCACGCATTGCATCAAACACAGCAGAGCGGTCACTGCGGTCAGCGTGAAACGCATGGCGCCTACAAGAATGGATAAATACTACAATTACTACACGCATTGCGCCAAACGGCCAAACACAGTGCAGTCAGCGCGGCGGCGTGACGGCGGAAGTTAAAAATATTAAACCACATTTATATTTGTTCTTTCATAATTTTTTCGTTCATTTTTTATAAATGGAGGGCCTCGTCAACACAGAGATAGGTTAACGGAACTTGACTTTCGCGCAAAGTTCCGTGAACTTTGGCTAGTAGTATTGACAGGGCTTTCGCAAGAAATGTGTCGAACACGAGCAAACGCGTCTTATGCACCCCTCCTCCTCCGGCACGTTCACTTGATGGTTTTATTGATGTTTCAAAACGAATGAAGATGGAGCGGCAAAATATAGGCGGCCCATGGGCGGCAAATAGGTAAATCTGGCCCTGAACAGACAACACATTTTTCGGTCATGTTTTTAGTAGAAATGATGATCACTCGAATTTTTTCGCATTAATCTTCAGAGGGTTACGTATTATAACGCTTTCTAATGATTTATTGCCCTACTTCTCAATCAGTATTATGTAAATTCCGAAAATGTGCAGTCTGTTTTGCGGTAAAAAGTCAGCGTAACAGACAGCACATTTTCGGTCATTTATATATTAAAATTGACAAGTGGAGCGATAAATCTTTGAAAGGCGTTATAACACGTAACTCTATGTAGATTAATGCAAAAAAAATTCGAATGATTATCATTACTACTAAAAGTATGGCCGAAAAATGTGTTGTCTGTTACGGTGACAGAACTATTCCAGTTATCGTGAAACCACTCTTTTATCGCCCGACAATTTATCGCGATATTTTCGAAATAAAAATCGCGATTAAGTAGCGATTTAATCTCGATTTCATCGACAAAAATGTATTACGATTTTATCGGACCAAAAATTACGATGTGTAGCGATTTAATCGCCATAAATCGCAATTTTTAATCCGATAATATCTCGATATATTGGCACCGATATAATCGCGATAACCAACCGATAAAATCGCTATTTATCGCGATCACTGCTACTTGGGCTGCCGATTTTTCTCGATTTGGATTGGGAAAAAATTTTGACCCTGACATACTTATTAGTCCATGTAATCCATTTCGATTTTTCTCGATTTTAATTTTTATTAAGTCACGTGCGACTAAAGTACTTGACAAGTTACAGGATATTGTATGATGGAAGGATTTCCCTGCGTGCAACTTCTTCTTGAGAAGAATGAAGGTGCCTATCTTGAATTAGAAGAAGAAGGAGGTGTGTATTACACCCCTTTAAGCAATAAGTAATTGCATGCACAGTTTGATTTCAAGCCCTGATTTGACCTACATAGATTATGGTTTTTTCAGGAGAGGAAAGTTTGAATTGATGGTTTAGAATAAGAATTACAAACTTTCTTTCTCAGGTATGAGGTAATTTTGAAAGTTAGAATATGTTCAAAATGTTTTGCAAAGAATTTTGATGAGATTATGTGTTTTAGGGTGAAAACATAGTTTTTTAACCCTGCATAATGGTTCATTCTCCATTAAGTATGATTTTCAACAATAATTTGAAGAATTCCTAGATTACTCTCTATCTTTTCTGAATCTTTAGAAATTTCCTGACAGGTTGTCCAGATTGCTAGCCACTCAGGCAGTATGAGGGAGGGGATTTAAAGTAGTTGTCTGAAGATAACAAAAATGAGAACAAATCATATTTTCTAAAATATAAAAATATATTAGACATAAAACATAAGAAATTTTATCCATGATCTTGATCTTGCCATTTCCTAAAACAAAGTGCCTGCACAGTAAAATTCACAATCCATTCAGGAATAAAAAAAATTAATAAATAATGAATGAGATAAAATGAATAAATAAATAAAAAAAAACAAACAATTCAATGAGTAAAACTGAAAATCAAGCAACCGGGGAAATGATACAAGAAAATATACACACATTTTCATTCATATATTGTCTTCATTTTGATCATATTTAAAGCCAATAAAATACTACTTAGCATAGAGAGCTTAGAACATCAGCATAATTGCAAGCACGAGAAAGTCTGACACTTTTCATTCTTATTTAAAAGTTAAATAACAGTTAAGAAAACTCAAGGAACATGGATACTTTTATTACCAAGCTTGAGATTTTTATTCACAATTATTACGTAGGAATTTTTATCACAGCCGAAGTTTTTCATAACAAACATAGGTAGCAGAACAAATGAGCTAGGTTTCCACCTTCCTTCAACACTTCAAAAATGTTTAAAAATTTAATTCCGTCATCAAAAAAGTGTGTTATACATATATTTGAACAGATGATGGATCCTGAACAAGCTGATAAGCTCCTTGAAAACTGACGTGTCACTAAGGTATGAATTTAATTGTGACGCAGAGGCTATCCTACTGTTTGTTATAAATAAGTAAGGCCAACATACAATTACATACATTATACAATTACTGTGGTCTTTCAATCGTACATTGACTCCTCATTAGCGGTCAGTGTGAGTACTTTAAATTAATCCGATTTTATTCTTCATTTTCTAGGGCAAGTAGCATAATCTTTTACTTTAAAATACTCCTCATCTAAAAAATTGAGACAATAAAGAGCCTTGAACATAAATATTTATATCTCTCAGGATTCTCTGAGAAGATTTAACATAAAAACCGGTTCAGCCTTTTAATTGCTTGATTTTTTCTGCACTGATAATTAAATAAAAAAAGAAAGTAATATTCATGTTCTTTAAAAGAATGTACATTTTAAAAGTTCACTTGGGAGGGATGAAAAAAACCGAATTCAATTGCATTATCACTGGGCAACTTGTGCGGAAAGTTGATCTTAATCGGAAAATAGAGTACATGAAAAACAGACGTGCATAAAATGATCATCTTTTAGCTATAAAACTTAAGAAGGGTGCAAGGGTGTTTGGTAAAATATTAATAAAAATTGATTCAGATCACGAGAGGAAAGAATCTTGACAGATTGAATCTGATCTTTTAATTTGAGTGAACTCTGTGGGGCAAAAATCCGTTTGCACGATGATTACTGATATTAAAGAACAAAAAAGGGAAGGAGGAGGCGATTTCCAGCGGCTTCAAGAATACTGATTCCAAGGAATGAATGCCACTGTCTCTTCAGCTGCAGCAGCTTTGGGGCGTCGGGTCCAAACCTGAGCGTTTTGTGATGACTACTCTGGTGAATTCCTCCGACAGAGTGGGATGGATTCCAACTGTTGACTCCAACTGATCGAAAGTAATGTTGCACCTGAAAAAATATAATGGTTGAAAAAGTGGACACATTTTATTTAAAAAAAAATAAAAAAAATTGAGAACTTTTTACCTCTTCAATTGACTTTTGAAAAATATGTAAGACTTCCTGGTGATGAGATGTAATAGACTGGACTAGTGGCTACGTCATGGTTAAATGTAAACAAGCAGAAAACTTTTTTTCTGTTTTGCCCCCTTCTGCCATGATGGTAAAATGCGTCCGATCACTCTAAATGTTTCTAACAATCAAAAATTTGTGTGTCTAAGGAGTCCTTAATTAATTTATGACTGGTCAATGACTAAATTCTAATAAATTAACACAACTAACGCATGGAGAATTTGCGAATGAGGTTATGTTAGTTTGTTTTGGTTTGAACCATGAGTTCGATACTATACCAAATGATCTAGTCACTAAATTAGTCCATTCCTCAATTTCTGGGTCAAATCTTAATCTCTCACTTGGGAAATAAAATTTTAGAACAGTATGATTTGTACTAATGTATAACTTTCATGGCGTTACCCATTTCTTCTAAGCTTTTGCTAGGAAAAAAAAAAAAACCAATTATGGTGAAGAAAGAGAACTCACTTCATGGCAGCAGCATATCCTTGTATAACTTCACCAGCATTGGGTCCAATGAAATGCATTCCTAAAATTGTTCGTGGGGAATTTCGTAAACAAATCACTTTAAGATAGCAGCGTGATGGGTTTCTTTGAGGAATGAAAAATTCTGTTGGTTTGTAAAACGCATGGTAAACCTGCAATCATTGAGAATATGAAGATAAATAACACTTGAAAATTAAATTTTGAACATCCACCGAACTCCTAATTTTTAATATTCAATGTTACGAAGGATGAAAATACTTGAGAGTTTCATAATTTAATTAGAAAAGGGGCGCCATGCTGAGCTTCAGCATAAATTTTCAAAAAACAGTTGACTTTGAAACTAAAGATTAAATGGTACTACTTGTATGGGAGCATCCTTCTACTTTTAAACTATGAAATGCATGCAAAGATAAAAATCAAGATTGCGAATACTACATTATAGCAGTGACGGATTTCTACTTAATTTCAACTTTTGAATTCCCTGTTTTTTACACATATTTTCCCTGATTGATTGCATAGAACCTCTTTATGACTCATTCATTACAGAGGTGTAACACAATACCTATCGTGAGGTTCTGATAGCTGATGACTAAAAAGGCTACCCTGCCTTTTAAATTTCTTCTCCAACTTCACTATGACACCATCTTATTATATTAAAAAAATTGGATTTATTTATGTTCAAATAGATACACATTCCATTTTAAAAAGCAAAAATTCTAGAGTCAACATTAAATTTCCAGGGTTTTTCTTCCAAATTCTATTCCCTGAGTGAAAATGCAATAGGATGTAGGAATATCTGGTGGGCAAGCTGTACATTTCTGCCATAATATATCAGTGAAAGCAAACAGCACAGCAATGAAGGTGTTGAGAACCGTTATACTGAATATTAAACAGTCTGAATTTATTGAACTAAGCAGAAACAGGTTGAAAGAAAGCAAAACTACTAACCTCAATTTTATCCTCCGTGTACTTGGAAATTGCAGTTTCTTCACTGAGACCAACGCAGCCATATTCAAGCGGAGTAAAGACAGTTGTTGCCACATTATCATAATCCATTTCTAAGGTTGCACCTCCATATAAACGTGCAGCAAGGAGTTTTCCAGCTTGTACAGCAACTGGTGTTAGTTCTGGTCTTCCCTATAAATTAGAGATCAAACATTGTTTTAAATGACACAAAAATAGACAAGATGGTAACTGAATTAGAGCTAGAGATGGTGACTCAACCAAAATGCATAAAAATTCAGGTTAAAACTGACTATCTTGCGATAAAGAGAAAAGCTCACTCAAGTACAATTTCCCCTAAAAGGGATATCTTATATCTCACCTAGCTAATTACGACCAATTTGGAAGGCAATGGTAGATGCGATTTAGGTCTAATTGGACCAAGTATTACTGCAGCTTAGCCTCCTGATTTCCTGCTTTCACTCTTAGAGGCTTCCTTAAACGTTGCCGCAGTTTGGGCAAGCAGCTGTGGCAGCAAGCAAATTTACTGCCATCTAGTACAGTAGATATCGGTTAATACGACATTCAAGGGGTCACGGGATTTCGTCGTATTATCCGATACGTCGTATTAACCGATACATACTTACATGCTCTCTTATGGAGTTTCGCCATAATGAGGAAAACGAAATCCGTCGTATTAGCCGATATGTCGTATTAACCGATGTCGTATTAACCGATATCTACTGTATACCATTATCTAAATAGCTCTGCTAAGTCCATGGTGAGGCAATGTTACTGCGAAAAGACTGCAGACAACACCCAGAGATGGTGATTTTGCAATCATGCGTAAAACCAGTGCCATTCTTCACACTTTTGCACCAAACAGCATACCTCCTTGAGGGAAAATTATGCTCAAATTAGCTTCTTCTCTCTATCCAGAAATTTTCAGTTTTAAACGCCTGATGGCAAAATCACCATCTCTGTCAAAAGAACTCGAAGCGCTATCTTTAATCAGTTTGTTTAAGAGAAAGGCAGCCATGTCTGGTAATTTCAGACTGTTTCACAGAATTTTCATCTGCTTCTGAGGGGTTTAACAGCTGCTAAAAAGAGTGATATCAGCCGGTTAAGAGCGATTTGAAATGTACTAGAAACTTTGTTCCAACGAATGCAATCTTCAAACAGATGCCAACTATCAATGGTCCTACGAGGAGAAATTTTTCAGTGGGTTTTACCCATCTTGTTTTCTCCACAAGTACATAACGAACAACACGACCCGAAGTTAATGGTGACAATTCAGACTCAGGGAATTTTTATCAAATGCCAAAATTGCTGGCAGGAACTTTGGGTGGTGCTGCTCCTACGTTCAAAAACAATGTAGATTAATAATTATGGTGAGCAGATTAACAAATGAGTCTTGCGAGATACTGTGATGAGGGACTGCTTAGGGACTATAATTTGATCAAAATGATGATACTTACATGAAGGACATCACCGACTGCAAAAATATGCGGGACATTAGTCGTTTCTTTATTTGCATTTATCTTGGCATTCTCCTCAACCTTAATACCAGCGTTGGGTAAGAGTAGTTCATCGGTTAGAGCTCTGCGGCCAGTTGCAATCAAAACTGTGTCAAATTCAGCAGAGCAAGTTTTGTTTGTCTGAAAAAAAAAAAAAAGGTTTGATGAGATAAAAAAAATTGGAATTTCTAAGAGAGACTAAAATTTATATCTTCAGAATGGACTAACGAGAAAGTTATGGAAGCTATGGAGCCGTTCATAAAATAGGTAATGCTCTAGGAGGAGGAGAAGGGGAGAATGTTACGCTATTTTTTTAGACGAAAGGGATCTATGTCACAGAAGCTTTACAAAGTAGGAGGAGGGGCGGGTCAAAAAATCTCAAAATTTGCCTTACATATTTTATGATATGTAATATTTTATATATTACAGGCAAAGGTCGGCCTTTGTTTCTTGCCAAATATAAAGACAAGAAATATTAATCTAGGCACAAAATTATGAAAAAACAAAGCATAAGTCAAGAACTGAAGTTTTACAAAATTTAGATGCAAAATCATTTAAAAACAAAAACGAAACTTTGACCTTGAAAATATCAGAAATGTTTTACGATTTTAAGCAGAGCAAAAAAATCTAAAGGAATTTCCTTCAAAAAATTTTGAAATTTTTAAACCCACTTGAAAGGCTTCCTCATATGTTGTTACTCTTATGAATTTTCTACTTCAAGTGGGAAAAGATCAACTATTTTAAGAAATATTTCTGAGATTGATTGAAGAGAGGTTGTATATCAATAGCCAAAGTGTGAAACGACCTATCTCCGTTTGCGACGCTATAGACTTCCTGTCATACTTCATTTCTTCTTTGAAACTAGTCAACGTAATTTCTTTAAAACTATCTTAATTTTTCTTTTTCGGTAGATTATTCTGTATGAAGTTCAAGCTGTAAAGTTAGGTTCTTTCTTTTAGAAAAAATAAAATAGGAGCAGAAATTTTGAAACACCACAATGGAGATGCATGGTTTTGCACTTCGGCCATCAATATTCATTGCCGAGAATGAATGATGAACAATATGACATAGTTGATGAGAGTCATTCAGATTAATCAACTTACCTCAATATTCTTCCATGTTACTTGAAGTTTACCGGAATCTAATTTTTTCACTTCCAGGGGAACACATTTCATTAAAAATTCGACTCCCTTGTCCTTCAATTCTTCAGTGATGAGGTCTGCCATTTGTGTGTCAAAACCTCTTAAAACAACTGACCTAACCATCACAGTTGCGTTGTAGCCAAATCCTTTCAGGAATCCGGCACATTCTAAACCAATATCTGAATTGTAGGTAGTTAAAGAAAGCATATAAGTACATGATAACTAGGGAAAAACGAAATTCTCATCGCCTGATACACAGGTTTTTGTTTTGTTTTTTTGTTTTAGGTTTTTCATCCTCTTCTGGTACGGCAACACTACATGGGAGCTGCCAGTTAGAAAAGAGCGAAATTATAAAATTATGGGGGGTTATCCAGTGTTCTAGGACGAAATGAAGGATTGAGGAGTATGTTCCTATCAGGGTCACTTTCTAGAAGCAGACAAAAACTAAAAGCTGAGTAATTCTACTCTTTCTGGGGACAATAAAAAGTACTATGAGTATTACTAAATGTAAGATAAACAAAATCTAGGCAACTAATTTTGGCGATCTTGTTTGCATAGTCACATTCAAAAGTCATTGCCTTCCATAAGTAAAAATGTGTTCATGTTACCAGTTTAGAAATTCTGCACTTGGTTTATTTCTTACAGGAAAATCGAACAAAAATTAATAATTTAAATATTTAGCTGCTTATCTCAGCGAGCATTAATGAATTGAAAAATAGTCTGCAAAAAGGATACATCCAGCACCGACAATCAAAGTGTCTCCAGGTGGGGTGGGGTGTGAGAAGATGTCATCACTGGTGATACAGTACTCTTTTGCGCCAGGAATATTAGGATAATTGGGCCGACCACCAACAGCAATGATAACATGTGATGTAGTTAAAACACGTTCCGTTCCATTTTTCAGCTTTGCAACAACTGTGTTTGGATCCTTGAACTGACCTAGACCATTGATATATTCTACTTTTCTGGAAAATTTTAAGAAAAACAAAGGCTATTAAAGTGAATAAAAATATACTTAAATGAAAATTGAAGGGTATGAGTTTAAGATGATTAATTACTATGAACACTGTTAGGGGGCTACAACAGTCTCGAATTTTGATTAAGATAAATTGATTGTTTGAATTCAGTTCAAATCCAAACTGGTTCAAATTGGTCAGATGCGCTATTGTGTTTTGATAATTTCAGATTATAGATCCTCAAAAAATAATAAGGTCTGTCTGAACCCTGAGTGTTCACATCATCTTCATTTTTATTCATCAACTTTTATTCCTTTATTTGGCCAAGTAAGAGCAAATTTGCTGACTTAAAAGTTGTCAAGCGGGGCGCCTTCAATCGTTGGAGTGTGCGACATCACAGGATTAAGTGTGCTGTCGAAAAATGAAGCCGATGTGAAAAAGCGCTCCTCCTTTGGGATGCTTTAGAAATGTTTGAGGTCCTCCTCCTCAAATTTAACGAGAAAAAAGAAGAAAAGTAAAATTTAGCAATTTTTACCCACAAACTTGGCGAGCCAAAAAAACATGATTTATCCTGGTGGGGTAGGGGCGGTGGACATTTTTGACATTTCTATCTCTGAAAATTAAAAATCCAAGAATAATTTTAATTCTCTAACTCCTTGCACTCCAGTTCGGCAAGGAGGATACCTGCTACGCTTGTAATTCCGAAGACGCCGTTCTACTCTTGATTATTATCTGAATTGAGATTATCTTATTGACAGTCTCAACCTTACGATTTGAGACACCAATCTTTTCGGTAACATCTGATGCACTATCTGATCGGTGACACGATGAAGCGTAGCAGATATCCTCCTTGCCGAACTGGAGTGCCAGGAGTTAGAGAATTAAAATTATTCTTGGATTTTTAATTTTCAGAGATAGAAATGTCAAAAATGTCCACCGCCCCTACCCCACCAGGATAAATCATGTTTTTTGGCTCGCCAAGTTTGTGGGTAAAAATTGCTAAATTTTACTTTTCTTCTTTTTTCTCGTTAAATTTGAGGAGGAGGACCTCAAACATTTCTAAAGCATCCCAAAGGAGGAGCGCTTTTTCACATCGGCTTCATTTTTCGACAGCACACTTAATCCTGTGATGTCGCATACTCCAACGATTGAAGGCGCCCCGCTTGACAACTTTTAAGTCAGCAAATTTGCTCTTACTTGGCCAAATAAAGGAATAAAAGTTGATACCTTTGATTTCCTTAAACTAGAGGGTATTTGAAAGATAACAGTTTCTGGAATTTTCATTTTTGGCGTTTCCTCTTTGCCGCCATGTTGAATTTTCCGAAATTTTATTTTGAAACAATGCCATCCAGACTTGTGACAACGTCAGTTGTTTTTCCTCTTCCTAAAAAGCACTTTTCAAACTTTTCATTCCCGGTTTGTTTTTGTTTTTCCGATAATTTGGAGCTCATCGGCGATTTTTTGAAAAGTGGTCAATTTAAAACTTTGACCGGCTGTAACTTTTGAACGAAATAACCGATTTTAATTTTATTTGCGCCATTTTTCTTGTCTTTTTAAGTTCTTTTTAATCATGTCTAAAAAAATGGGGGTTGCCATTTGAATTTTTGAAGTTGCCCCCCCTGGGGCCCCCTCAGGGGGGTCCACCAGGAAAAGCCCCCCATCGAAAAATTTCCCCTTTTGGATGATGAAGAATGCCACAAACCGCGACCTTCTATCTTTTTTTGTTCAAAAGTTATACCCACTTTTCAGTTACTTTATGGACACCCGGTATGATGTCGTGGTGGTGCATACTTTGGTTTCTTTTGCTTTGGTTCCATCCATGTTTTCGGTTGAGTACCAGTACAAAAAAGTGTATCACCTATTGATGATTTCAAGGTGGAAGAAACCATGGCATACACCTGCCGCGGAGGATGACACCATACACAAGGTTTTTCAAAAGGCAACAACTGCATTAATTTTTGACGTAGAAAATAGACATTTGGATGGATCTTACTATTTTTTTGCTGATCTTTAAGTTTAAACCATTAAAACAAAATTCTGCAACCAGTGCAACTGACCCACTCAGTAAACACAAACCAACCCACCTCATATTTGACAATGACACACTAAACTTTTAGAAGCTAGATAGATAGGTATACGTTTCATTGTGCTAAATATTCTGAGGAATTTACTGCACGTGATATCTTTTTTTTTTCATAAGCGGTTGCTTTACAGGAAAATAGCTAGTGTTTAAATCGCAGGCTACAAACATACAAAACATTTCATGTGACTAAAGCACCTTTCTAATTCACTAATTCACCAAAAAGTGCCTGCCTCACACTTTGCTGGATTGAGGTCATAAAATATAGGGAAATCATAGATATGGTAGAACAATGTCATCATTTTTGTTAGTTGCTATGATTTAGAATTTCAAAGAGGACATTCTCATAGATCACGATGTGAAAGGGCACAGTCACACTAAACAGCAAAAATTGCACTGTATCTTAATTAGAAGGATTGCAGGACAAAAATAATCTGGTGCTTTGTTTATTGGATGGTGTGAGGCATTGAGTGTTCAGTTTCTTATTAAAAAAAAGGAAATAATATGAATTGCTGCAATGCTCACATTCAGCTGAACAGTACATGATTTTCATTGAGGAAACTGCACTGCTTGGTTTTCTATTTGTATGCTGACACAATTTTTCTACCAATTATACATTTTAGATTACATGTTCATGAAATGTATAGAAATAAAATTCACTTACTTGTCTCTTAACATTACACGGGTTACCCAATTTACAGATTTAACATGATTTTGTACAGCCGTTTTAATGGCTTCCCAGTCTATTTTGATGGCTTCTGGATCAGGTATCTGCCATCCGTAAGCTTTAGCATCCTATTAAAAAAAATGAAAAATACAGCGATCAGTTTTGACATCTCAGGAGGAGGAGTTTAACTTGCACAAAGGAGGCGGATGGTAACAATACAAGCAGAGTCATTTTGTATTTTAATTTTTAAACTTAAGAATCAAAAAATTTCCTCAAAGCAGGAGGACCAAGCATTACTTTTCCTTGAAACTTAGAGCAATTTTTCTGTTTTTAATTTCAAAGATGTGACATAAAAATTACGAGTAATCTTGTCAGTTGGTTTTCTTCCGAGATATTATATTAAATTCAGTTGCTGAGGCGAGACTTCTGCTAGACAAGAAAAAGCTTGCCGGCATATCTAGTTATTTCTGCAAAAAATAAACTTAGGAAACATATCGATAGATGCTTTTTATGGTCATTTAAAAATTGGAGGAGCATATCCTTTAAGAGACTTTAAACATGAGAGAAAAAGTAAAAGTGAAATATAAGGACTGGTACAAGGGAAAAAAGTGGAAATTGAAGAGTGATGAAATGATGGTGTGTAAACTAAATGATGGCATAACATGAGACTGGTTCTATCCAATATTACATAACAGAAAATTACGAGACCTTGTGAAATTCTTGACTTCCATTAGAGGTACAAGACCATAACAACTACATGGAAGTTGAATGAATGTAGGAGGATCTCAAGTCAAAGAGCTTTAAAAATTAATTTTTTTCCACTTGACTTGAGGGGCATGGCATCCTTTTTGAAGAAAATTTTACGATTTAATCTGTTCTGTGCATTTTCCAATTATTCAATTCCTGAAGACACTCGTATTTTACAAATAAATGTTTTCAAATAAATATTTTAAATTATCATTACTTGATAACTTTCAATGACTTCAAAAATATTAGTTTGCATTGTTACACGGTTGCCACGGATTTAGAAAAATAAATTTCCTGCCATTAGTCTGATTCCCCACATTTACGTTTTGGAAAAATTCCCTGACAATTGAAGATAATGATATTTCCTGACATAAGTCTGATTTCCCGGACACGTTTGGTAAAATTCCCTGACAATTGAAGATAATGAAATTTCCTCACATTAGTCTGATTTCCCGGACACATTTGGTAAAATTCCCTGACAATTGAAGATACGCATGATGAATAAAACAAACAAAAAACTCAAAAAGAAACAAAATTAACTGAACCAGAAACATATAAAACCCGCAGTTTCCTAGAAGAACTATTAACAAATGTCCTGAAATTATATTAGACATTAATCGAATTCTCAGTGACCAGGGCCGAATTAACCTTCTCACAGTCTCAATTGACGAAAAAGACGAAAAAGACGAAAAATTTCCTCAAAGCAGGAGGACCAAGCATTACTTTTCCTCGAAACTTAGAGCAACTTTTCTGTTTTTAATTTCAAAGATGTGACATAAAAATTACGAGTAATCTTGTCAGTTGGTTTGTTGGTTGTTGGTTGTTTTTTTGTCAAAGACGAAATGTGAAATCGTTTTCAGGCAAACTTAGTTGTCCAAAACGTCGAACCCGTTTTGGAAAAAAAGTAAAGGCGACTTGACAATTTTTTCGTGACTTTTCAAAATTCCCTGCCATTTCCCGATATTTTTCTTGATAAAGAAACACAACTTACATGAATGGCTTCTCCTAGTAATGCAGCTTGGTGCATCAATTTCTTCGGTATGCATCCTACATTTACACAGGTGCCACCGATTCCCCACGTTGTTCCCCTGGGTGATGGGATTACGAAATCTAGCACGGCTACTTTTTTGCCATAGCTCACGGCTTCCTTAGCGGCTGCAAGGCCACCAGAGCCACCTCCGATCACAACTAGATCATATTCGTAAGACCCTGAAACAAAAAAGAAAAAGAAAATGTTAAACACTGCACGCAATAAGGGTAAAGTGATTGCAATCCTGATCATTTAAAATACGTAAGAAATTCAATGACACCGAACACACTGCTAATCGATCCTTTTCCATAGAACTAAGTGGTAGCTCAATCGACAAACGCAAAGCACGCCATACCACTGACAAGAAGGTAAATTGTTCTGGGGGAAGAACTTCAAAAAATCTTGCAAAATGCCCTAAAATAGTTCGAAATTGACCAAAATGCCCCTAAGAGAGATCAACTCATCGGAGGCGGGGGTTAGCCAAATACCCTAAGAATGCCCTTTCTGATCAAAGCTGCTTCACGTATGCTTTGTTTCCTGATGTTATGGCTTCCAGGGTGACATGAAACGTGAGGAAAAAATGAAAGATTGGAATTTTCAGTGAAATATTTCATGACATTTCACGAGGCTGTGAAATATTACATATTTTTCAGGGGCTAGAGTATGCAACCCGCACTTAAACACACAAAAATAAAAGGAAAGTCACAATTTTTACATTTTGCGAAACGTGAAAAGGAGCAGGTATTTGTCAATATGTTTTACAAATTTCTGAAATTTTATTAAATATTTCATGTAAAATTTCAAGATTTTATTTTTCATATAATTTTTCCACCCTGTTGAAACCCCCCTGAAGAGACGGAAGGTCGAGAGGGGAACTTAACTTGTACCAGGAAATAGCAGCAAGCGTCGGTGTCTGTTTCCTCCAAGTCCCCGGTAGGGAGCACCCGCGACCGGCGTCGCTTGAACTCGAAGAAAACGAATCGCATGCCGCACCGCCAACGACAAAACCCTCAGCCCTAGCCGGGCTCTTCTTTCCTCTTGTTTTAAACCGCGAAAATCGGTCATTAAAACTCTGGCGAGTCCAAATTAAACATCATACTTCCGTATTCACGTTCAAAAACCAACCGAGAAGACGATGATTCGACTCTTTTGAAACGCAGGCATCAAATTTGTCGTAGAAATACATTGTTCTAAAAATGGAGTAGACCTTGAAAGAATGAGTAATTTTAAGATATTATGTTCTACACATGTACGATAATGCGTCATACAAAAGGGTGACACGTTTTCTCAGATTTCAAATTTTCTTAAGATATTATGTTCTACACATGTACGATAATTCGTCATACAGAAGGGCGACACGTTTTCTCAGATTTCAAATTTTCTTAAGATATTATGTTCTACGCATGTACGATAATTCGTCATACAAAAGGGCGACACGTTTTCTCAGATTTCAAATTTTCTCGAAACATCCCTGGCTTTTCAAAATTTTTGGGGGAAAAAAGGGACTGTTTGCTCAGGAAGAGCCTTACTGCACTGAGAGTTTCCAGCTTTCTTCTCTCGTTTCATTTTTTTTGCGACAAAATATAGGTCATAAAACTTTCCGCGAATTTTTTAAATAGTAGAAAGGACACACTCGAAAAATGTTGAAGCAGAAATTCACTTCGATTTCTTGTTGAAAAAATGAAACAGGCGAGGAAATTAGGCGACTTTTGATGTAGTTGGGCTAATTTTTGGTCGATGTCATCCAAATTTTCTGCTTTTTTAAAGGTTCTAAGTATGAAACTTTTTTCACGGGGAAGTTTGAACGCTAGGTCTCTTTAAATTTAGAAAAAAAAAATGTTAAAACTTTCAGGCAGAAGCTGCTTCTCAAGGAATTAGATTAATACCGTACTATTGGCCCACAGTCATTGAAAAAATCGCACATAGAGAGAATTCCCTCACTTTGCCTCATTTTTTAACTGACGAACATACATTCGCCAGGAGATCTTCAATCGTAATTAATTCGGATATTGATTCAAAAGGAGTGGAAAGAAAAATCACAATTGCAGTGATAAATTTGAAGATTTAGCAGCAAAGTGTACTGATTTTGCCCGGTTTTTCACGGTGGAGTAAAAATGTCGGACTCTTCACTAATTCGCCATCCTATGCCAAAAATCGAGTATGCAACCAAAGTTACAGCGGCCCTTTCTGGTTTATGCGACCAACAATACGGATTCTCCTACCCGAACTTTAGATGACCCAACTCGACTGGGAAAGAAAGAAGCAAGACGATTCAAAGGTTCTCAAGGCAACGTACTTAGCGTAATGAGTCTTTTTCCCAAAGGTTCATCACATGTTTTCATTAATCGGACAGGTTTTCTTTAAAGAAGGTCGCCATTTATAATTCAACGGCTCAAACTAAGAATGTATCATCTACTTTGTGTTTACACGGCTCTCTGTAAATTCAATAATACATTCGGCGCAAAGCAATTTTCCGGATAATATTGACCGAGGGTCAACGTTTGCCATTGTTGGTGTTGATTACCGCGGTGCAAAGGCGAAGCGTGAGTGATCGATTATCGATTTCCCGATTTGAAGCTATGATAAAGAATCGATTATTAGGGTGTTCGTTGCAAACACCCTGTTTATCGATCCTTTTCCACGAGTTTAAAGGGCAACTCAATCGATACATCGCAAAGCACGTCACGCCACTGCCTCGGTGAGAGCCTTTGAGGAATCCTCAGTTAAAAGCAAATATTCATGAAGCTTATGCTATCAATAGCCTACAATTATTTTAATATCGACGGGGACTGCTTTCATCTAAGAAAACTTCTTTGAATCTGAATCGTGTTTGTATTGTATTAAATAATTAATTGAAGTGAGCCTGTCCTTACGGTGGCGAGGCGTGAGTGATCGACTATCTATATTTCCGCATCTGAAGCTGCGGTAAGGAATCGATTAATAAGACATTCGATTCGAATACCCTGTTTATCGATCCTTTCCATAGGTTCGAATGGCAGATCAATCGATACATCGCACAGCACGCCTAATTAACCTTGACGTAAGGGCTTAAAGCAGCCGAAGCTTTGCGCTGCAGTCGGATTATTGAGATTGATGGACACATGCTACAGACAAAGGCTGGAAAGGGAAAATCTAGTGATCCTATTGGTTGGAGCAGGCGGTTGATACAGGAAAACGACGGGCTAATCTTTCGCTGACTTCTACATACAATTTTTATTTTTATACACATTTTCTTTTTTTCTACTTGCACTTTATATTGTTGAAAATTTTCAGTCATTTTAAAACAAAAATAACCCAGAAAAATGGAGGCTCCAGTTTTCAAATTCGTCAAAAATGGTATTTTTCTTGAAAAAAAGGTCATGTATCGAGACAAAAAAACGAGAAATCAAAGAAGCAAAATTCGAAAAAAAAACCTCAACAAGTATCAAGCAATGGTTTAATGATTTGACATTAGCTTGGATACTGCGCTCACAACTCCGCTTAATCCGCTCGGTCGGCCTCCTATGGTGTAGTGGTGGTAGCGCTTGCTCTATAATCGGGAGGTCCCGGGTTCGATTCCCGGCCAGGCGACCCGAGTTTGATGGTCTCAAACAATGGTTGCCTGGGACTGGTTCAGTAGGGACTGAGGGGGGATGGGACTTAAAGCGTGGGATTAGCCCTCGAGGGCTATTTGAAGTAGTAAAAAAAAAAAAAAAAAAAAAAAAAAAAAAAATCTCTCACCAATTTTGTCCTGAGACAGAAATCAGGATCTCCAATGGGCAGTGGGGATTCTTGAAAGTTGGCGACACTGATTTTCCTCCATTTATATATGTAAAACAATCGATCCTTGAAGAGGCGGCTTGCCTCACCTGAAATCGATAATTTAATGGATTTAAATGGGGGGAAACAGTGTTGCCAACTTGCGAAATCGCCACTGCCGGTGGGAATAATGCAAGTTTCCGTAGAAATTATGCAAGGTTAAACTCAGTTAAGTGCATCATCCACAATATCAATGCGGACTACCGCGTAACGGCCAACAGCATTCAAGCTTACAGTTGCCATTGGATCAGAACGAATGTTGTCACATTTATTCTAAATTTAAAGTCATAGATATCCCCACTTCATATTTTTTTCTTTACCAACAGACAGACACATAAGCCTTCGACATATTCTCAAGTGTTCAGCTGCAGGGCGTATTTGAGAGCCTCTCCAGACACTCAAGATATGGAAGTACTTCATTTTCATGTAGTTAAGATTACAAAATGTATCCTGCCAGAGAAAAATAAAAATTGCAGAGACTGCGCGTTAACTGTCAAAAATCACCGATCGAATAACGTGCGACTTGTTTCAGCGATTTAAATTCAGTATTCTCGGTAAGGGAGGATTTTCGTGAAGTTTGCAAGGTTCTTACGTTCAATAGGTACACACTTCTCGCAAGGGCTGTTACTTAAAGAGCAAACTACGTACTTTCAGTCAACTTGAGGAACGCTTACCTCTATTTAGAAGATGGAGACACAGTTTACCCAACTTTTGGGCTGTAATTGAGGAGCTTGGAGGACAAGGCGCATAAGTGCAGTTTTCGAAAAAAATTAGGATATTAATGATTTAAATTAAAACTAGTATGAATACTTATCCTGTGAAAAATTTTCACCCAAATTCTAATTTTTAAGCCTCAAAAAGTTAGTTTAAACTTTCTGTCTGCCGTAAGAATACATGTAATTCCGAAACTTCAAGCACGCTTTTTTCGAAATAGCGAAAACTGCACTTATGCACCTCGTCCTCTTAGCCCCTCGATTGTTAACCTACAAAGCAGCATACAGCGCACTATTTTCGTGGGTGTTAATGAGCGACTCTAGGGGAAAACCTTGCCAGAATCTGTGGGCTGATTATTGAAAGCTATTGACAGCGATAGACAAAGGAAACAAATGAAACATAAAGCGATCTTATTGGTGGAAGCGGGTGGTTGCAATGGACAAAGGAGGTAAGTAATAGACTAACTAACGGCTACCCACGAGAAACCCTATAGCTAGTTAGGACATCATTTTCCTCCTCAGTATTTTACAATCACGTACCCCTTTCAACCAGCACGAACACTCCTTTTATACTTTGCCTATTAATTTCAACGATCAGCCCGCAAGTATTCATGGAACCTTTTAGCCTTTCTACCCGACTCCGCCTAATACCACCTCCTCAATCAGCAGCAAGGAATGGACTTTGAAATTGAAATGATCACTTTCGGTAAACTTGCGTCCTCAAAATAAAAGTACGTACTTTTGCGATCGGACGAGCATACATTCCAACCGATTTCAACTAAAGTCACCCTTTCAACTGATAGAATTGCTCCATTCACCCTTTGTCTTCTTTGCCTTTCGCTCTGTCTATCGCTTTCAACAGTCAGTCCAAAGGGGACGTAGTTTTAAACTCCACAATGCTTCGAATTTCAAATTTTCAATGCAGACGAGCGCGCTTCTGCACGACACACAGTGGATCGAGTCAATCAGAGAGGTCGAACATAAACTTATCGATTATAACTGCAAATTTTAATGTTTATTTCCTCACATTTTAAAATTCCAGGGGTGCTCTTAGAAGAAAATGTTACGAGGAAACCAATGAAACCACGTTGAGAACCTCAACGTTTCGTATAAACGGAGTTACAAGCTTTTAAAGTTTCCACATTTTGTCCGACCTCTCCCCAGGGTTACCACAAAATGAAGAAATTGAAATTCCCTAACATTTTCCTAATTTCCCCGTCACATTTTGGTAAAATCCCCTGAAAATTGAAGATATGCTAGATGGTTAAAAGGACATAATTTCAAATAGTTTTCACTCAAAATCTATTGTTTGAAACGTCAAACCTATAGTCTAAAAGGCAAATTAAGGTGACTTGACAATTTTTCCCTGATATTTTCAACATTTTCGCAATTTTTCCTGACGATTTTAGATTTTCCCGGTATTCCCTGACTGTGGCAACCCTGGAGCTCTCTCGTTGACTCGATCCACTGTGCAACATCTCAAAAATTACAAAAACGGGGCACCGTCTAAGCGAACTCGTAAAAGCAGAAATATATACCGGGGTGTCACGAAACGGGGGACCGGGGTGGAGGGGGGGGGTGCCGGGTGCCCCGCAAAATCTGTCAACCCCGGCGGAAACAAGCGTGACTGGGAGAGGGATAGGAATTACCATGATATTTCGTCGCTCCTCGGACGCAAGGGCGTATCTGTTTCCACATGAGCCCCGAGAAGCATGGATTTCTATGTGAGATAGGGCGCACGTGGAAATTGAGATACGCNGAACTCGTAAAAGCAGAAATATATACCGGGGTGTCACGAAACGGGGGACCGGGGTGGAGGGGGGGGGGTGCCGGGTGCCCCGCAAAATCTGTCAACCCCGGCGGAAACAAGCGAAGACAAGCGTGACTGGGAGAGGGATAGGAATTACCATGATATTTCGTCGCTCCTCGGACGCAAGGGCGTATCTGTTACCACATGAGCCCCGAGAAGCATGGATTTCTATGTGAGATAGGGCGCACGTGGAAATTGAGATACGCTCTTACGTCAGAGGAGCGAGGATTTTCCCGGCCGCTCCCACGTTGTTGACCCACGACGGCGACGGCGAACTAGAGTTTTTCTAGACGGTTTGGCGACTGCGCAGTGTTTGTTACGTAACGTGTCCTGCAACGTCCTGGATACGATGAAGTTCTTTAACTTGCCGGGCCATTGGCATTGCCGCCGTTCTCATCGTGAGCGTGGCCCACCGCCACCGGCGTCTCCGGTCGGATTCAGACACCAAAATCCGTCCGCTGGCGCCAAGGTGGCATGAAACGTAAGAAAGGTACGTAAGATTGGCAATTTCAGAGAAATTTTAAACGAAATTTCACGAGGCAGTGAAACTTTTCATGAAATTTCACGAGGCAGTGAAATTTTTCATGAAATTTGACGAGGCAGAGAAACTTTTCATGAAATTTCACGCACTGAAAAAAAATTATCGGCGTTTTTACCAAGGTCCGTTGGTATCTTTACCATCTCACTTTTTTTTACCAATTATTGGTAATTTTACCAAGACAGACTGGTAAGCTTACCTAAAAACCGGTATTTTTACTGTTTTTTTTAAGGTAAGAATACCACTTTTATTAGTAATCAATTCCCGGTAACTTTGCCATTTAATCTCGGTAATTCTACCACAGTCGATAAAAAATATTGGCGTTTTTACAAAGGTCCAGTAAAATTACCGAGAAAGTTCGATGATTTTACAGAGATTTCTCGGTAAAATTACCAATTCCATAAATAGTAATTATACCAAGAAAAAACTGGAATCAAATAGAACCCTGAATCCTTGGTAATTTTACCCTTTTCTTAGTGAATACACTGAGATTTTTTTTTCGGTGCGAGGCTGTGAAATATTTCATCTTTTTCAGGGGCTAGAATAAGTCACAAGTCACAATTTTTAAATTCAGCGAAACATGAAAAGGAACCGGTGTTTTTCAATATCTTTCATTTTATTTACAAGATTTTATTTATCACGAAATTTTGCCACCCTGAAGCTAGCCGAGAGTCAATTGTCACAAGAGAGATGCAGATTTTCCATGGATTTGACCAAAAAATCGATTTTCAACCGCTAAAGTCGTTAAAAACAGATTGATTTTTCAACCCAGCTTTGTCGACTGATCGTTCATGATTGGTTACGGTCCTCGGGTAAACAATTTTCGGAAAAGAAATTTTTCTCGAGTTCGATTGGAAAATCTGATGTTGGGATGTCCACACAGAAATTGCCTTCCTCGTTACAGTTTCCTGAAAAATGAGTTGCGGGCAATTTATTCCATTTATAAGCCGGCGAAGGACGAAAGTTACATTTTAATCCAACAATTTTGAGTCTTGAGCATGATGGATTAGCACTAGCAGAGAAAAAGGTCCTCATTCCTTATAAATTATTCTTAAAGAATCAAGGCGGATATTGAGAAAATTTTCGTCGAAATCTCAAAATCAGCCTTTCCATTTAACTCGATTAAAATCGTATGTTGGAAAAGTTGTTTCTACGGACGATAACACTTTGAGGGTACAATTCTGCGCCTATGAAACTCAGTTAGTGTTAAAAGTGACGTCATGAAAGACATGACGCATGACGTGAGCAAAACGTCATGAGTCACAAATCTGACGTCATCAGCAACTTGAATGACGAAATTCGAAACATCAGTGACGCTATCAGTGATGAGGGTGGCGTCATGAAAGACAGGGCGCAAAACGTCATGAGTCACAAATTTGACGTCATCAGCAACTTGAATGACGAAATTGTAAACGTCTGTGACGCTATCAGTAATAAGGGTATGTCATCAGAGGATTTGTCACGCAATCAGTTGCCCGGCTGACCGACGCAAAGTGGCTACTAGAAGAGGTTGGACATGCAATTTGCGGCTCAAATTTCAAATTTTCATGTTTATTTCGTCAAAAATTCATTTCAAGGGGTGTCTCTGAGAGAAAATTTCTAGAAAAGAACAATTGAGCCACTTTTAAACTTTTTTGTTTCACATTTTCGAAAATATAAGCTTTCCAAGTTTCCAGGTTTTGTCCCATTTCTCCTATTGATTTGGTCCAGTGTGCGACGCATTGAATACATGCAAGAGCTCCTGGATTATTAACTTCCTCAGAGTTTCCTTAAAAAGTCGGAGCTCCACGCAGGGGCACTTTGGATTTCGCCTTGGTCCTTAGTACAATGGTACGTTGTACCCCACCCATACATTCCTTCAAAAAAACTATAGGCCAGTTATTAAAATTTTGTTTCTCAGCGGGACATACATGACAAGGGTAAAATGGCGTGATGTGATTGGTCGGCTGTGTCTTATCGCTCCTTCGTCGCGCTCAAGTCACGTAAAATTGACGACATGCTATCGGGAACTCAAGAGGTGCCTGGAGTTGGTCGTAAATTCTACTCGACAAAGCAGTAATAAGACACAGCCGACCAACCACACCGCGCCATTCCACCTTTGTCACCGATGCCCCGTCGAGAAACACAAAATTTCAATGGCTGCGATAGAATGGCGTGAATGCCTCCTTTTTTACATTTTTAGAGATGCATAGGATTGCGCGAATTTTTCTGGTACTGAAAAGTAACATGTTTGCGCGGATGTTCAATAATCAAAAATGATGACACGCAATCCTACAGCATTACTCCATAGTCTTGTAGGCGCTAATATGCGTTAGCGCAATGCGAGAAGTATTCATGCAGTCTTGTAGGCGCTTATAAAGCGCCGCACTTTGTGGCGCAATGCGCGAAGTATTCCCGGAGTCTTGCAGGCGCTAATATACGTTTAACGTCGGCCGCGTTGTGTTTGGCGCGATTATTCGAGCTCGCGTTAGAAAAATCGCGGCATCAAATAATAATGCTTAAAAGGCCTGCGTTTCGACGCCGTATGAGCATTCTCACGTTGCCTCGATTCTCCCGATTGAAAATTTTTCTCCGAAAAAATTTACGAAAGTTCTTTTTACCTACAACCATTATTCTATCTTTTCAGCAGGTAAGACATCGAACTTGTCAACAAACCAACTCAATTTAGCGTCAACATAAAAATGCGTTTATTTTCCATCTGTTTCCTGTTTTGCCAAAATTCTACCTTAAATTAACTTAATTTTAAATTCGCGCAATCCTTGAGCCTTTTTTGCACAATCCTCATACATTTTCTTGGAAATTTCGCGCAATTCTGGATTACCAATTTCAATAATCGGCTTGCAGGTTGATCATTAAAATTGATAGCCAAAGCGATAGGCAAATAAACCAAAGAGATAAGGAAACAGTCCTATTGGTGGAAGCGGGTAGTTGCGGAGGAAATAGGAGGTGAGCAAATACCAACTAACGGGAACCCATGAGAGACCCTCCAGTTGGTCCATCATTTTCCTCCTTAGTCTATAATATCGCTTACCACCCGCTTTAACCGATAGGATTGCTCTATATCCTCTTGGTCCTCTCTGTCTATAGCTTCGTCTAAAGATTTCAATAATCAGCCCGCTGGGCCATACTCACGGTCGTTCCTTGAATGTAAAACGCGATGTATTTACAAAATCCTTTTACAAAGGGTGCTTGAGGTCATATTGAAAATTGATACGGGTAATAGTGTTGCTTTAAGAAGAAAATGGATGGCGCACACGATGAGCTTTTGGATCGTGACGCAACCAAATATCCTACGCGATGATGGCTCGACTAGTTATTTACTTGGGACTGTTACGTCACAGGCCACGCATCTCAACAAAGCGGGTTACAAAATACAATTGCTTCGACTGGGCACTATCAGTGCGCTGCAGTAAAAAAATCGTTTATTGATTTTGTCGGTCCTGTAGATGGTAATGTGAGTAGGGGCATTTCACACTCAGTCGAACTGGCCGGTTTCGAGAGGGCCCAAGCGTCTGACACTTTTTGCCTTGTTCCTCCTTTTCCACTGCGCTCCTAAAAAACTGCGCGGCCCAACCCCCCAGAGGGCTCTTCGCCCCCCCCCACCCCCGGCGAGTTAATCAACACTAGAAAAAAAACACATTGGATCTAGAGTCCGGACTCTTAAAAACATCGAAAAGAAAAAATACTCTTGATTCAATCAGATTTAAGCTTAAATCAAGAACTCAGCCTCTTAATTTGAGCGGATTTCCTTTTAAGCTTAAATCTGATTGAATCAAGCGCACTTTTTCGTGTCAATGTTTTCGAGAGTCTGGACTCTACATCCAATGTGTTTTTTTTCCAGTGAAAACAATGTCCTATCGACAGCCGCAAAGATCGTGAAAATCGGCTCGATAGATCTTCAGAGCAAACTGTGACAAAAAATGATGAATTACATTATTTTAAGTAGGATAATTCACAAAGATAGCTTTTAATAACATGAAATCACCTGCGTCATATTTTCAAAATCTGAATAGAGCGGGCTCATTTGGGCAGCCTGTCGATAGCCGCAAATATTATGGAAATTGGCGCGGTGGAACTCTAGAACGAAGTGTGAGTAGGAATGAAAATTTCGGAGGTCAGAGAGTTAAGAGTAATGATGATTAGAGAAAACTTCAGAGCAATTGCGCGGCTTGGAGCACAAGGCGCATAAGTGCATTTTTGAAAAAATTGAGATATCAATGATTTCAAGGAAAACTAGTCTCAATGCATATTCTGTGGAAACTTCGCTCCCATATTCTACTTTTTAAGCACGAAAAAGTCAGTTTGAACTTTCTTCCCACCATAAGGCTGCATGTAATTTTGAAACTTCAAACACGAGTTTCTCGAAATAGCAGAAACTGCACTTATGCGCCTTGTCCTCCGAGACCCTCATATGTTGATTTGTTTACCCTTTGAAGTTTAATCGAGGGAAAAATTTTGAGGCTTGGCGATTAAGAGCCATCGATCAGGAATAGTTACCGTAAAGTAAGACCAGTGCCTACGCAAAACCAAAGTTTGAACACAGTAATTTTTCAGTACTAAAGGTCATATCAATCGAAAAACGCCGGGTACTCTCCGCAGAGAATCATAAAATACACACAGAAAATGCAACATTCTGCAATCCTCGAGCCACGAAGATAATCAAAGCAGATCCCTGGAGTTCCACTCATTTGGAGGGCAGCGTAAAGACAAAAACGTTGCGTTACGTAACGAACAGGTAGTCGCTGTTCCGGTGCCAAACCAGGTGAAAAATCTTAAATTTCTTGAATGAATGCCTCAAGATCCTCTCTTGCGGTCCTTCAACGGCACACGCTAAATCAAGCATGTTGCTCTATGCAATAATCAGTTTTTATATTTTTCTTTTGAAAAGACGCATGGGAAATCTATTTCCTTCGAGGTGAATTAGCAACGCCGCATCATCAGTCCGCAGCGCGAGTTCGTAATGAGTCACTCTGACTTTATGGTGCGGTTCGCATACAGTTATACATCGGTAATTGTTCGATTGTCATGGTTCTAGAATTAAAAAGGCAAAATAGAAATTTTCCGCGGTTGCACCATGAGATAGATGCGGACGTTAATAATTCTCGGGTGTCATTACACACACGAATACGATACATGGTTGCGTTTAAATACGCGGTATGCTGCATGATTACATGATAATTAAGATTTCGAGCAGAGTGAAATAGAGGAGAATTTCATATCGATGGACCGACACAAAAACTTCGTAGAGACTCGACCGGCTTACCAAGACTTAGGCGAACGAAGAAATGCTCAGCAATTTTTTGGGGGGTAGAGGGGAAGGAGGTCCCCTGGTCTTAGATGTTCCGATTTATTTTTTTACTAGCCGTTCTGGGCGCGCTTCGCGCGCCCGTCACGCCTAGCCGGGGGCTATGCCCCCTGGACCCCCGGTCACTCGCTACGCGAGTGACATTCGGCATTCGGATTTTATAGTAGTTGCAAATTTTTAATCACTATCTTTTGAAGATTTCATAGAAAACATTATGAAATTCTCACTCCACAATTAACTTGTAGAATAATAATGGCAGGGCAAGAAATAGACTATATCTTAAAATGGACGGTTCCCACTTAGTAAAAACAGCCAACACCACGAGAAGGTGAGGAACCATCGTTAGCCACTTTTTTTTTCTTCTTCTTCTTTTCTTTACTTTTCTGAAAAAAATTTACTGAAATTTTAGTTGCGTCCCCTAAAAGGAAACACGGAGAAAAAAAATTGTGCATGGAACCCGAAGCTGAGATCATATGGATCTCTGAAGTTTTCGGATCACGCATCCGAAAAGTTAAGGTCCATCTGCCGAAGTTCGGGTCAGACAATTGAAGTAGTTCGGTATATACCGAAGGTTTCAGGTCACACATCTGAAGTACTCGGTGCATACCGAAGTGCTTCAGATTTCTGACTCGGATATTTAGGAAAAACACAGTAGAGAACCAAGGAAATCACAGTAGAACAGAGAAAAAAATACAGTCGAATAAATAAAGAAAACTATTATCGAAGAAATTCTAATTATTAGAAAGTAATTAGCTGGCGTAATCAATGCGTAGCTGCATAGGAGCATGAGCGAGATTTATCATCAACTGACCGCTGGCCGCTAAGTACCTGGGTGGGCGAGCGACAATACGTAAGCGGTGGCATATGGTTCGATTGACAGAGGAGTGGGGAACGGTCAGACGTAGGGGAAAGGTTCAGGCTGAACCGTTCAGCACAGCGCAGCGTCAGTCACCGGGTGGGGAAGAGAGTCCGGGAGGGGACACTTCCCCTCGAGTGAAATAGAAAAAGGCAGAATCCTTCGAAGTTTATATTAATGATTAAATCTTGTAGGGAAAAACGGAGTTTCCTAAATGAAAAATTCTGGGTTATTAATATTAAAATAATTAATCTAAATCTAATTCAATGAGAGTTATGATAAAAATGAAACACTGAAAAATCAACCTCTCATTTTCAAGCATTCTAGTCCCAAACTTTAAGACCTATTCCCAAAACTGAGCTTTCCGAAAAAACTCAGTTATCTACTTGAAAAATTCTGGTAAATTAATATTAAAATAATACTCTAAATCTAATTTAATGAATGTTATGATAAAAATTAAATTATGAAAAACCGATCTCCCATTTTGAAACATTCTAGTCCCATACTTTAAGACCTGTTCACGAATCAAATTTTCCTTTTAATTCTCATACAGATATACTTTTTCCCCCACATGAAAATTTTGTAGAAGAGGCTTCTTAGGTAGGACAACGGGAAAGACGAAGTCATGGTCCTTAAGTAGGAGTCTGATCGTGAGCTAAATAAATTTTCTGTGATTTAAGATTATTCGAATTCCCTTAATACGTACAGAAAACTCACCAAACTTTTTACTCTTTGAATTCATCGGTAGAGACATCACGAACTCCAATTAAATTGCGTTACAAGGATGTTTGAAAAAAAGGTGTTATATCCATACACCAGCGACAAAATACGGTTGAATGCCGTATGTAGCAGCATATTTACATTTCCAAAACATCGTGTCAACAGACCGTTAATTACACGTTATGTAAGTGGTTTTATCTATGGTCTAATTTTCGATTACATCCGTCATCCACTTAAGGAAGGTGTGACTGTCAAGCACTATCAGATGCCTGTATGAATTCATTTGGGCAGCGAAGACGACAACATTAAGTCAATATTCTAAAATCCGTTAAATTGGTTGACAATCGGGTCAAGTCATCCTACATGCCAATGTGAATGAACGATAAGTTAAAACTGCAAAGGAAAACAAAAGACAAGGGCAACGAGCTATCTGTTTCTTAAATTGATCGCGGAAAAGTTCGGCTCCCGGGGTGGGATCATCGAATCCTTTGAAGTTGACAATATTTTTAGCATCAACTGACTGTGAGTGGGGTCCATGACCTCCAGCTTTTCGTGCTCCAAAAGGATAATCAACTTCACTCGAATTTCAGAGGTGCCTGCGGTTCCATTGGACATATTTATGCTAAAATGAACTATAGTCCACTCAAACCCTATGCACATAGTTCCCTTTACCATAGATACGTCCAATTCAAACTTGACTGCTTCTTACTTTTGCTCTGGGCAGCGAAGACACAAAGCAAATACTGCAATAACCTCGATTTGACGTCCTTCAATCAAAACAAATACAATTTGTTTCCCTGCAGTCACTAAAAAGGAGGAAATAAAGCAGATATTACGAACGAGGTCTCAAACCTAAGTGCTTTTGAAGCGCTCTATTATACATTAAAGAAAGACAACACGACACAACACGAATATGACAAAATGTTCCAGTCATTAAAAAAAAATCCTTTCAGGGACGCCTGTGCCGTGTCCCCGAAAAGTCGACCCAGAAGTTTTGAGTTACGGTGCGTTACGACTACTTCGAGAAAAATAACGATAAAAAAATAAAATAAAAAAATCCTCCTCCCTTATGTTTAATTTACTACTATTTTATAAACGATGGATTTTCTTTCATTTTCTTTCTCGAATTAATCGCTTCAAAGCACTGTCACGGGTGGTATATAAAATGAGGATGCATCAAAACATTATTTCCGATTGTGTGTGGTTTCGTATACAATACGCCTTGTCAGAACTCCTTAGAACTGATAAGCTTGTTTTAATGTTGCAAAAAAACGCCGAAAAACAAAATTAAAATCGTTGAATGCATTGTTTTCTTTTCTTTTTCTTTTTTTTTTTTTTTCTTTCTTTTTTTTCAGAGAAGTACGAGGAACGGTCATTGAGATAACGCGACGAACATTGCGATGTTAAAGTACGCGTTAATAAACAGGCAGATGTACACACTTTCGCATCCTGGTTATTTTGTACAAATATAGAAAATGATAAATATTTTTGATGGTTTCCCATATTTTTTTATCCTACGATCTCTTAAACGTTCCGGTGAAAATATGCGCTAAAACTCAGTCGCACGAGGATAAGCTTCGCTTTGAAATCCCCATGCGTCATTTTTATGAGATCATTTTTCTGAATTACCGAATTTTCATTCTTTGCCATATTTATATCTAGAGATTCCAAGGGCCGATTTCCATGATTATTCGGCTGTTGATGTGAAATGAGTATACGTAATCTCTAAATGACCTAGGAGATTTCAAATTTTAGGAGACGTCTTTGTCTTCCTCTTTTGCGTCACCTCGGGGCAGAGGTTCTTGGTGGTTTAGAGAAACCGACGCGGGTTGGGCTGCATAATAGCCCGGGTGGGACCCCTGGTATACAACATGCATGTGCACTAGCAGCTTAAGAGGGCTAAAAGCTATGCGGCGCCACACGGAGTCTTGTTGCGTCGGAACAGAGGAGTGCGGAATGCAATGTGAGGGCGAGCAAAAAATAAAAAATAAAACGCCTTCAAATGTTTGCACGCAACACGGACAACTACTAAGGTCGAATAGTTGTATCAAGGCGCTAACCTAACTCCGCATCTCTCTTCGCGTCTACCGGTCGAGATGACAGCTGAAAGGTTCGGTCAAGAAGGAGAGAGACCTTTTTCCTCGTCACTTCTGTGAATAGAAACAAGAGATTGTGGCGTTTGCGGACTTTGTGGAGAAAAAATAGCTTTTTCTCAGGTTTTTTTGACCGAAATGGCGAAAATCCGTGAGCTTTTCCGACACATAGTACGTGTAAGAGAGAAAGATGAGTACGACCAATAATTTTAAAATTCATCTGTAATCTGTCAAAATTTTGTTAGGTCGATATATATCAAGGACAAGAAAAAAATACTGTTCTTAACGTTATTTTCTGACATCTCCATTTCTAATGAGAATGTTCCAATCTTGAAAACTCGGAGATTAAGCTATTGTCTATGGATTTCTCCGGCGTTTTCTAGCACAAATTATACCTTTGACTTTTCGCATTTGTGTAATTAACGCCCTAAGAGCAAGAGAAAAATACAATACGACTGGATTCAGGAGTTTTTTCCAGAAATCTTGAGGAAATCTTCCTCATCGCATCGCAATTTTCTTAAAAGCACGCGCTAACTGAGGTATTCAATATTTCAGTGCAGAGGAAAAATTTCAGTTCCCCTACACTATACCTGCAGAGGCTGAATGATTTTCTAGACTTATTCATGATTACGTAATTCCACACAAAGTTAAATTAAATTAAATAAAAAATAAAATAAAAACCCACAGAAGTTAACAGAAATGTATACAAATTTTATTCTTGCTCTTCTTTCTATACTTCCAAGTTATCACGATTTGAACATCCTCGTCAGAATGAAGATAGCGAAAAATAACGTTAAGACAATTGATACAATACAATTTCGGCCTAAATCTACCAACCTAACGAAATATTAACAATCAATCAATCAATCTTGACAATCAATTTTAAAATTATTGGTCGTACTCATCCTTTTTTTTATACAATTCAATTGATAATTAATCGGAGAAGTACAAGTATCTTCGTCACTTCGGTTTCAAAAAACCCTTAGAAAGTGCCATTATTTTAGCGAAATCTGGCAATGCCAAAATATCGTGTGTCTATTCGAGGATGTGACGAGGAGAAAGGTTTCTCTCCTTCTTGACCGAACTTTTCAGCTGTAATCTCGACCGGTAGACGCGAAGAGAGATGCGGAGTTAGGTTAGCGCCTTGATACAACTATTCGACCTCAGCGGTTGTCCGGGTTGCGTGCAAGAAGTTGAAGGCGTTTTATGTTTCGCTCGCCCTCACAGTGCATTCCGTACTCTTCTCGTTTCGACAAGGCCGGACTCCATGTGCCGCTGCATAGTTTTTAATCCTCTTAAGCTGTTAACGCACATGCGTATTGTGAAGTAGGGTCCCACCCGGACTACTACGCAGCCCAACCCCCGCGTTGGTTGCTCAAAGCCCCTGGAGCGCCGCCTGGAGGCCAAAAACAAAAATATGAAAAATACATGTCTCCAGAAATTTGAATTCTGCGGGTTCATTTCGGCACCTTCCGGCCTGAGTATCACAAGCGCCATGCGACGTTTCGATACTTCCACCGCCATTTTTTTTCCACAAAGAAATTGTTCAACGAGGCTGGCCGAAAATTTCACTGAATTTTCTTTGTGCTGCCGATAAAATTCAGCGAAATTGCAAACAGATTCAACGAAAAATTTCTCTGTAAAAAACAAATGGCAGTGGGAATTTTGAAACGCCGCACAGCGCTTGTGATACTACGGCCGGGAAGCGATTTTAAGATTACCTCTACATTCTGCGGGTTCATTTAGAGATAACCAACTTTTTTCGTACCGATAGCCGAATAATGGTTTCGTTCGCCCTCGCAAAGCAAATTGAAAAAAATATGAAAGCTATGCAGCGGCACAGGGAGTCCGGCCATGTCGAAACGAGAAGAGTGCGGAATGCACTGTGAGGGCAAGCGAAACATAAAACGCCTTCAACTTCTTGCACGCAACACGGACAACCGCTGAGGTCGAATAGTCGTATCAAGGCGCTAACCTAACTCCGCATCTTTTTTGACGTCTACTAGTCGAAATACCAGGTAAAAGGACAGGTGAAGGAGGAGCGAGAACTTTTTCCTCGTCACATCCTCGAATAGAGACACGATATTTTGGCATTGCCAGATTTCGCTGAAATAATGTCACTTTCTAAGGGTTTTTTGAAACCGAAGTGGCGAAGATACTTGTACTTCTCCGATTTTAAAAATCATACCGAGCGGGGGAAAAAAGGAACTCCTTGTTTTAAACACCGATTCTGTGATTTTCCCAGGTATATTTTGCTACCTGACAGGTCCCAGACACCATGAATTTATCTTAAAAAAGCGAGTATTCGATCGCGATCCCCACTTCCACCTACCTTTCCTAAGCTGCTTGGCGCTGCAGTGCCTCTGGATCCCGCACCTCACTTCGTTCCGAAAATAGCCGGAGAGGACACTGTCAATTACACTGCAATGTCTTTGCCCGGCGCCGGCTCCGAGGGACGGCGGGGAAGAGGCTACTCCTGCGCGAGTGGAATAGAGCAGAAGGATCACTTGCGTCCAGACCCACATCGAGTTAGACTGTTTTAATTCGATTTTCGATTATTCTGATTCGATATTCGATTGTATTGATCCGATATTTGAGTATTTTGATTCGATATTCGAGTATTTTAATTCGATGCTCGATTATTTTGATTCGATATTCGATTATTTTGATTCGATATTCGATTATTAGTGCGTGCCCCGTGGGAGGCGCACAAAAAACGGAAGCAGAGTCGGATTAGTCGTGTCAAGGATGAGAACGGGTCTGCCGCCGCGCTGATGCAGGTTAAGTTCGGCAGTCGGGATCCCACCGGCTAAGGATCTTGCCGGGTTGCCGGATCGTCTGATGAATTGGCGAATTTCAGATAAAATTAGGGAAGAATTCTAGTTTTTCGGCGCGATTTGGCGGCCATGACCTTGAACCGGAACCAGTGCTGCGCGATTGCGGAAAGTTGTGCACCGCGTGGTGAATTCGTGAGCTTATGGCCTACTACGGATCTTGTAAAAATGCGGGCTTTTTAAATGTTTTTTTTTTCCGGAATTATATTCGTAAAAGAGGCTATGCTGCTGGTCTGCCGAAACTTATACACAACTACGTACAAAAAACTGATTGTATTGCGGTTCTTGTAAAAATACGGACTATTTTCGGATTTTTCGGTGAACTCTTCATGCCCGACACTTTGAAAATCACAAAAGTCTAACTTTTAAACGATTCTCACTGTTCAAAATTGTAGCTTTCTTTCCCGCTATTTTTTGTAGGTGTGTGTTTATTAATTGTGTTTTATGGAAACAAATTACCATGCCACTGATCACAACACAGTATATCACTACGATGGGACGTTGAAAAACACAGCTTGTATTTTCACTTCTTGCAATGCAATGGATTCGCGGATATTTGTACAAAATCAGGATTCTTCCGTATTAATTATTTCACAATTCATGACTGGGCTACTGATTCGCGAACAATTAACACAACCGCGAACGCATACGGCAGACAGCTTCGCGGATATTTTAAGAGACTACGAAACCGATCGATTCCCGTAAGAATTTTAACAATATGCTTCACAAAATGCGCTCACACGATGGCGGATATTCCTACACACCTGCGGACGCACGGTATGTTGTAGATATTCTGTACATGTAGAATACTTTACACATGTATTTTACAGCACTGTCTAAGCTCTACAGATTGTGCAGCCTGTCTGCGGAGAGTTCTACGTGAAAATGGGTGAAAAGCCGGGTGGTTACAACTCAAATCTTCTCTGACAGATGTTTTGGAGGCTGCGCTACCTTCTTTTTCCGGTGTATTGCTACTTATTTTGAGCACGACTGGTCCTCGCTGCGGAGTTTTTATTTGCTAATGAGAGGATTCCTATTAGCCTAAATGATGCCAGGGGGCCATGGTTGTCATGAGTTAGTAAGTTTCTCGGAATAACGTTGCCGAAATAAAGAGTGCCTTTTCTGGTTTCTGAGAGTTAGTACGGTTTATAAATCAATTATTTAAAATGGTCGTGTTCATCGACAAAATACTAATTTTCAGGAGGAAGAGAGACATATTTAACACAGACTTAGATGGAGGGAAAAAACGCCGGGTTTTCACTGGTTTCGGAAGACCAAGTTAACCAATGGCAACATGGGCTAGACTGGGAGGACGGCCGGCGGGGCGGGGCAAGGTAACAGCATTGCGAGTCTGTGCTGTAGCTTCACCCCCAAATGTTTAAAGAGCAATTTAGCCCGCGAGACAGATTTATAGGAGCGATTTAGCGGGCGAGACTGATTTTTAGGAGCTATTTGGCCGGCGAGATTGATTTTAGGGAGCTATTGGGCCGGCGAGACTGATTTTTAGGAGCGATTTGGCCGGCGAGACTGATTTTTTTGTGTCTATTGTTTAAACTGAAAAAATGCCCAAGAAGTTTTTATAAACCATCAATATTAATCATTTTTTAAGAGATGTGTACTTTTAAAATTTACAAGTTTCTTTAATTCTTATAAGCCATCAATATTAATAATGTTTAAGAGATGTGTATTTTTAAAATTTACGAGCTATTTTAATTTTTATAACGGTCGTTGCAACTAGGGTCACTGCCACTAGGCATTATTCTCTAAAAACTGAACTGTATTTTAGAGGGGAATCAGATCGGCAGCATATAAAAGATAAATAGTTGAGGACAGCATTACTAAGCGTAAAAAAACGGATGGTTCATGAATATTCTGTCAACCTGCAGATCTTCCGCATATACCTATTGAGGAATTAAATCGACGGCAGTACAAAATAATTCGGTTATTTGCCTTCAAAAAATACATTAAAGAGCAATAATTTTAATAAAATACTACTGGTCGTAAAAACCGGACACTTCGTGCATATTCTGTCAACCTACAGATCATCCGCGTATTTTGAGGAATTAAATCGTAAATCGACAACATGTACAAAATAGTTTGTGTAAGTATATTGCCTTTGAGAAATACAGGAACGAGCGATAATTTCAAAAAATACTACTGATCGTAGAAAAGTGAACTATTAGCGGATCTTCAATCAAAGTGCGGATCTTCAATGAAACTGCGGATCTTAGCTGCGTTTTTACAATGATTACGCAAGCCAACTGCGGAGTTTTCGCGTATTTTGGGGGGAACTTCATGGGCACCACCGACCGAAACCGCGGATACCGGGCTCGCATGCTCGTGGCTTCGCGAGCGGCGTCCACGAAGCATTACTGCGTTGCAGACAACCGGTTGGCCAGTGGTCGCGGGACGAAACGAAACCAGTCTCCAGAGGTATTGTCGCCAAATCGCGAGCTAACGCACTTTCGGCTTTAGTACTTTACGATGCAGTTGGCAACCGCAGAGACGTCCGACATCTCTGAGGGTCGCGGGTTCGTGACCCTCCCCCCCCCCCCCCCNCCAAGACGAGCCATCAAACAACGAATCTATCATAGCCGCGGATTCAATTTTACATTTCCGAGGTACTCTCGATAGACGCTATTAGAGGCAACGTCATCGGATTCTCCATTATATCGAATGGAGATGTTGCACATGTGAGGAATTTGCGATTTGACTGTTGCTTCTTAGGTAAAAGTTCGGGAGAAACACGATGGTGCCACTGGTTTTCTCTGAAATCAACTCCCAAGCTCAAAAAAAGCTCTCAAGTTAAGGCCAAAATGGAGGGGATATCCCACCCTACCTTGAGAGTCCACGTCTACATCAAGACAAACTCTCCATGCAAAGATAGGGAGCAAGTACAATAATGACAGGGCTGCCACTTTCTTTGGGGACTCCAAAACTGAAAACACGGCAACCCTGCTAATGTATTTGCCCCCTATCTTTGCATGGAGAATTTGTTTTGATGTAGAGGTGGACTCTCAGGGTAGGGTGGGATATCCCCTCCATTTTGGCCTCAACTTGAGAGCTTTTTTTGAGCTTGGGAGTTGCTTTCAGAAAAAACCAGTGGCACTATCGTGTTTCTCGCGAACTTTTACAAAGAATCAACAGTCAAATCGCAAATTCCTCACACATGCAACATCTCCATTGGATCCAAAACAATACACTGAAAAAAAAGATTGGTAGAATTTACCATTCCTTCACGCTGTATTTCACACAGCGTCAATTAATATACTGGTACAGGTAACCATCCCTCTGGCAGAATCGACTTGAAGATGGGTAGAATTTACCATTCCTTCACGCTGTGTGAAATACAGCGTGAAGGAATAGTAAATTCTACCAATCTTTTTTTTCACTATAACATTGACATAACCTCTTTCAATGCTACCAATGCGAAAAAATCGATGTATATCGCTTTTCTGTGACGTGGCACTAATAGCGTCTATAGGGCTTCGGTCAAGGGTGGTTTTCATCGTTTTCCTCACAGAGTTGCCATAATTTCTTCATCTTAAAATTCCCCGATTTTTCTCTGACTTTTTTTGCTTTTCTCTGACTCCAAAATTTTTTTAGTCCCTGCCTTTCCCTGATCTTTGAACAAGATGTTATTCTGTGGACAAAACTTGCAATAATCTGGTGCAATGTCGAGAATGAAATGACAAACTAAACAATAATAATAAATAAGAAAAATAAAATAAAAAAAAACTGAGGTTTATCCAATCGTCTAGAGGCTATGCTGCCATGCTAAGGAGGAGCGCCGTATGAACATTCAAGAGTTACCAAATTTCCTTCGATAAAATGTTTATTTTTTAGAAAAGCTATGAATATTTTCCCTTGAAATTTTCAGGGACTTTATGTGAAATTGCGAAGAAAATGAACCGAAAAAATTGGAAGGAAAATATTCATAAGTTTACCAGGAAATTCGTGTTTTATCAAAGGAAATTTGGCGACGCCTGAAGGTTCATTGGGCGTTTTTCCTTAGCACGACAGTATTTCCATGGAACTGCGAAAGCTTGGCTTTGAAGGATCGGAAAGGAATCCAAGAAAGACCAGTTCCGAAGGGATAGGATTACCCGAAGTAAAAAGTCTCGCAGAACTTTCAACGACAGACATAACGAATTCTTCCTCCTTTCATCAACGGATCTAACTGCATTCACCCGCCCACTCTCAAGTCCGGAAATGCGAAGAGAAATTGAATTTTAAATCCTTATCCCGACCTCCAAGTTTCAATTAATTTAAACCGGCACACGCGGGGAAAAAGTCGGCGTTTCCAAGAAATCGGAGGCAGAGCTGATACAGTTCCGGGAATTTCGGTGATTCGTCTCTGTGATGACGCGCTATTTCATCCGAAGCACAGGAAAAAGGAAATTGCACTAATTTTGTTTGACATATTGTGAGTGAGCACAAAATCGTCCAAGAAAGAAGAAAAAAAAGACTAACTACCAAGCTACCGTTCAAATGTTCCGGATTTTCTTTGCCTTTTACCATCTTATTACCATTACCTTTTACCATTATTTTATTACATTAGCTTACCATCGTATTACCCTCTTACGCGAATTTGGTTTCGATTAAGTACTCGACGATACTTCCATCCAGTTTCCAAAAATAATACTCCTCCTCTCAATGCACCCGATGGAAACATGAATTGGACCGCGTTTAACAGAAAGGAACCAAGCCACATCAGCTATTGCCAATTTTAACGGGGCAATTTAACTTTTTACGAGAAAACGTTTGTGCGGATCCCTTTGAAAATGTTAAGGAATTTACTTCGTACTATGGAGAAAATTCACTGAAATTTGCACGAAAGTCCGCACAACTGTTTTCATGTAAAAAATTTAATTAGCCGATTAAATTTGGCAATGGCTGATGTAGCTTGGTTCCTTTTTGTTTAACGCGGTCCAATTCATATACTCGATGAGCGATCGATACTCTACTTAAGAGTAGTGTCGTACCAGGGAAAAACACCGTATGACCATTCAGGCGCTGCCGCATATTTCCTTCAATGAAAACGAATTTTCTAAGAAAATTCCGAATATTTATCCTCCAATTTTTCAGACAATTTGGTTCGCAATTTAATTTAATCTTTTATATCTGTAAATTTCAAGGAAAAATATGCACAACTTTCTCAAAAATACTCGTTTTATTTGGGGAGATTTGGCAACTCTCGAATGTTCATACGGCGTTCTTCCTTCGCAGGGCAGAGTAGTGAAGTCGCCTCTGAAACGGACTTCATGCACAGGTGCGATGATTTTGACTTGTAGTAGCCCGTCATGCATTACACATATCCATAAATACTTTAAGAAACAAAGTATGAGACGCCGAACTTTGAGTCCCAATCACGAATACGTTATCATCATCACTATCAGTAAAACGAAGATAAAAAATATTGTGAGGAGAAGAGGCGTTGAAGTACTTGAATTTATGACGGCAACAACGACAACCTTAACAAAATGACGTCAGTTAGTCGAACACGGGGAGAATTTTTATGACTGCGAAAAGGGCAACCTCGATGAACCAGCGTCATAAAGTCAAATAGGGGAAAAATTTCTATTGGTTCACCATGATTTTCGGCAAATGAAACGGAAAGAAATTGAATGAAAAATGAGACATTTAGGGTTGTTCAAATGAATCCCTGCTGGATGAATGCACGCTGCAGTGACTTCTAAATAAATTGTGGACAAGCTTGGATTTACGAGTTGAAATAAACTGATGAGGCGCCCACTCTCCTATTACTTAGGAATTACATTTTGCAGTTGGGAACTACAATTTCTAGCTCATTATAAGAACTTGCTACTTCTATCGATAAAGTAATTATTTCGGAGAATATTTACGAACATTTTTTCGGATGTACTTTAGGCAAAATCCCGAATAAAACTCGGTGCAAATTATTTGGAAGTAAAATATTCGCAACTGCCCGAGAAAAATTTTGTTTGGTCAAATGAAATTTAGCGTCGTACAGCTCAAACGGTGCTATTCCTTAGCACAGCCGAGTCATGTTTAGACTGAATTGACGTCTCGCGTCGAACGTTTTACCTTCGACAAAACGGCCTAGTTTGACCGATTTGACTGTCTTTTTCCAAGGCTTACGTAACCGAGCACCATCCATCATGCTTCGGAAGGTAATTTCGGAAGCTGCCGGACTATGGATTCAAGGTGTCAGCACCGTTCGACGACGAAAGGTGCGCGATGCGAAGAGGGGAACGATTAAGTTAGTCTCAAATTACTACGTCCTACGTCAGGGATTTTTTCACGTTGGACGTTAAAACTCTCCTTGCTCCTTCCGATATTGAAATGCTACCTTTTCTTTTGGCCTGGTTACACGCTCTTTCCGTCAAATTCCGATCAAAATGATGACCAAGATGGCGGTCGAGAGTTATCTAGATAAATGAGTAAAATTAATTGAAACAGCGTGTTGATTGAAATAAGCATGAAAAAAGCACGGTTGTGTGGAAATCAGATGACGGATGAGCCCAGAGACAAGAGACCCTCCACTAGTATCTTGGCCATTGTGGAAGCTTTTACTTTCGGGACTTCAGCATTCTACTGTTGACTTACCTACATGGTTGATGTTTAACAACGTGTTGGCAGTTTCGTTTCGCAAACAAGTCGAAAATGGCCGAAGTTTGCGAAACTTGTTTGGCTCATGACGTCACCCGAAGCTCATCATTGACCATGTAGGTAGGTCAACAGCCGAAATTGAGGTGATGACTGTTGCTCCCTAATAATTGTCCGTAAAGAACTGTTGAATCCCCGAAAGTAAAATCTTCCACCTGTCGCTAGGAGGCCAGTGGAGGGTCTCTTGTCTCTGGATGAGCCCCACAGTTCTATCATCTACCATCAAATTTTTGCAGGCCGCAGAAATTTGATGGTAGATGGTGCGCACGAGTCACCATTTGATCGGAAATTGATGGGAATTTGAGCGTGTAACCAGCACATTTGGGAGAAAACCGTGAAAGTTGGAATTTTAGCGAGGGATTTTAGCACTTTCACAGTTCAGGGTGTCTAGTTTTTTTTCATTTGGGAGAATCCTGATTTTGGACTGCTATATCCTGATTTCCTAATTTTTCCAAATCCTGATTTTTTGCGGAGGCGAATGTAACTTCACAAAAATAGCTCGATAAAAAAGTCCGATCGTATGGTCGACTTTCCTCAAATTCTGATTTAAGGACCAATTTTTCCTCAAATCCTGATTGACCTCAAACTCTGATAGAATCGGGAAAATACGGAAAATCCTGATGCTAGACACCCTGCTATTGAACCGCATTAGGTAAGAAGGAGCCAAGTCACATTCGTTATTGCCAAATTAAATTGGGCAATTAAATTTTTTACACGAGGTTGTGAGGATTTTTGTGCAAATTTCAGTGAATTTTCTGCATAGTGCGAGGCAAATTCCTTGACATTTTCAAAAAATCCGCAAAAGCGTTCTCTTGTAAAGAAATGTAATTGCCCGGTTAAAGGCAGTAGCGGATGTGGCTTGGTTCATTTCTGCTAAACGCGGTCCGATTCGCCATCGAAAGAAAATATGCCGATTACATTCCCAGTAGTTCCCAAATGACTTATAGCTCTACCGATTCCCGATCGTTTTACCGGGGTCAATACAGAGCAAATTGGTACTGATCGGAAATTGGACTTCATTATGCAATTAGGAACTACAGTAAGTATTTGGCTCATCTATAAAAATACGTGTGTTCATTTGAAAACAAATGGTGCATTGGTTGTTTCAGAAATGAGCCGAAAGTTTTTTTTTTTTTTGCTGGTTTAGTGGCTTATATTCCGTTGGAACCTACAGCCATCGATAGACAGTATTTATTGTCCTTAGACATCATGGGATTTAGGCACATCCATGCTCCAGGCTTTCAAATTTTCAGGGATTAAGGCCGAGTGGAATCTGTTTCTGCAGATCCACTCGTCAGTTCCATGAAAATTTGTCGCCACCACCGGGATTCGAACCCGGGACCTATTGGCCTAGAGTCAGACGAGCCGAAAGTTGTAGTTCGAAACATGACGCCACAGAGGGATTTTCCACTTTTACGGGAATAGTTTGTAAAGATTGAGATCCTCCTAGTGGCACAATCGCTTCAATGGTAATGACTGTAAACCTATTGCACAATCGGATACACTTCTAATGCAAGGCTGCCAGGTTATGCAAAAAAAAGTGGACATTCCACATGGGTTCAATGGGAAGTAGTTCTAATTATTCAGCACTATCTCGCAACAATAACTTCTACGAGGTGGGACAGTTCGTAAATGACGTCATGCATAAGGAGGGAGGGGATATAGTCCAGAATGAACAATGGGCGACAAAAAGTCTGACGGTGTGTTGGAGAAATTTTTTAATAATTTTGATGAAACTATCGATCGGCAAATAAAATATTACCATTTATTACCGCGGTGGCAACTGACCTCGAACATCAAAATTCCTGGACTTTCCCTACCTTTACATTACAATTAATACGCGATTTTTCCAGCAGTTTGGCATTAAAGAAAAGATTGTACGCGTTTTTCACCTAAACATCGCGGCAAATGAGCGATTTTTCCAGCAGTTTTGAAAAAAACAAGTAGGCAATTTAATTATACGCATTTTTTCATGAATATCGCGTCACTTATTTATGTCAGTGATATGGGACAGGCGAAAAGCTAAGATTCTCCTTCATTTTCGCGTGATACCACATAACTACTCCGGAGTTCGAATAGTTGCACGCTCGGCGTCCGCTTTGACCAATGTTGATTCACGGATCATTTTTATAAAAATTTCCGTGAAAATTTAAAAATACACGATTTTTCCAGCAGTTTTGAAAAAACATAAGAACTTATGCGCGATTTTTATCTCCCTATCGCGGCATATATGCAATCTTTCCAGGGGTTTCGTACAAACGTAAAGAATTACACGTATTTTACTACAATGTCGCGGCATATGCGCAATCTTTCCAGCGGTTTTGTAAAAACATAAAAGATTACGCATATTTCACCTCAATATTAGCATACACACAATCTTTCCACCAGTTTCGGGACAGAGTAAAAAATGACACGTGAGTAAAAAATGACACGTGAGTAAAAAATGACACGTGATTAAACTCAATACCCGGGAAAATAAACGATTTTTCCAGCAGTTTACAGCTTATACCTTGCATTTACCTCTGATGCTGAAATGAGGATAATATGTCTTCTGTGTCATTCAGAAAGTCAGTCAACTAACATGACATAGAATCTACCTGGATTTCATGTCCATATAAGTAAGAACGTACTTATTTGGTGAACAGGTTCATTTTATGAACGTTCATTGACATGAGAAAACCTCTAAGTATTACTGATAAGATTTTATGCTGAGGCAGGGTGTCTACTGAGGTCCACAAAAATAAAATAAGTACTTTTGAAGTACTTGTTAGGTACTTAAGGAAAAATTTACCTAAGTACCTCACTTTGGAGAAAAATTAAGTACTTTTTAAGTACCTTTTTGCCACGTATCGCAATTCTTCGATTTTAGCACTGCCGCGCGCTTTGCTTCGGCTATTCCTTTTTGGCTGTGTCTGTCTAATCGAGGGAAATGCTTTGTTCCGCTCCTCTACAACAACTGCGTTCTTACAGGCTGACATTGTACTAATACGCCTGACGGCCAACGCACAGAGGGTTGCATAACTATGAGGCGATCAAACTGAACGCGCAGTGCAAAATGCGAAAAATTACGGACCCTCCGCGAGATTTACGTACTTTTAAGGAACTTTCGGACCGAACTTAAAAAATGCGTACTTTTTCCAGACTTTCCTGACTAGTAGACACCCTGCTGAGGTTTTGAAAGGTATGCTTGAAAATGGAAAAATACATACTACGTCGAAAAAACTTGAGGTAAAGCAATCCACGACTACGAAGTGATTCGGTGACACTAGACAATTCTGACTGATCTTCAGAACTTCTGCTGAAAGGTGCAAAAGAGTCTGTGGTATTGGTAGATCCATCTGACACAAAACTATCACAGTAACTCCCGGCCCATGATTTAGAAGAATCACTTTCCATGTATTAGCTCTGTTGATGTGATACTCGGCATAAAGTGGAGAAAAAAGTTTCCTCAATAACTTTCGGAAAAATACAGAATACAGGATTGTCAATCCAAAGATAGAGAAAAATACGCAAGCCTTACATAACATTCAACTTTGAGAGAAGAATACGTTAAACGTTCTAATGATTTCAAAGGACATAGACTTGGTGATGGTGACAAGGATTAAGAGCGGAAGTAGAAAAAAAGATAGGTTAGTGACCAAGAGTGAAAAGATACAAAAAACGAATAGAATCATCTGATGTCTATGGGTTGGACATGTAAAGCTGAAAACAACCAAAACACACTATCACTGAAATGATAACAATAGAGCTGTTATCAGTGACAGATCAGACAGTCATCTAGATAAAGTTAAGATAAGAGGAAATGGAATGGTTAAGATACCTTTAGTTGGACATGAAGAAAAATAAACCGCCGACATGTTAAACTTCAGCAAATTGGCATATCTATCCAAATTGAAATCGGTTTGTTTCAATACTCTGAAAGCATGTCCCCTGCAAGTGGCCAGGAATGACATTCTGATAACAGAACTTTTGGCCTTGATTGAAAACTGGCACAAATGTATCACGAATACATCTTGACTAGAATTATGATGGATTTCACAAAAATTACTTTGAAAAAGGCATAAACATTCCCGGAATTAATTATGTAATGAAAAGTTACGGTGATTGCACAACAACCTAACCTCTAACACTGGCAAGAGTTTTCAGGCACAGCTGTTCCTCCTCAAAGACTGCTCATCTACAAACGCTGAAAGGAAGTCATTGTCAGAGTGTTAGTGGTGTGACGAGTTGGAAAAGTGTCGAAGGGTCGGATTATAAAATAAAATCATGAAATCTGTACTGATCACAGGTTGTAACAGGGGGATTGGACTGGGTCTCGTGAAGCATTTGGTCGCCTTACAATCGCCGCCGAAGAATATTTTCGCTACTTGTCGAAATCCTAACCAAGCTCAGGTACGTAACTTTCGCTTTCAAAACACAGTAAATGACTTCTCCTCGTGGATCAGAACTTACCTGCAGTTACTGGTGCCATTTTGAGACTCCTCGCACACGAAAACACTCTATTTCGATTAAACTTCACGCCGGTGGTAACGCGAAGGAAAACACAATGAAATTTCGACGAAAAGATTTTCTAGCCGTGTCACACTCGGTTGCTATCAGCCCGGTCTCCTTCACGATAGTCCCGCTTCGCAGCGCTTTGCTCCGTGATCGCGTTTGTTGCGTTGAAAAACTTGATTGCATCAAACACTAGTGCTTTTATAATGAAAGAATTAATGACGTCACCGATTAAATTATCCCAGCACCGTGATTCAACACCGCCAAGTTGTGAGAGGAAATTCTTTACGCTTTACGTAACATCGGGACGAAAAACGGGTGTTTTTCTTTTTTATACTTAATTCAGGATGCGACGAACAGGAACTTTTAACTTTGCCCCCAAATATCTGCGAATGTTGACCACACTGTGATCAAAATTTGCCGCGGGTTTCAAATGTGCGCACTTTTTTCGCTTCGCCCGTAAATTGCAGATTTTCTGATCGCATGATCAATGGTCGCAAATATGTACGAGACAGACAGAGGACCTTTCAAAGCGGTCTCCTACTCTCATTGTTTTGAAACGTACCAAAACGTCTCCGAAAAAGACAGTATATTTCTTTAAAGATTCTCCGTATACCCCCCCCCCTTCCATCAGAGTGTGAATCGATGCCAGTGTACTGCATATTGCCTTCCTATCAAATTGAAGGCGAATCAAGCCGTTCAAAAGTTCTTGGAGAATCCTCTGAGGAATTTTAGCCAGTACTTCAAGTGCAAGCACAAACCCTGCTGAACTTGTCAAGCAACAGGTGGTCTTACTGTTGGGATGCGAATTCAGATTACTGACTTGAACGTACTTTTTGAAGGTGTACATTCAATTTACAGCCAAAAAACAAATAGAAGCAATAATTTTCAAATAGTTAGATTAATTTTATGATATTAGGCAATTAACCAGTCGTTGCTTTACCATACATTATTCCTAACTTATGATAACAGTATATGTTTCCTCTAATTGGAAGTTACAATAAATAAAACTATTTAAAAAAAAAATAGATGAATAAAAAAAAAAAATAGTTAGATGCTATTTTTTCACATTAACAATTAAATAGCTGAAAATGCATTAAGAAATTGAATTGAAATGATGAAGACATGGAGAATAGTTCCTTGATTCACAATGTTATAGTTTTTCATTGCTTTATTCTTCCCTCATTCTTTAGTATTCATATTTTCAAATATTATTACCTATTAGGTATTAATAAGTATTTTAATTATTTATATTTTATAGGAGTTGAAGCAAATTGCTGAGAACAATCAGAATGTTCACATCATTCAAATTGGTAAGTTTTTTGAGTGCTTTCTTAAAAAGATTATTTTCCAGTCTCTGATACAGCTGCAAATTTCTCATTGAAATGAAAATGTCTTCAAGAGCAAGGAGTTTTCCTCCATTCCTTGATGGTAAACGTGCTCAGCAAACTTCAGCCTGCAGTGGCTTGGCATAAGGTCTTTTTTTCTCCCACTTCTCTCCTCTCATTTTTGTCTCCATAAAGTTTTGTCGTAAAAGTTTTGCAAGTAGAAGAGGAATGACTTCACATCACATGTTTGTCTCTTGAGTCCTCGCCCTTTTAATTTTGACAGTTTTTTATCATCATGAAACTAAGAGTCCGAGGATTTATTTTCAAATTCTTCCAGCTTCCCATTCACAATACCTAGATGGTAAATTCGAACACACTACTAAACTAACTACTACCAGCCATTAAAGTGAATTTACTGACAACTAAATCAAGAGTTCTCTGAGAATATGTTTAATGGTGATTCTAAACCCGACAGTGTTTCTCTCAATCAGCTGTGGAAAATTAATATTTTGTGCAAAACCCAGGCTGATTGAAAAAAAGAACGATTCCAAATCAGTGTTAAAAATCTACTTTAGAAGGAAAGACTATTTCGGGAAAGTCAACTTTTCCGAGAAAATTTTGATTTTCTTTAAATTTTTTTGAGCTGATTGAGGAGGGGGACCAAATCTCTACCTATCAAAGTCAGTAGTGGATTTCTAACCAAACCTAATCAAAATCGAAAGAAAAATCAGAAAATAAACGAAGCCATTAGATTTCTAATATTTCTTCTGTGAGTTCAAGTTTTTTTTTTTCTCCACCTATGTCATATATTGTTCTCTTTACTGATCTTCATTTCAGATTTAAGAAACACTGGAGACTATGATGAGATTTTCAATTATGTTAAAGAGAAGGTCTCAGGGGAAGGCTTGAATGTTTTAATAAACAGTGCTGGTATATCTTCCAAGTTCACAAGGATTGGGATGGTGAAGCAAACTGACTTGGAAGACCATTTCCTTATCAACACAATAGCACCAATCATGTTAACACAAGTGAGTTTTCTTTCACAGTTAGAAGCCAAGGTAGATTTTGCAAATTATCAATTCTTAAAGGACTCACAAGAATTTTGGTCCCTTTACGCCTGTTCAAAACTGTTACTTTTGCATTTACCATGTAATGATTAAGATTCCCTTGTATTTTAAAGAACCTTATATTTGGATTTTTTTTTTTTTTTTTTTTTTTTTTTTTACTATTCATAACCTAATTGATAGTAGAGCATCTGCTATTCGAGTTTATTGAAGCTTTTTGGAGATTTTGCATTACGTTAACGCAGATTTTCCTCTCTGCCAAGCGAGACTTCTATGAAAAAGAAAAAACAAAAACTGTTGAATTGGTAAAACACCCCTAATTGATAGAATTCTTGATTTTCAGAAACTTGTTCCATTATTAAAAGAAGCCTCAGCGAAGAACAGTGACAAACCAGTGGGGACTAGTCGAGCAGCGATCATCAATATTAGTTCAGTTTTGGGTGGAATGGGAGCGAATACTGAGGGAGGTTTCTACCCATATCGTACGAGCAAGGTAAATCAAGATTATTTTTTTCAAGATAAATATTTGTGAATAACATATTATTGTAGTTTAATTTCAGATTTATATCAAGATTTATTAATTATTGATTAATTCATTTGAATTGATTGAATGAGCTTCCTCTAAAACAAAAAAAGTCTTCCTAATGGCAGTGCAGGTTGTTAGAAAAGATGCATTTCCTAAAAAATTCAATGTGAAAAAAAATTAAGGATTCAGAAGTTTACATTTTAATGATCCTACCTAGAAATAAAATTTCTAGCTTATCTTTGGTTACTTTGGGCCTATCAAACACTTGAGTCTTACTTAGTTATATTTTATAAATACCTACTTATTGCAACGGGGCAAAAAAATGCAGGGGCCTAAAACAATTTGCAACTCAGGCGCTGAGCACTATGAATTTATTTTCAAGTTGAAATAATTTTGGTGGATAATTGATATCTGAATGAGATACTGGATCTTCAATGAAATTTGTTTGCACTTACAATATTTAGTTTAAAAGGCAAGAAAGTATTTTGGACGAATGTATAATTGAATATTTGATCTAATCATATTATCTTTTCTTTCCAGGCCGCTCTCAACGCAGCAACTAAGTCAATGAGTGTTGACTTGAAGTCTGATAAGATACTTGCATTGGCTCTCCACCCTGGATGGTTGAAAACTGCAATGGGAGGGCCTAATGCACCTCTTACAGTCGATGCTGCAATGCCAGTTTTAATCAGTTTCCTTCAAAAACTGGATGAGACGCACAATGGGGGATTTTATTCTTATGAAGGGAAAAAAATGCTTTGGTAAAGAAATCACTCTCTTAAAAAATCAAAGGCTTTTTATGTTGGCTTTCATGGTGAAATTGAAACATCAGAAATTACTCAGGAACCGGCTGCGATCGAAGTTTGAATCACACTAGGTAGTTTATTTTTGAGAATTTATTTATAAGTTATTTTTCCTAAGCAGTTGTCAGTTGGTTTGTGAGTCTCAAAGATACTAATATTCACCGAAGGTTATAGTATTCATTTTACAGAGGTATTGGTCACTTTAAGAAAAATTAGGACATCCATGATGGAGAGTGGATGAGCCAGATGCAGCATGTACATAGTTCCTTATTGCAAAATGAGGTATAATTGACCGGAAAACTAATTGCACATGAATTCTTTGCCTCGATTGAACTTCATTTTGCAACGAGGGACTACAATTTTAGACTCATCCACAAAAGCACCTATCTGCATGGAAAAACACATGAAACATGCGTTGTTTCTAAAATGAGCCAGAAGTAGCGGTCCCTTGTTGCAAAATGTGGCCCAATTAAATTTCTAACAAAAATCGAAGCAAGCTACTTATTATCATAGAAAGCCTCACAACTTTGCACGAACAAAACTTAATTGAAAATTCTCACAGTCAAGTATGGCATTAAGGCATGGTCCATACACGTAAACGTGGATATGAAACCATTTAAGAGGTATCGCACTGCGTGAAGTAGAGGTCTCTTAAAATCAGACTCAAAATGTCAAGCTTTCTCAATCATTGATTTATTGTAAAATCTTAGTGCTCAGTTGGTCCGCTTTCACTAGCACAGCTTTATTAGATTTAATTGATTTTCTGCCTTACTGTACTGTTTATCAGGAATTGTGAAAATTTCTTGGATCCATCACAGGCTTTTTTTTGTTTTTTAGACTTTTTTAAAAATAAATTTGGAGTCATTGCCACTTTATTAACTTTTTTTTCTCTTTCTTTAAAAAAAATGTACCACTCTTTAGCATGGACACTTCCGCCCAACAATGGTTGCTGAAAGGGTTGCAGGAACGTTGTTGACCAATTGATTTTCCAGTATTGACTTGAAGAATCCACCACCTGTATTTAGTTAAAATTATTGAGAATTCTCGACCCGTTTAATTCGGGATGACTATATCTTAAATTCACTGAATCTATGGGAGTTTTGCATCAGTTGCTCTACTTTAAGTGCTACTTACAGACTTTTTTGAGAGGTTGAGTCAGTCACCAATAAATGAACATGAGATCGACAAAACTTGAAAACCAGTATAATGTATCTTAAGATAGTTCCAGTGAATTATCGGCTACACAATACTTTACTTAATGATTCAAATTGAATCCATCGGAGATATGTATCATAGTTTTGAAACAAAAATCATTACAAATGAGATCAAGCTTCAACTAAACAATAGATATATATTAATATTAATAACAATAGACACATTGTGGAAATCAACTTTTAGGTCATTGTGTGATGCGGCCTAATGAGGTCAGTTATTGAGGCGAAGAGGCAGATAAATTTCAAATTTCCAAGACGCCAAATGTTTCTGACGATTTTGGCGCTTCCTTCATGGCAAAATTTCTGAATTGCTTCAGTGTCTCGAAGTTATGAATAAAATAAAAAAAAAGAAAAAGAAATTGATGCCATTTGAAAAGAAAGAGTCTTTAATTTTAAAATTTCCTCCACCAGTTAAACTGAATAAAATTGAATAAACGCGAATATCGAGATCTAGCATTCCATGCATTTCTGTTGAAGCGCCATAAACATTTCAACGACTTAAAAGATTTCATTTTGTTTTTACTCTTTCGATATCAGATGTTTCTTTAGCTATAAAATTCAAATAAATATTGAGAACACTGTGTGTATTTGCCATTTTAGGGCTCAGTTGAGTTCCTCAACGCATCTATTAAAACAGAAGTGAAGATAATTTTACAGATATTGTGAATTTAAGAGAGCAGAAGTTAACAATCTCATCCGGGATCTGGGTAAATATCCGAGTTATAATATATGCGATAATCTATTGGAAAAGACTAAAATTCCCTTACTTTTCTCACAAATTCCTTAACTTTCCCAGTTTTCCACACTGCCGGCAACCCTGCATTGATACATGATGTAAGCATGCATTCACAGATAGAGCAATCACAGAAAAAACTGGAAAAGATACTAATGCAGGGAATGACATCATCTTTGGCATTCTTAAAAGGGCAGTGTGTCAATACATATTTGGCGCAAGAGCTTGAACATCTTAACCATTCTCATTACTTTTTGCTAACCTCTAGGGTCATCAGCTAAAGTACGATTCAGTAAGAAGAGCAACCAACCCACACTTTTCCGCAAAATACTAAACCCAGTTACATATGACTATACTTAATATGTTGGTGAGATCGTTTCGTCAAATTGAGGAGAACAATATCAAATCTTAGAATGTACACGACAATACAAAAGGTAATGAGAGTTGAACCTATTCTACATGGAATATGTACTAAGCTTTTGATATGGTGGGTGATAAAGTGTGCTACCTTTGTGTGTTCATCTGTAAGTCAGACTTTGAGGCCGAATGATGCTTTAGTGCATTCAAGGCGAGCTCAAGCAAAGTAAAAAAAAAAAAATCTTTACTTTTTTATATATTAAAACATTCTAAACTAACTTGAAAATAGTATGTCAAACTGACTTGGTTAGATTGGTACATTATTTCAATCGAAGTTCAAAATTAGTTCCATCAAAGCAAGTTCACTAGAGAATATGAAACGTTACATCAAATACAGTTCAACAGATTTGCTGATTTTCTTTTGGAGCTCAACAGATATTTTTGCTATCTAAATCCATGGACTCATGCTTCAAATTTTTTAAACGGCTAACGTATTGCACTTGGACTCAACTCCTAGAAATGTTGACTAAAGGAGTCTCCTATAAAACTAAAAATACCCTGTACCAGGATAAACATGAACAACAAAAAACAGTCTTGGAGGGTGAAAATTCTAACATATACCTATTTGAAAAAGATCAAATATGATTATCAGGACCAAAAATTATTCCGCAAGGAAGAACTTGTTGAGAAAGAAAACTCCATATGTTACAATCTCTTTTACCAACTCAGTGCTGCGTCATTGAAGAGGAAGAATACAAATTCAGGAAATACATGGTGTAGACCTTTTAAATATTAATACTTTGTGGTAGTCCTTCAATTTCCAGAGGAACTGAAAAAGAAAAAAAAAATTAAAGGTCTATTGACTGCTTATCAATTTAAAAAAGAACAAAACACGAAAAAACAGTCTTCTGTAAAAAAAATATAAAGCAAAAAAGTTGCTGAAAAATAGGAAAATCTGGTACTTTATCATATGCCTAATTTTACTGCCTTACCAAGATTTTATCGATCATGATAGCTTACAAAGTTTTGTACGCTTTTGGACGAAGACGCTTTAAGAGCATTTGAGTCTTGAATGTTTTGGAAGTAAAAATGCATTCAATGTACGGGAATTTAATGTATTTTTCTCTCCAAATGATCCTCACACATTTTAGCTGTCAGAATTTCAAAAACTCCGCATTTTACAATTTGCTGCCAATCTCAAGATGAATGTTCCTTCATGTATTTCTTCCCCTTGGTATTGGGTATAAAATCTAATATTTTTTTTCCTTTTAAATTTCAAGTGTTTCAAGACTTAATGGGAGTCAGAAATTTAAAAATTTAAGAAACATAAATTGGATTCTGTAAAATTTTTCTGTTTCAAAACTTTTTTCGGAAAGATAGCAAGCAATTTACACTTGTTGTCTCCCATTTGTTAAGCTTCAAAATAAAAGCCTCTACCAGTTGCTAAGTTGCTTAAACAAGGACTAAAATCCTAGGGCTATTCAGTAAGTTCTGTATCCATTTCTATCATTCCACAAAAATCCTCTGGTGTACTACTGCTACAGCTCTACTGCATTTGTGCCTGAATGCGGCTAGTCAGACATGTACTCAGCTTTTAAAATATTTTTATTTTTTTTACATCAACTGATTTTTTTTTAAATAGCATGGAAATTGCAATAGATTACTGAACGCCTCTCATACACGGACTGAACTCATATTATTTCATGTTTGCTAAAATATATCAGAAGAAACATACCTGCAACCACGACTGGCTGAGTTGTCCTTTTCAGGAGTATCTAGGTCCTGATCACTCCTCATTCGTAGCTTATTTTTTTTCTTATCTGCAGGAAGAAAAAGGTAAAAACGGCTGTAAATTTTGACATTAAAAATGAAATAAAATTCAATTCAAGTAAATGATCTCAAAAACAATCCTGTTGATGTTCCCTCCTTCAACTCAGATTCACCAGCCAATTTGATCAATGGTACAATTCAAAACAAAAAATAAAACCCCCTTTTAAGGAACTTTTGCAGCAACATATTATGAACTGTCTCTAAGGTGATGGGCAATTGTTAAGCCTCTCTCCATCACTCTGGCCCACCTCTTCCTCTGCACCAAAAGAAGTCATCGCCTCTTTCCTTTAATTTTCCTTTGCCTTTCTGGCTTTATCAGCGGAATGAGGCTCTGTTATCATCTATAAATGCAGACTGTTTCATGGTATGCTAGCAATTAAGCTACAGTTTGCATAATTATTTGTCTTCTAAGACTTTAATGCTTTACTGTTCACTTAATTCAGTTTTCCTGTAGGCAAACTTATTGAGTGATAAGATTCCTTTAAATTCTTACCAACAGCTTGAGAGCTGATTCCACTTGCGTCAACCTCCTTGTTTTTGGACAGATATTCAAGGAGTTTACTTTGTGGTACTCTTGACTCCCCAGAATCTCGTAAGAGTAACAGACTTCGCCAAGTTTCGCTATTGAATACCTGAAGACAGATAATAAGAAAACTTAAAAGGACGGTGACAAAATATGATTTTGCGTCCTTAGAAAGTAAACCGATCCCATTACTCCTGTTTGAATGAATAATGGGCGAGTGATAAGAGTCAGGATGTTGACATCTTTTGCTTAAATATTAAACCACCCTGTGAGCTAAGAATGAAGATATCATTGGTAAATCAGACGAGGATTAGGAGAGTTATAACGACGTACATGGATGTGTTGAAATACACAGGTTTAGTGGGAAATGCTGCCAAGTGACGTTATAGGGCAGTCTATTTTCTCAACTTCAAAGTAACTTCCCTCGGTGATCCTATAGTAGAAAAAAAATTGTGGTTAAGTCAGCTCATTTAATACTTTTGCATGAAGCAATACAATTTTATCGTGCTACTGACTCATCAACATTGGTTTTAGATTAGACTTGACAAAATCTCCATGATTTTGGAAAAAACTCTGCGACGAATTATCCTACTTTGAGAACCAATGATAGAGATATGAAAACTGTGTTGTGACAATGTGTGTTGATATCGCATGCCACATCTCGCTTGGAATCACTGATCACAACTCGCCGTTTTCAGGCCAAGAGAAACAATCACTAAACTAAACTCTCATAAACTAAGTTCACGTGACTATTTCATCTGCAAAAATAAAAACTTACAACGTTATTTTTTTAAATTTTGAGGGAATGTATGTCGCATTATAAGAAAAATTCGAAGACAATTTTAAACAATAATTTTGATCAGCTATTTTACAATAAATGAAACAAACTGCATTGCGCAATAAGGAGCTACTATTTCAGGCTCATTCATGGAAACGCCAATCTATAAGGACACATATATGGCACATACATTGTTTCTAAAATGAATTCAAATTTGATTAAAATTTCTTGAAGATGTACAGCTCTTGCTTGAAGAAAAAATTGCAACATCTGGATGTTAATGGAGAACTGAAGTAACATATACATATCTGGGTTTGTTAGATTTTAGATCAACTTACTAAGACTGGCAGTAGACTAATTATAAAAGCTGAATGAAAAAAAAAAAATCACATTCTAAAGCAAGAATAAGTTCAATAAAACAAACATAACACAGAGAAGAGAATTTTAGAAACTCACTCTGTTCGGCGATAAAGAGGGAGATCGGGATTTCGAATGATACCTCCTTCTCGGTCGAGGCAAGGGCTTAGCATGGGGTTGCACCTTAGAATGAGATTGTGACTGAGGTATGCCTTCATCATCTGAGTAACCTTTGGATTACAGGAAGCAAAAATTATTCACAAATAAAATATTAAATATTTGTAATTTAAAACCAAAAATTACAGCATTGGTTACCCGAAGTTTTCTAAAATCCTTTTGATTTTTTAAGAGGTTTAGAGGATTCATTTACTGGAAAAAAATACTGGTGGTGATAGATTTTCATACATTACTGGCTGGTATCAAAATCATCTTATTTGGAGAGCGATTGGACTCTATGCTCGTTTGAGCTTAAAATTGATTTAACTAAAAGTTATCTTGTTGTTAGTAAGGAAAAAGACAAAAAAACAAAATAAATACGGAATTTGACTCTAAAAGCAAAGAGGACTCACTTGTTTTACGGTTTTTCAAGGAATTGATTAGAGCTGTTGAATAATAAAGTACGGATTGGTCCGTCTCTTTCTTGATGCCAGAGGGTGACACGGAAGGACTTTCCAAATCTCTGAAAAAAAAAGAAAAAAACAGAACTGGGTGAATTCAGATGATTTATGAAGTTATGACATTTTTAAAATTCAAAAGAAAGCAAGACACCAAAAAGCACTAGAAAAAATGAAATTTGTTTCCAAAACAAAAAGTTTTTAAAAATAAAATCGCTTGCCAGGGACTAATGGGACTGTGAAATAATTAGTCTTTTACATACTTGAAATCTGCGTGCAAGAATTAATTGTATGAAGATAAATAAGGATCCTGCCGAAGAGAAAGCACGAGATTCACCAAAAAAAATATCATAAAGGACATCAATTAAGGAGGGCAAAGAGAGTAGATTTCCCACTTCCCCTCTTCAGAGATTTGGAATTTGACCATTTATGAGAGGTTCTTGTCAATTTCAGCATATTTTTCAAGATTTTGGGAAATTTTGCCCCCATCTGTTACACATTAGAAGGCTACAGGACAGTATAGTAAGCTTAAATGCATGCATAACTAAAAATCAATTGTTGATGAGAAATCTTTAAAATTTTCCAAATTTTCTGAGAAAGGCATTACATACTTGGTCTAGGTTATCATGTACTTGGGCGTGAGGAATTAAAGTAGAAACAGTAAAGGTATAACAGTTGAATGCAAAGAGGAAACATCAAACACTTACGAAAAGTCATCAGGCACTGGTACAAGCCGTCTGCCTTTGGTTCGCCCAGGCTCAGAACCTTAAAAAAGAATTCTCGTCATTAATAATCCTCATAATTTTAATATCCTTAGCATAATGATACAAGTAAAATGCACTTCATTAGGAAGTCTCCTGTGAGGAAAAAGTACGGATACACTGAGAAAGCATCAATTTTGAAAGGTTGGTACAGAAGTACAGAAAATGAGCAAATTTTTCATGAAAAGGTACAGATGTAAGGCATTTTTGTGATGAACTTCTATCAGCGTAAAATCTTTACATAAGTACGTAAAAAGATAATGAATAAAAAATCTATTAAGTATTTTAAATTGAGTGCCAAAACGGTACCGGACTGTAATGACACGCAATAATTTTAAATGACACATTGATTTGGAACGAGATTAGCAGAAATGTACCAAGTCACATTTGGGAATTAATGATTTGGAAGGAGTTTTGAATTTAACGAGTCGTAAATCTCCTGCCAAATTTTGAAGTTGAGAGAAAATATTTTGAACAGGAAATCAGTCGTTAACTTTATCCTTAATATGGAGTCATACGAAGGAATACATCTTCCAACCTTCTTTTCTCCATTCAAACTTGATGCGACTTGCTGTGTTTCTTTTCAACTTAATTCATCTGTTGCACGAAATAAAATTTATACTTACTCTGCATAAGCTGTGAAAAAAGTAGGTTATCATAAGGACCTCTTTTTGAGGCTTGATCTGACAAAAACTTCGAAGCATCATCTTGGAAACCATCATCACTTCTTTCTTGAATCTCATACAACAACTGCATTAACATCAACTCATCTCTGTAAATATATAAAGGGAAAATAGAATAAATTTCCAATTCCGGAAATATCAAACTTGATTTAAAAAAGCGGCCAAGCACTAAAGTTTGTGCAGTTTTGGGATAATACATGTTCAACTATCTACATGTAAAAAATATATGAAAGTTTCAGAGGATAGAGACAATATTAGAAGCTCTAAACCAACAAGGAGAGAGAAAACTGAAGGGTACTAAAAAAGACTTTAAGATCACATAGAAAAAGTTATGAGAAAACTAAATGACTGGAGTTAGACACAATCTAATCTGAACATTTTGTCTAGACTATGAATGAAGAAATAAGCATGAAGAGCTCTGTCGTGCTACGCAAAAACGCCGTAAATCCATCAAGATTTTCCCTCGTTTTTTAGAAATTAACACTTTCTAAAATAAAAACTGTTTTACCCATGCACCTCAAATTTTCAGGTCAAGTTCTTGATAGTATTAGCGAAAGAATCCTGTAAAAACATTGTCCCAAGGTACACAAGTTTTTCTGCGATGATACATTGTTTCCAAAAAATGTAAAATGGCGTTCACGGCGTTTTTGCGTTGCACGGCAGAGCTATTGTTGAAGATCAGTTCTTACTTGCTGATTAGTTGACAAAATTTTTTAAATGATGCTGAATCCTTGTGAAAATTCAAGTAAAGGCAAGTTGTTTGAAAATAAAAATATTTCAAAGGACAAAAATTTTAAAGGAAAAAAGGTTAGAGTCTGCATGAAGTATATCCTTGACTAAATTTGACAAATGCATTTCTCAGATTGCAACGTATCAGATCTGTACTCATGTTTTATTCTTTAAAGGAAAACAATCCAATGGTTCCTATTGAAATCTTTTGTGAATTTTTTTCATGCATTCTAAAATGATTACGTAAGGAAATAATTAATTATTTTTTTCTGCAGAAAATAAGACATGACTAACAACTGACAAGAAAGGTAGCAAAGTTCATCACAGAGTGTGTGTATGTGCTTAATATTTTGAAAATACAATCAAATTCTACTAACGCTAATTTAGTGGCGCACTCTTCACTTCCACTTTTGTCCGGATTCCTTTTTGGAGGAGGACACTCAACATCATTATCGCCTGAAACAAAATTTAGATAACCAAAAATAAAACATGTGTACGTTTTTTTCTCCCACTGACAACAATACACAATATTGAGGAGACAGACTCAAATACATGCCCAAATCGAGATTACTGCCAGTTTACAGGGAAAGATAGGTTGGGTAAATTGGCCAAAATTACAATTTTTTGGAGGTCCTGTGCAACTTTTTCACACAGTTGGACCCGAAAGCCTTAAAGAAGGAAGCTTCAGCACTTAGGGTTGTTCCAACGCGCTTGACTCGCATTTGAACTGCATTCCAACTTGCCTAATTTATTCGGATTTTTTGCTTTTTAAACAGAGAATCAAACATTATGACGCCATGAAACTTTTTTGTTTGTGAATTTCCTTTCAATAAAGAACAATATTTTTTTTAAGAGCAATAATTATTTAGAACAACATTTACATTTCAAGCCTGAATGTTGTTTGGTTTCCTGTTTAAAAAATGAAACGTTAAAGAAAATTAGGCAACGCCTGATATCGCTGGGCTAAGAGCGATTGAATCCCTCCGTTCAGCAGACCAATGAGGGCGAATTCTGATCTAATAAAATACATTGGAAAGTGACAGACTCCATCCATGATAAAACATCCATTTCCTTTTGGGTCAAAAAAAAAAAAAAACAAGCAGTTCCAACGCCAAAGCGTTGGAGGGCGCTTCTTTAACACTGCGCATGCGAGGAACGTTTTCATACGGCCAAGCGAGAGTATTGCGGACGGACGATGTATAACAAAGTGGTCCGGCAGCAACATACCCGCCGCTAGTCTCTGGAAAACAATAGAAAATAGTAGTTGCGTACGTTGCCAGCGAGCGCGCTGCGAGCGCATCTGTTTCAATTACCTAGCATCGAGTCGGGCCTCTAACTTTCTATTCTCTCTGACATAACCTTAAACCTTCAACCCAGAGCCGCAAACAGCTGACGCTTGACGATGCTGCGCCGAGAAAATGAACCAATCACAAAATAGTACAGTAATACGTCACTAAAATGAAGAGATCACGTGACTGTTCGTGATTTTTTCGAATCAATCTGAAACTACAACCTCGAATATGAGGCATTTAAGCATAACGAAGCCCCAAAATAGTTTAACCAGGTAGTACGTCCGTGCGAGATTGTTATGCTTAAAAGCAAAACATTTCACGAAAACTTTTACGAATACCAGATGCAGAAAAAAATCAAATTTTCCCGGGTGTACCAGAATGGCGTCATTACCCATAAGGCAAAACGGTATGTAGTATAGTACATGTTACATCGGGGGAGTCGAACGGCTGGAAAGGGCGCATCTGGTACCCAGAAGCGCCCAAAAAGGATGCTGAGTATGAATAGAAAATTAGACATATTTAGTAGGGAGATTGAACTAAAATACGAAAATCTGTTTCGCTACTTACTACAGGAAAAACAATGATACAAATTTGATTCTCTACCTGACATCGTTTCATCATCAACATCATTTTCATCATTGAAGTTTTCTTCCAAGGAATGTCTGACAGGGGATTGGCAGTTGTTGTTGGCGTTTTCTTCCTGAGAACCTTCATTGTCACTGAAGAACCCAGCAAACTCCTGTCACAAAGAAGCATTGCAGTTATCACACCGTTGATTGAAAAAACGAAAAAGAAGAAAAGTAAATGTATTCATAGTTCTTTGTTCTTGCTTGAAGACATTGAAGGGTACCTACCTCACTATCACTAAATGTTGGACTGGCTAGTCGAAGAGAGTTTATAAAAAGTTCTGGCGATGAGACAGAGGCAGTGAGAGGTCGAATTTTCGTAGGACTTTTGAGGGGGGCGCAGGCATTCAGAATCGGTACAATACTGTCATTTTCCCAAGATGCTGGTTTTGTTGATGTTTTGGAAGCGACTTGAGCGGTCTCGCATGATCTGAAAAAATTAGATAAAACGTGAAAAAAAAATCATAGATAAATGAGAAATCTAGGAGCCAATAGGGCACTTGAAAATTTAAACTGAAGTTAAATCTTAATTCAGTCCAACAGCATGCGAATCACACTTCTAGTGGATGGAAAAACTTAGCAATGATAGGAAAAAGAATGGTATGGGAAAAACTAAAAACTATTACTCTTAATTTCAAAGAGTGAGGCGCATATGGTAGAAAACCTTAATTTGTGTGACAAAATTCATAAAATTTCGAAAATTTGTGTTACATGCGCAAAACGCTGTAAAAGTGATGTAGCCACAAAATCCACAGTTCACTGATGGCGAAGATACTCAGTCACAAAAAATCGCATAAACGCAATCTAGATGGCGAATAATGCACTAAGAATTAATAAGCAACAGTTTGCATACTTTTCAGGCTGTCCTCAAAGACACGTGTTATATGGAGCGAAAAATTGCGGGCCTCCTTACGGAATTCCTGTACTTTATCAGTATTTCTGAACTTCCTGGATTTTCTCGGGCAGCAGACACTAAACTTACCAAAAAATCAAGAATAATCATTTTATTTTCAATTAACACCACTAGATAGACAGGAAAAGCTTAGAGGATAGAAATTGTAGAAAGTTACCTGGGAGACGAAACTGGAGGTTCTGCTAAGCGTACAGAGTAGGCGGAGCCAGATGGAGAGTCCAATCCAGCTTCACCGGTCACAATGTAGTTATTATTGTTGCTTGTAGAATTTGAAGAGCTACCTTTTACAGCATTCATCATGTTACGAGAAGAGTCAATCACCAAACGCTGAAAAAAGTAGTTAATAAGAGATAAATAAAATATTGGAAAATTTACTTGAATGGTTTGCAGTAATCACAGAGATAGATCTACTAATATTTAAAGACATATAAGAAATCAGAGAGGATTGTCCTAATTTTTTACAATATTTTAGATTCACTTGGATCAATTTCAAGAAACTGGATTTGTCAAGGCGAGAAATTAGTTATTAGGATTCTGAATTAATTTTTTGAGACATTGACTATTCATTATTAATTATTAGGGACTTTCAATACTTCCAAAGAAAAGAGAAATGATTTTTTTCTTCTTCCCAGGCAAGAATTTAAAAAGAATCAAAACTAATTGAATTTGTTCAAATTTCAGTTTTGCTTTTACACTGTAGAAAAAATCCAGGTCATATGCTAAATGATGCAAATGGTGCTAAAAAACAGCTGAAATCCAAAACTTCAAGTTGTCACTTTCTCGGTGCAATCTATAGCGCAAAATTAGCGGAGACCACCAACATATAAATTATTTTCTTTAATAGCTTTGAAACCTTGAACATGCATAAAATCGATCGACTTTGAAAGGAAATTTTCAGGAAGAACTTACAGCTTTCAGTTCATTTATTTGCTGAGCTTGCATGCTTTTTATGGCCAAAAGCTGTTGGATGTACCACTGCTGGTCACGACATTTTTGGAAAAATGTAGGAGGACGAACTTGAAACCTGAAAAAGAAGAATTTTTTAAAATGCGGGGACTTTCCCATTTCCTTACAAAACAAACTCTCAAACTAAGCCAAATATAAATGGTATATATGGTCCACTTTGCCTTGTCCAGAGTTTAAAACAAGTTGATTACCGTGCGCTCTTCCTGATACGTAAGTAAGAGTATCAGTAACCTGTTTGTTTTCGCATCAATAACGGCGTCAATAAGGGGGTGAAAAAATGGGTTGTCGGTCGAAGACTCGAAGTTGACATAATTTTTTAGCCTCATTTATCGATAACATTAACTATACAATGTTGCCCTCATATTTAAAAAGAAGACATTCCTTTGTCTATTTCTTGACATTAAAAACGTAGGTTTTCTCTATGATTGCATTTCTGCTGAGTGTTTATCTATTTATTATTTTTATTTTTACAATTGGTGCGTGAGCCATGCACATGGCTATGATATAGGTCAGGTTGAATTTATCTACAAAAATTAAGAGGAGGTGAAAGAACTTATCTCAAAAAAATCAAACTTGTGCCCTTAGACAATCTGTGAGTTAGTTTAAAATAATTTAATTGGTCTTAGAAACAAATATAGGTTGGATACCTTAAAATCAGTGTATCGTGCTCAACATTCAAGTATCCTTCACTAGCCAATAAATCCAATCGGAAAAAACGATTATAGCCCCAACATTCACCGATTTCAAAATCTGAGGCAAACTCTCGGACAATGTTTTTACTGGCGTCACTGGAGCCTTGGTGTATCATTTCTACCTGGTATTCGTACCTGGGAAAATTGAGAAAATAAATGACTTGGATTGGAATGAACATTGAACGGAGCAATAGAAAATTTCCATTAAAATCTTCATTTTCTTGATTTTGGAAAAATCAAGAATTACGCTACAAAATCTCCAGAAAGTTCCAGAAAAAGGAATGAATTTCACTTTGAACAATCAGTGACTGCATTTTGCATAATAGTTATGTGTCTTGGATAACGAAACTCAAGGCGCTCTGAGAGAGATCTTAGACCAAAATTAATTTAGTTCGTCCAATTTAGCTTTCTGTTTTTTGCTGCATCCTCTGAAACTTTCCAGAAAAAAACCTGATTTTCTGATACAAGTACACAGCAATAAATTAATCAAGATATCGGATACTCAAAGACATCAATGCCCAACCAGTGAAAGGATGAAAATAACTTTCAAAGAACCCCGCACAGAGCATGGGCTCAGCGGCTCTCGGTGAAAGTTGATGAAACTTTAATAGATTGTTATAAAGTTCATAATTAAGGGAAAGCCAAAAAATTAGCTCACTTTTACTAGTAGAAGCTGAGATATTCGCGATTGAACCCGGACTATTTTCTGTGCGGCGGAGGTAAATGGGCGCTCCGCGTCGCCGTCGCCTTACCTTGCTCGAGCACTTCGGCCAGGAAACCCCCTCTCCCCACCAGGTAGCTACGATGTCGCATTATTTACACTCACAAGGGGAACTTACGGACCTGCCGCCTCCGATTGGGCTGAATTTTTTTTTACAGACTCAATGAACCAATTCTAGAGGTTAAGTTGAGCCGTTTTCCCGAATGCGCAATAGGAAGGGCGTAAAAAATTCCCAAAAGTAGCGTTTTCGGCGTGTGATTTGGTCATGCGGCGCGTGGCAACACTGAAGCAGCCTCTTGTACCGCTTTATCGGCCTGAAGGTTTCAGCGGAGTCCGGAGCCCTACTGCACACGTACTGGCTCCATGATAGTGATGTCCCGGGTTCGATCCTCGACTTTTTATTTTCCGCATGATCACGTAACATTTTATTTTTAATTCTTCATCCGCATTTATAAATCAAGCAGTTCCGATCACTATCCCCCCCCCCCTCATTTTACGTACATTTTCCCCCGATATTTATTCACATTGACCACATATAATCGTATGAAACTTCATTGACATAAATTAATGAATTAAAAAGCAAAGGGCTAAAATAATGTGTTTCTTGGTGACCCTTGCGTACACATGGGTTTGGGGTTGCTCTTTGATTTATTTACACATTACATATTTTTCCAGGAAAACATTGGGAGATAATGTAGTAACAAATAAGGTTTTCTTTTGCTTTTTAATTCATTAATTTATATCAATGAAGTTTCATACGATTATATGTGGCCAACGTGAATAAATATCGGGGGAAAATGTACGTAAAATGAGAAGGGGGGATAGTGATCGGAACTGCTTGATTTATAAATGCGGATGAAGAATTAAAAATAAAATGTTACGTGATCATGCGGAAAATAAAAAGTCGAGGATCGAACCCGGGACATCACTATCATGGAGCCAGCACGTGTGCAGTAGGGCTCCGGACTCCGCTGAAACCTTCAGGCCGATAAAGCGGTACAAGAGGCTGCTTCAGTGTTGCCACGCGCCGCATGACCAAATCACACGCCGAAAACGCAACTTTTGGGAATTTTTTACGCCCTTCCTATTGCGCATTCGGGAAAACGGCTCAACTTAACCTCTAGAATTGGTCCATAGAGTCTGTAAAAAAAAATTCAGCCCAATCGGAGGCGGCAGGTCCGTAAGTTCCCCTTGTGAGTGTAAACAATGCGACATTGTAGCTACCTGGTGGGGAGAGGGGGTTTCCTGGCCGAAGTGCTCGAGCAAGGTAAGGCGACGGCGACGCGGAGCGCCCATTTACCTCCGCCGCACAGAAAATAGTCCGGGTTCAATCGCGAATATCTCAGCTTCTACTCGTTAAAGTGAGCTAATTTTTTGGCTTTCCCTTAATTATGAACTTTATAACAATCTATTAAAGTTTCATCAACTTTCACCGAGAGCCGCTGAGCCCATGCTCTGTGCGGGGTTCTTTTGATTCTCTACATTTGATTTGGGAAAAATTTTCAGAACCTGTCTTACTGTACAATGACAAAACTTCATTTTGGAAACTTGGTTTTTTAGATGTTTGTTTTTTTGGTACCACTACTTGCAAAAACTTTAAACTTCTGATGAGTTAAAACTTACAGGAAATAATAAACTTAACGACACGCAATTGAAAAATGTTATAAGAAGTATGTTTACTATGCAAAATTCCAGAATACAGGATATTAAGGGCCTAACTGCAAAACCACGTACCTTTGTTTGCGACTTCCTGCCATTTTTTATTTCTTCCTTAAGAACTAGTCAAAACGATTTCATGGATTCCTTCCTCTCTTAGCAGGGTATTCCGTATAAATTTCAAGCTAGAAAATTGGCTTCTTTTCCTTCAAAGGAAAAAGGAGCAGCCATTTCGAAGAATCGCCATGGGCATACATGGTTTTGCTTTTTCACTGTCAGTTATTATTAATATATACACTAATATATCACTTATATATTTTCCTAGGAATACTCACTTGGAAGTTTCTGGTAATCCAGCGCTGAGTTCCAAAAAAACTGACAGGTATTTGCTACGCACTACACCATTTCCATCTGGATAGACCTTCAGGCGCCAACAGAGACCGTTAACATAGAGAGGATTTGAATAAACTGGATCAGCTTTATGTTGTAATTCCGTGAACTGCTGCATGATGAAAGTGCAACTATCGTAACATGGAACAATTTCACTGAAAAAATAAAATACACTTTAATGGAAACTGATCACCTGAAGAAGCGGAACTGGTTATGGATTAAACAAAAAAATGTAGGTAATTCTAGCAGTTTTCATGTGACCAACAGAACTTAAAATTGAGAGAATTATGGAGAATATAGCAAGAGGGTCATTCCATATAGAACCTACCAGCCATGCAACCGCCCGACTCGGATTTTGATGATAAATTTTTTTCTTGATCAGACCACCAAATAATGAACTTCTGCAAAATATTAGGTCTCAAATCGAAAAACTCACTGAGATATGAATTTTGGAAGTTTTAAGAATTTTCAAGAAAGAGACGTTTCGAACTTCCGAGAAAGAGAGGGTCATTTTCCCCAAAAAAATTCACCCCGGGCCCATTTTTCGTCGGATAGAAGTGAAAATTTGACACAATGTCCATGAAAGTATGTAAATTTGAGAATAAAATGCATAAAATGTTCGACTTCACTCATTGATGTGCTGCGGTTGATAGTTCGTTGTGATTTTGTCGGATTTTAGCGACAAAACCTTCCCCTCTTCAAATGCTCATAACTTTTGAGCTGCAAGTTATTTTTTGCTCCAATTTTTTTTAAAATGCTCCTAAGATTATTAGAAAGACGCCTAAAGAACAATTCTGATGGCGTTTTGGGCTTTAGTATCTTTTTTTTTCACTTTTGTTCGAAAAAGGCCTAAAAAACTGGAAATAACACCAAAATTGTTCCGATAATCGACCATTACCCTGAAAAGTCAACTCAAAAATCGCTCAATTTTTGCCTGAATGGTCCTTACTGTGTGTACAATATGTTTGAAAAATAAAATCAATGGTATTTTGGGTTTATATATCTTTAACTTCGAGTTTTTTCCGAAAAAAGGCCAGCAAAACTGAAAAACACTGAAATTACACCAATTATCGGCTCTAACGTTGGAGTAGCAACTCAAAAATTGCTCACATTTATACTGAATGGTTCTCACTGCATGTGAAATGCGTCTGGGGAATAAAAGTGATGGTATGTTGAGTTTCCATAACCCTTTTCCCAACATTTTTACTCAAGAGAGGCTCGCTCAACTGAAAAAAGCGCTAGGAAAATCTCATTAACCGACCATTACATTGAAAAAACAATTGATTGGGGGCCCAGATTTTTCACCAAAGGACTCTTGTTGTATGGAAAGCACACTAACTTGAGGAGTGAATATAGCAAGGGATTCACTCTTAAAGGGAGGGAAAAAATATGTACAAAAATCATGTATTTAGATATTTTGCGATAAAAAAATAGAATGTTATCAATTAAGTAACTGTAAGGTTTGCCCTTGATTTACTCAATTCAGAACTTAGTTGCTTTTTCAACTCGAAGCATTAAATTTACTCCAAAAAACTTTTTAATTCACGGACGCGGATGGATACATAAATGAAATCTCAAAGTTGTTTTCTTCCTCTGATTTGGATAGAACAAGCCCAAAGAACCAATGCCTATCACGCGCACACGCAACAACGAATTTGTTGAGATTTCTAGCATAACTTTAACTTACTCTGGGTTAGAGTAATTATTCAGGGCAATCAAGATCGTAATCTATATCAGCAACAGTCTAATTTATAGATCTGAAAATTCAAAAGTTTTTTGGAGTAAATTTAATGCTTTGAGTTGAAAAAGCAACTAAGTTCTGAATTGAGTGAATCAAGGGCAAACCTTACAGTTAGGTACTTCATGGATAACATTCTATTCTTTTAACGCAAAATATCCAAATACATGATTTTTGTACATATTTTTTCCCACCCTTTAAGAGTGAAACCCTTGCTTGAGATGTTGAGGAAATAAATAGGTAACTCAATTTTTCAAAACTACAATTACAATACTTCAACTCTAGTCAGCATGAATAACCTCCCTCAATTTTTAACAATTTAATGTTCTGATAATTCCTATTAGAACTTTTTATCTTTTCCATTGATTTTTGTTTCAGAATACATTTGAAAGTTATTAACCTCATTATGATGCCATCCAGGAGTCAGTAAATCACATTTAATGTGAATAGGGATGCTGTCAACACCTTCTCATCTTTTTGCCTTACATTTTCGAATATTTCTTATTAATTTTAGAACACTCATTAGTGATGGCTGGATTTCGTCCACTTTTGTCTTCGTCACCCCTATCTCCCAGCCATCACCAAGAATCACCCATAAATTTAATTACTAAACTTGCAGCTGATAACTACATAGATTATAGCCAGCCAATCTTGTGTAGGCTTGTTGTCTCACCACCCGTGACCTCAGCAAGTCTATATAAGCATGCGCTGCCCTAAAACCTAGGTCTGTCTGTCTTTTCTCATCTCTTAGACCCCAGGTTCTTTACCATCTAGACCCGTACAAGTACGCTTGTGCCCACTCTCCCCTTCTAGCACATTTTCTGAGTGACTATTTTCTTTACTGTTTAACTCTTGTGATTCTGTGCTATCTCTTTTGACTCAGTACAGCTCTAAATTTCATCTCCAAAAATTCAGTGTCTATAATTCTCAATCCATTCTAGTAGTTTGTTGATTCTACCTTTTATTAAAAATCAACTGGTGCCAAACGGTCTCACAAACTTTCAACCCGAATTTGAGTCTATCACCCGTGACATACTCATATTCCATAACAGATGCCTATCAGTTAAGAGATACCTACAGTTTTATTTCCTTACTTTAAAGCCGATCGTAAAGATTGGAGTGAAGGGGAAAACTACTACAACCAAGAATACACTAAATTCACTCCTCAAGTTAGTGTGCTTCCCATACAACAAGAGTCCTTTGGTGAAAAATCTGGGCCCCCAATCAATTGTTTTTTCAATGTAATGGTCGGTTAATGAGATTTTCCTAGCGCTTTTTTCAGTTGAGCGAGCCTCTCTTGAGTAAAAATGTTGGGAAAAGGGTTATGGAAACCCAACATACCATCACTTTTATTCCCCAGACGCATTTCACATGCAGTGAGAACCATTCAGTATAAATGTGAGCAATTTTTGAGTTGCTACTCCAACGTTAGAGCCGATAATTGGTGTAATTTCAGTGTTTTTCAGTTTTGCTGGCCTTTTTTCGAAAAAAACTCGAAGTTAAAGATATATAAACCCAAAATACCATTGATTTTATTTTTCAAACATATTGTACACACAGTAAGGACCATTCAGGCAAAAATTGAGCGATTTTTGAGTTGACTTTTCAGGGTAATGGTCGATTATCGGAACAATTTTGGTGTTATTTCCAGTTTTTTAGGCCTTTTTCGGACAAAAGTGAAAAAAAAAGATACTAAAGCCCAAAACGCCATCAGAATTGTTCTTTAGGCGTCTTTCTAATAATCTTAGGAGCATTTTAAAAAAAATTGGAGCAAAAAATAACTTGCAGCTCAAAAGTTATGAGCATTTGAAGAGGGGAAGGTTTTGTCGCTAAAATCAGACAAAATCACAACGAACTATCAACCGCAGCACATCAATGAGTGAAGTCGAACATTTTATGCATTTTATTCTCAAATTTACATACTTTCATGGACATTGTGTCAAATTTTCACTTCGACGAAAAATGGGCCCGGGGTGAATTTTTTGGGGGAAAATGACCCTCTCTTTCTCGGAAGTTCGAAACGTCTCTTTCTTGAAAATTCTTAAAACTTCCAAAATTCATATCTCAGTGAGTTTTTCGATTTGAGACCTAATATTTTGCAGAAGTTCATTATATGGTGGTCTGATCAAGAAAAAAAATTATCATCAAAATCCGAGTCGGGCGGTTGCATGGATGGTAGGTTCTAAATGGAATGACCCTCGACACATTTAATTCACGCTGCTTAAGCTGGTATAAAATTAGTGGAAATGGATACATATGATAGTTTAGTCTCCAAAAGTCACTAATACATTTAAACTTTTAGTTTTAAAATGATGACCAACCAAATCAGTTACAATGAAATCTATTCTAATATATTTGAACAGCTTACTCATTAAGAGATTAAGCTTAATTCATTAAAAGCTTCTTATGACAAAAATTTGCGGGAACAAAGAAAATGTTGACTTGATTAACTTTTCATCTTAACCGTTTTGCAGTTTTAGCACTAAATTCATTTACCATAATGAAAACTGAAACCTTGAAATTCACCAAACTGATTAAGAATGAAAGAAAAAAGACACTAGGCATTTTTGTAGTGATTGAATCAATGATTTTCAAAGTAAATAGCCGATGTCTCACTTCTGCTAACCTCATTGATTTAAAAGAACATAAGTAGTTGAACTCTTCTCTGGCATAAAATTGCCTTTGATTCTTATTTTCTTTGACTATATTCTGGAAAAAATGTGAAATTTTTCTTCTACATCAGCAAATTTCTACTCTACGGTTGAAATAATCATGAATTGTCTTTGGTGGCGTTCTTACACCTTGCCTGATGGAATTTGCTTGTATTGAAGAAAGGTTCCACCGAAAGGATTTTTGCCTTGATGAAAGTTCAACTCATGAACTTACCAAGCTTTCACTGTAATATCGCAAAGAAGGTGGTAACATTAAAATTTTTAAAAAAGATAAAGATAGGAAAAATAGAGCAATGGCCCTGAGAACAATTTTTTATTATTTTTGCTGATCCGTAAAAATATTATTTATCAAAATCTTGTATGATGCATGCAACTGACTTTTCTGGCAGAAAAAAAAAACATGATAATGCTAATTCAGATATCAATCAATGTTTAGTGGCGTCACCTCTGAAAGTCAGCAGGAACAGGAGCAGTAACGAAGCTGGCCATAGGTTTTTTTCGTATCTGGTGGATCGTTTGGGAGAATTCACTTGACTGATTGATGAGCTCTGATTTAGAGCGCGAATACAACTGGTGCTCTATTTCAAGAAGCAGTGCTTCAAGCTGCTCTGTCTCTGCTGATAGTACATTTTTCTGGCCCATCAAGGTTAACAGTTTATTCTTCAGCTGAGAATCTAATCTTGCTATCATTAGCTCCACTGCATTTCTGATTTCACGAACTCTTTCATCCTTTGCGACTCGTACAGAATCCACATTGCGATTCTGGAAACAATTTGAGGAAAAAAATGAATTATACAATTTTCATCTAATCTTCCATCAAGCTCTAGAAGAAGCTCAGGACTGTTTCTACTTTCAACTATTCTAATTGCTGATTTGATAATTGCCCTCTTTTCGAATATTACAGGATGCCTGCAAACTAAGATAAAATCCATTAGGTAATGGTAATTTACCATTTATGTGGAGCACTTTATTTAATTTTAAGCCCCTTTTCGAAACATTGTGCTTATATAAAAGTCAATGTAAAGTCTTCCTGACTGCTTACCCGCATGCGGACCTTTTTTCATTTAAAAAAAGAGGTTAGTTATGTTTGGTAAACGGCAAAGATATTGACCCCACTCCAAGCAAGAATGTGACTTATCTGAATGAGCTGTAGTGTTCATATGCTGTTACTGAGTTGAAGGCTATTGCTAAATGCACAAACCCCTATGGCATCATTAGATCTGATTACTTCAAGAGTTTGATAGCAATGCTTCAAAAATTGGTTTTGTTGTCAGCTGTTATGAATACATTTTGAAACCAGCAACAGTGATCCAAAATTAAATTAAAGATAGGAACTAAAGTCAAAAATTTTCCTGAGGGTTCATCTGCTCGCAAGGCATCTTAGAATGGCCTCTAATAGTGACTAGAGTTAGGGTTGACACACAACTTCAACACACACACTTTCACCACAACTTTCATTTTTAAAAGGAAAATTTCTAACTATTTCCTTTCGCTTTTTCCAAGTTTGACTGATCAGGAATATTCTCCAAGATCAGTTTTATTCACAGGAAACTACACGCCAGCAAAGCTTGGAATATTTAGTCTGGGTGACAAGAGCATATTGATGGTTAAAGTGTGAAACCACATATCTCCATTTGCGGCGCTGCAAACTTCCTGTCAAACTTCCTTTTTTCTTTGGAAAACAATTCAATATAACTTCATTAAAACTTCCTTGGTTTTTTTTTGCCTCTGTTATTACAAGATTTTGTGAAAATTTCAAGCTACCAAAACTTATATTTAAAATTAATAAAATACCTAGGAGCCGACATAATGAAACACTACGATGGAGATACGTGGTTTTGCACTTTGAACATTGATATAGGAAATCTACTGACCACCTCCTGGACTAGACTTATGAGTTCTGAATGTCTCCGTTTGAGTTGAACAACTTCTTCCTTTATTTGTGAATAGTGTTGTTCGTAAACTTCATCGAGGGGTTTGAATGTGTGCCCTGAATGGTGACCTCCCCAGAGAGCACACTGGTGGCAGATGCACTTCCTACACGTCCAACAATAAACCGATAGTTTTTCTTGATGTAACGGGCACCTGGAACAGGCGAATTTTCAACATGATTTAACATATTCCAACAGTCAAAATTTTAATTTTTGTTTTGAAACCGATTGTGAGTTTTTAGGTAACATATCAATGATGATACGAGTGTGCGGGCCATGAAAATGCAGATCTCTTTAATTGTGAAGTCAGGATCAAGGAGATGATAATAATAGTACTGCCCTTTATAAGTACAAAAGTTTCACATTTTCGCCAACTCTTTCATTTTATTTAATATTTAAAAGTGAAGAATCCGATCATAATTATTCAGGTAGGTACAAATTTTTCAATTTTTAAACTTTTAATTATTAAGAATTTTACTCAATCAAGTCATTGATTTAATTTTATTTTCGTAAATATGATTGGAGCAGATCTAATTTGCAGAAATGAATCATGATAAAAGCACAGAATTTTTATTGATTTAGCATAATTTCAAATTTTGGATAGTTCATTCTTCATTCCCTTCCTACACAAAATAAAAAAATTGCTACATGAACGTTCCCCCATGTTAAAAGTCCGTACAGCAACTCTGGAATGTTGGTGTGAACACTTTGGTACTGCAATCAATGTTGTGAGGATGTTGTATTAACTGCCTTAGTGTTCGTATTGACATTCCAGAGTTGTTGCATAGAGTCCTAACATGGCAGGATGTTATTCAGCAATTTTTTTTCAGTGTACATTCTGTTTCAAAATGTTTTAAGACAATTTGTGAAGAGGCTCAAAAACTTTACATCGCTTGGTGTAAAGTAAGTATATGGTCATGCTAGGTAATTGAGACAACTTGAAAATTACAACAGTTAAATTGAGAGCCATTCTAATCTGATTTCACCCTTATGATGAAGTGTTTGAGTTGACAACAGTGAGAAAAGAAAACTATACCTATCACACTCCGACTCTCCTTTGTTTGAGGCGGCACTGGAGACTGCTTGTAACGTGTCAAGCTGTTGGGTGACTTCTTCAACCCATCTACAATTCACCAACTCGCTTAGAAGAAGACTTGCGCGGCAATGAGGACACTGCTGTTGTTGCTGCTCCATCAGCCAACGTCGGATGCATAAATAGCAGCACAGTTTCGAGCAGTGAGGACACAAATGTGCATCTCGAAGCTTCTCCATGCAGATGAAACATTTGAAGACTTCTGCCAAGGTCTGGAAAATTGAGTTGGAATAATGAATAGATGACATCACTTTAAATTGAAATTACATTAAAAAAATTCATGAATGTCAACAACGCACAAACTTGAAAAAATCATGCTAAGTAGGGCATTTCTAGAAGTCATTCAGTTACTTGTACATTTTTGTCTCATACCTGCAGAACTGCACAGGGAAACATGATGCATTTTTGGGGCAATACAATCAAAATATACAAAGCCTGGTTAGGGAATGGCAGGTTTTTCTGTGTGGTCTCGATAATCAATTTTGATTCATTTGCTTACCTAACACTTTTTGCATTTGTTGATATTTTGCTGTTGATTGGATGATCAACCAAATTTAATCCTCCTTGTAATGTAACAAGCTAAGAACTAAATGGTAAGCAGCAATCTCCTCGGCTCCCTTCTGAACCCGAGCCAGCTGATGTCCCATCGTGATACTAAGGAATACCTACTTACTTTCACTATCCAGAAACTAGAGAATCTTCGGTTTTGAGTCCTCTGAACAAATCAATACTACATTTTCAAAGATTTCCATTTAGCCACTTTGATACAAACTAGCTGTCACATCAAATTCGTTTTTGATGAAAGTACTTAGTAAAGTGTGTGCAATTCTTTCTGTGTTAGAGGTGGTTTTCAAGTCTTTGCGGACAGGGATCTCGCATTGAGAGTAAGATACGGCATCACGAGACTGTCCTGTGGCAACTCAATGCTTCTAGATTAAAAGAGGAAATCTAGGCACCATGTGAACGAGGCTGGAAACAAGGAGGTGGGAAATTAAACTCATGTATAAACTTACCTCCACACTTTGGTCATCTTCAGACTTGAATGATCTGTCTCTACTAGCCATGATCAAAAATCCAATTGATATGCCTCGCCGGTTATTCTAACTCCGAGAAAAATGACGAGAGCCCGCTATCAAAGATCCCTCGACTACGTAGAACGGAGATAAGAATCTGAACACAAACTCATCACGAAGAAAATGTAGAGCGAAAAATGAGATCAACAGACAGAGATTTTTGGGTTGTTATGCTTATGAGAGATGAAAATGATAATGATAACATTGCTAAGTTGCAAGACTTGCCCACTAGACATCGCTTCCTTGCTGATAGCACCAAGCGCGCGAAAATTCAAATTGACGCGCTTGTGAAGTCTGTGCGCTTTCATCTGGATAACGTCTGGCTGATTGAGGTCAAAATCAACGATATAAAAACTATCGTTCATTAAAACTATCAAAACGTCTGGGTCAATTTTCGTATGCCAATCTTGCGCATTACCTTTTAGTAAACTCGCCGTCCAAAGCTAAGTGGATACAGTAATACATTTTGTAAGCTCCCCATTTTATTCCAAGTTCAGAAAATTTTATTTTACGGAAAAGAAGAAAAAGCAGACATCGGCGCACGTCTTTCACACCGTAAGAATAGGCGAGAATCAGACAGCATGAATTATTTCCACGTGGAACCCAGGAACCTTAGGGGTTTCCACCCCTTGAAAATATTCAGACTTTTTTGGTTAAAGTACCTAAAAATCATCCCCCAGTCCGAACTTAAATAAGTTTGACTTTTATATTTTTTCAGAGATTCGGAAAACTTATTCGTTTAGGAATAATAAGGGAGCAGAAAGAATGACACACGGTTAAAAAGCTCAAAGTTACACCTTCATTTATTTTTCATGTTACGAACTTACGAAGGAAGCGTTGCATTAGTTTACGATGTTTTCCTTCTCAAAAAGGCTATCATTCCAAGTCGCCTTTCGTGTTTCAAAACTGTTGCACGGGGTAGCACTTACAAAAAAAATAAGAAAAAAGAAAATCAGAAAAAGAATGCCTCTTTCACGAAAGATTAGGAGAAACAGGGCCGGATGTAGGGGTGGCCATATATGGGCCGCGGCCCATGGCGGCAAATTTTTTTACTTTCTCGTTTTTAATGTAGGTAAAAAAATCGGATTCAGAAAAAAAATTACAAACGAGAAAAGACGACAAAATCTCTCATCTCCTGAGTGTACTTACGGTAATTTCTAACGCAACTTGCCCTGGAGCGGCGCGGCGCGGCGCAGAGAGCAATGATTACGAGGCCTTGAGATGAACAGAAGAAGCCCTCGGTGCGGCGGTCGGCATGTAACACATATTAGCGCCTACAAGACTGCATGAATACTTCACGCATTGCATCAAACACAGTGCGGTCAGCAGCGGTCGACGTGAAACGCATAGCGCCTACAAGACTGCATGAATGCTTCACACATTGCATCAAACGCGGTGCAGTCAGCGTGAAACGCACAGCGCCCACAAGACTGGATGAATACTTCACGCATTGCGCCAACAGTGTGGTCAGCGCGGCGCGGCGGCGGAAGTAAAAATGATTAAACCACATTTATATTTGTTCTTACATAATTGTTTTGTTAATTTCTTATAAATGGAAGGCCTTGTCCACACAGAGATAGGTTTACGGAGCTTAACCCTCGCGCAAAGTTCCGGGAACTTTTGCTAGCAATGTTGACAGGGCTTTCGCAAAAAATGTGTCCAACACGAGTAGACGCGTCTTATGCACCCCTCCTCCTCCGGCACGTTCACTTGATGGTTTTTATAGAAGTTTCAGAGCGAATGAGGAGGAGGCGGCAAAATACAGGCAGCCCATGGGCGGCAAGAAGGTAAATCCGGCCCTGGGGAGAAATAGATCCTTAAAACGCCTTACCCTGAGATACAACTATTCGTACTTGACGGCCGTCTGTGTTGCATACGCAAAAAATTGAAGGCGTTTCAATTTCTCTTACTTTTTAGCGTAGAGATAGTAAGATTCTCACCATGACTGCGCGGCGTAGTGTTCAATAGTTTAATTGGCACACACGTGAGCCTTGCACAGCGCAGGAGCACACTGTCTTAAACGCTCATGTAAGAAATGCAAGCTCATGCTTAAACTGTAAATGTAAGTATAAGCTTTAAAACTTCTTTATTAACATTTTGATTTTTTACCTAATCTAATAATAATTTTCATAATTATTAGCTTTACTTCACTTGAAATTTAAATAAAATAAAATTGACAATCAATAAACTGTAAAAAATATAAATTTGACTACACTGAACTTAACGAGTTCATTACTATACCACTTACATCAATTACCAAAAATTATTACAACAAGGAAGAATCAACGAAACTCCGCCCGACTGTGGTTTACAAAATTACGAGAGATCGCCCCCTTTCTGTACTTAAACCACCATAAATTCCAATGCTTCGTCCATGGTCAGACGAGAGATCTAATTGAAAACCAAAAAACCTGATCGGCCGATGCGATTTTACTAACGGTTTTCTCCCTCTCGTTGTCCTAAGCCCCCCTCCCAGCGGGGGTCTAAATGCACGAGCGAAGTTATGATAGAATTTTCGTGTTTAAATGCGTTAAAACGGATGGCACATGCACATTCATGTGGAATAATAAACAGCCTCCATAAAAATAAAGTGAGGGAGAGGGGACGCAGGTCTATTCAGCTACGAGATAAGAAGGTAGGGGGGGGGGGGGGGGGGGCGTCTACCGTGTAAAAACGTTGTATGAGATTTGAATGTTGCCGTATTTTTTGGATAAAATATGTATTTTTAAGAAACTTTGTGAATCTTCTACCGTCAAATTATCGGCTGAAACGTCGTTGATAAGGATTGAAATTTGCAGGAAAATTCAATTGTGACACTAGGGTGTTCCGTTTTTAGACAACCGTCTCAAAACCTTGCTCCCCGGGCTTTTTCCCATTCCTTTTGGTCCCAAAAAGATAATTCTGAAGTTTCAGCACCATAGCTGAAGTCTACACTTTCCCCCAAAGCGATACAAATTTTGGAAGAAATTACATTGGTTTAAATGGGGAGAAAATAGGCAAATTCCCGGAACTACGTTTTTCGGTTGTAAAATGCGCCGAAATGATTTCGGACCTGACCATCTCTTGGAAAGTGATCCAGAGGCCTATTTTGAACGAGAAAATTCCACTTTTGACCCAAAAAAGGGGGAGGGGGGGTCAGGGCGCAGTTAGTTTTGAGGCGCTGCGCGCAGCAAAATGCTCGCATTTGACAGTTTTTGATCAACCTCAGAACAGGTCCTCCGAAGCTGAGGAGGCCAATGTATCTCATAAATTGTAATAAAATAATGTAAAAGAGTTGTTTTCATCCCTTCAGAACTATTTTCGACCATTTACACTGTTGCCAAAATCACTCAAGTGGAGAAGATGATATACACTAATTCCCTTCCAGGTTCGAGTAAATTTGGCAACAGTGTAAATGGTCGAAAATAGTTCTGAAGGGATGAAAACAACTCTTTTACATTATTTTATTACAATTTATGAGATACATTGGCCTCCTCAGCTTCGGAGGACCTGTTCTGAGGTTGATCAAAAACTGTCAAATGCGAGCATTTTGCTGCGCGCAGCGCCTCAAAACTAACTGCGCCCTGACCCCCCCTCCCCCTTTTTTGGGTCAAAAGTGGAATTTTCTCGTTCAAAATAGGCCTCTGGATCACTTTCCAAGAGATGGTCAGGTCCGAAATCATTTCGGCGCATTTTACGACCGAAAAACGTAGTTCCGGGAATTTGCCTATTTTCTCCCCATTTAAACCAATGTAATTTCTTCCAAAATTTGCATCGCTTTGGGGGAAAGTGTAGACTTCAGCTATGGTGCTGAAACTTCAGAATTATCTTTTTGGGACCAAAAGGAATGGGGAAAAGCCCGGGGAGCAAGGTTTTGAGACGGTTGTCTGAAAACGGAACACCCTATTGTGACACTCGATTTTACAATTATTCCGGAAAGTGTATAATTTGCATTAGGAGCAATCGGGCTACGATAGGGGCATCAGATGATGTACAATTGTAATCGAAAGTTTTATTTTCTACCGACGCGACGAATGGTAGCGCCAAGTCGCTTGAAAATTTTAGGGAATTCGCTTCATGCCACGGAGTAAATTCCTTGAAACTTTAAAAAAAAAAAATCGGTACGACCGTTCGCTCGTTGACAAATCGATAAATTTTAAAAGTAAAAACCTAAAACATTTTTTAAAAAAATTCCGAATAACAGCCGATGCTATGTCCATGGTTGCCATAATATCTTCTTATTCCCTGAATTTCCCTAATTTTTCCATTTTGGCCTCAACTTGAGAGCTTTCTTTGAGCTTGGGAGTTGATTTCAGAGAAAACCAGTGACACCATCGTGTTTCTCGCGAACCTTTACATAAGAATCAACAGTCAAATCGCAAATTCCTCACACATGCAACATCTCCATTCCCTGAATATATCCCTAATCATCCCGGTTTTCCAGACTGCCGGCAACCCTGCATGATGTCACTTGCTCTCTTTCGAGAAACGCCTCCTCCTAGTTCGACAACATTCGATTGTTCATACGTCGTTTCCTCTGAAAACGGCAGCGGCAGAAATCTCGACCGGAAACGTTGTAAAAGAGGAAGCGAGAAAATTTCTTTTACCTTGGTCAGACTCAGAACACGCGGTTCGATTTCAAAGAACGGTTTTATTACGCGGCACGCTCGAATTGCTCGAAATTGTGGCCCCGCAACCGGGTGTGGCGGGGGGGCGCCCGAAACGCCGCCACATGCTAAATAAAAGCGACGTATGAACGTCCGAACGTTGCCAAATTTCCCCAGAAAAAGTATTAATTTTTGGGGAAAGTTGTGAATGGTTTTCATTGAAATTTTCAGATACCTTCGACTAAACCGGCGACGAAATTCCCTAGAAAACTGGAAGAAAACTGTCGACAAGTTTTCCTGAAAATCTATACTTCATCGGCGAAGATTTGGCAACCGCTGATGGTTCATACGGCGTTTTTCCTCGGCAAGACAGATCGGGAGCCAAGAAAGATCGAGCACCGAGACGCTAGCCAAATGCAGGGAGGGCGCTATAAATTTAAATCCAGAAAACAATAAATATTTGCACATGGTGAAGAAGGAGAAAACAGTTCGAATGCCCGATCGCATCACTGGCTCAGTTATAAACAATTCGAGATCGTTCAAGGGGGGAGAACCGGGGCATGTAGGGGGGGGGGGTACCAGCGAGGATAACATTACCTTCCTACCGAAATCTAAATTCATCGTTTGCTGGTTTGATGGGGCTTATCACACAGGGAGGGGCAGTTTTGATCTGTGAGTTGAAGTTGGACAACTTTTTTGGTGGAGGATACCTACCCTTTTTCTCTGGTTTTGAAGTATCTGTGTTAAGTTTTGAAGAACTGGATTTCGGAGGTTTCGATAGTAGCCTCTGTCTGTGTCTTGCTGTGCACGCATTCCAATGCCCATGGATTTTCAAATAATGATGTGCACCTTCCCGATTCAGCTAGGATTAGTCTCATCAATTTGGCAGCGTTAAGAGAAAAGACAAGCACCGGAGGAAAGTTCCAATTTGAAGTGCGACAAGAGCTTCCAAAATTGCTCACTGCTCGGTAAGCTGAATAAAGAGACGCCTACTTAAGATTGAGGGATATAGGGAATGATTTTGTTGAGTGATATTTTTGAAAAAATTGATTGTTGTGTGTTGAGATGAGTCTTAGAGATTATCTACAGGTAAAAATTGTAAGTCACGCCTAGATAATTAATCTCCACAACACCAGTTTAGCTTTTTATCAGAATAAAATGCCTTATTTAATTTTTCAACTTCAAACCTGAATTGATCAAAATCCCAAAAATGTCACTTAACAAGATCATGTGTTGAGCTGTTCGATTCTGCATTGCTTACCATCATATGTAAGCTCAATGGTGCACTGCTTTTTTTGGGACTCTTAAATTAGTTCTTTTCTGACACTATACCTACTAGACAGGGAAGATATGCATGCCTCATCTGTGTACAATTTCAAAGAGTAAAGCTACAAAAAAGAGTCCTTGGCTTTTATGCCTAAATTAATTTCTCTGCTGTCTTTTTTTTTTTTTTTTTTTTTTTTTTTTTGAGTTTTTTTTTGGCTTCTATTCCTTTATATAAATAAGATAGGAATCTACAGCCATCTATAGACACAGGGGGTTATTAATGGTACAAGGGGTTTAAAGAATAAGAGTGTATAGTAGGATTTTTTTTAAGGTTTTTAGGGAGTTGGGTGGGTATATAGTAAGGTAAGAGTCCCCTACACCAGCTTCACGCTAAGAGGCTCAACATACTCTGCTGTCTTAAAAATGGGCACAAATAAAAATAAAAAGACGCATTTTCCCGAATATTTTATTCAGCAAAATTTCCGGGATTCAGGCGGGTTAAAAAAATCAAATTTCATACCCAGCAACTGACAAAAATTCTACGAAATTAAGTTAATATTTTTTCTACAAGATCTTGGCTACTCGCATATTTACCAACTGTTGTACAAATGATCTTGTTAACTCAACTATGTCTCATATGACTTCATGTTTACTTAAACTTTTAATAATCATTTTGGGGGCTATAGTTGTCAGTTTCTGTGACTGATTATTTGTTTCCCAATCTGTATTTACTTATGTGTGATGTAAATGCATGAATTGTTGCAGATTTAGGTGGTAAAACAGTCAAAAAATTGAATGGTCATTGAAAATCTCTACAAATGGCTCCGTTAATAGAAGGATTTAATTATTCGTATCAAGATAATAACGACTTCAGCATGAGTGAAATGTTGACACAAGAGAGCATCAACGCTACATACTGGCTGCTTCGGTGTAATGAAACTGAAGGTTTTTCAGCGGACAGTGATGATTGCAAACAACAAGATCAGATTTACGATTTTCAAATTATCAAAGTAATAGTCTTGATTGTAATAGTTATAATTGTACTATTAGCAATTTGTAGGATGGTTTTTGGTTTATTTGTTCATTATTCGGTGAGTGAAAGTGCTGATAGGTGATCGTTACTATAGCTACATAATTCACTAAAAAATTGCAATTAAACCTAGAGGAAAATTCAAGTTTCAGTGTCACCGAATTTGACTGAATCTTCAAGGAAAAATCAAATGAGAACAACCTACAGTTTGGTAAAAAAATATGATTCATAAATCTTCCTGAGGCAAATACAAATTTTACAGTTGTAAAATACCGATAAATGAAGCGAGAAAAATCTAGAGAATAAGTCGGTTTAGACTGATTGATCTTCTAAATTATTTCCAAGTTCAATCAGACTACCTTCATGAAAACCTTGTAATACTTCATTTATGAAATTGAAATTAAATATATTACAACGTGAAATTCTTGAATTTTTGCTTTTTCAAAAATTATTGTTTTTATCTATCCCTTTAACATGATTATAAATGGCATTTGTGTGCAAACATAGCCTTATATTGCAGGAAAAAAGCCTTTCCCCCACTTTATATGAAACAGATTTAGATTTAGAGCATACTAGACAGAGGCGGATCCAGCAATTTGGCAACACTGGATTTCCTCCATTTAAACATATGCTAAATAATCGATTCTTGTCAGAGCACCTGGCCCCTCCAAGAATCTATACATTTCCATAGGTTTAAATGGAGAAAAGACAATGTTGCCAATTTGCTGGATCCGCCAATGATACTAGATACCTGTAAGGTGTTTTGTTTTAATTTCTTTTGAGGGAAAAATTCTTAATTTCAGTTGTATTCTGCACAGAGGAGCTGGACATGAATAAGAGGCAAGTTTTTTATTAAAAAGTAACTTTAATATTTAAAGAGTACGTACAGTTTCATTGGATTTGTGGAATACTTTACAAGACATATAAAAGGGGACCTATTTTTTTATCTATTTCCCATTTACAGTTAATTAGTGGTAATAGACACAAATATTTCATGATAAGTTTTTAGTGAGTTTGAATACAAAAATAAATAGAATTAAAGCCCGTACACACAGAACAGAGGAGACTGAAGGATAAACAAAGCAAATTAAAGAATCGAGGACTTTGTCGTAACATTATTTGAACAAAGAAAATTTTTCCCATCAAAAGTTGTCCTCTTGCACTTAAAATATGAAAATGAATAAGTAAATAAAACGGAGACACACATTAAACGAAATGAGAGATGAGAAGAAATCTTTCATTTAGACTGAATGATTTTTTTCATTTTTTCACATTAGACTTTGATTAAAACTTAAGAAATCGATAACACTCGAGGCATGTTCACAGCTCAACCGGGGATCCGATACGGCAACATGCAATACATTCTCCACATTCAATCCTTAATAATCAGTTCTTGGTGAATTATTAAATTAAAAAAAAAAAAAAACGAGAAAAAAAGGGGGCTTACGAGTCGTGAATATTAAGGCGGAAAATGTCATGCGCACAATAGAACGAATTACCGAGTGGTTTTAGGACAAAAATTTGCGAGTAAGCGTGAGGTGGGTCGTCATCAGCCTGAAAAAAACAGAAAACCAAAACAGTTGTAGAACACAGAGAACTAGTAGTAAAGTTGTAGTAGTATTTTGTAATAGTAATTTTATGGTATTAATTTTAAAACCAATTTGACAGAAACAGTTCTGAGTACTTTGCGGCGGACTTTATTTTCTTATCTAAGAGTTTTGAATTTTTGTTTTCAAAACTATTGAACGAAAATCTATACAAAGACACTATTTTCTTAAGATCAAACATAGAAAATGAAGCAGATCATGATATATTCATTGATTGAAGATGAAAAAGTGGAGTGAAAGGGGATTAAACGTTAGAGAAGTAGCAGGAAGAAAGAAAAAGGAGCCAGAGAAAATAATTTTGATTTCATCACTAACAAGCAACAAAAATTCAATTAACAGCAAAATTAGAAAATTTTCAAACAAGTTAATTAACACAACTGAAATGTCGGAAGATGTTAACTGATACTCTTGCATTTATGAATTACGAAATACAACTCCTCCAATCCTCCTACAGCTGAGGTGTAAAGGTTATAAATTAAGACAAGGTAATCCCTTAAGTGAGGATGAATTTTAAAAACATGTATCAAGGCTGGTTTAACCGGGTAAGACTCTTTTACTTCAGCTACCTCAAGCTACTCTCTGATAGTACCCATTAGTATCAATTGTCTTTTATCCTTCCAATTTGTGAATGACACTCCAACAGCAGTTGGTAGAATCAGATTTGGCCCTCAGATACCAAATCCTCATAGAATCTAATCCATCTGAGTGATAAATAATGTTCCTAAATAGTTGCCCACATTATTTTTTGACATGACTAAATCTGACCGAACTACGAACAGAGTGAATCCATCCAATTTGACTCAGCCCCCTCCCCCATGGAATTTTCCCTGATGCATTCATTATGTGTATTTCTGTCAACATAGTGCACAAGGAATTTGTGGGTACATCTGTGAGACGAAGTGATGCAGTAAAAATGGGAAAGGCAAGTGCAAAAACTCACCGGCAGAGCTTTGGATGAAAATAGATAGATTTAATTGCAGAATCAACCTAACTGGATTTCATTTTGCCTAATTTTCTCTCATGTTTTATTCTTTTAACAAAGAACTAAACTACTCAAGCCCTTAAACTCTCAGCATATTTACTCCCGCTTATGAAGAATATGTTCATAAAATTTCGAGTTTCAGTAGGTCAGGTTTTATGTACAAAAAATAGAACATCAGAAAAAAGTAGGCAACATCTGATGTAGTTAAGTTGATTCTAGTTAAATCTGTCCAACTATAAAACAAATTGCAAGGCACACTGGTAAGAAGGAAGTAGGGTATACGATCGATCAAAATTGCGAAATTACTGGAAAGCTAACGGAGGCAGTTGGAGAATCGACAAGAAGGGTGAAAAATTGTGAGTCAAGAGCACACAATTAATCATCTCCTATATAAAGGAACACATCTCATCAGCGCTGTTTCAGAATTTCTATGAAAATTTCATTTTATTATGCAAGAACCGTTGCATGAACTTGTCTGTCAATATTAGAGTCTTTTTTCACAAGGGTAAATAAAAATGACTGGAAATTTCAGCTTTAGCATAGATCTATTTCCTACCTAGACAAGAAAAAATGTGGCCCGAACTGTATATATCAAGGTAGTAAACTAATGCTGGGTCCACAATCTTTTGCAGGGAAGGCAGGGCCAAAAAAATTTTCGATTAGGGTTAAATTTTCTTAATGTTTTTTTTCTTTTTATAGATTATTCTATCTATTTCCATCATACACATTTTACAGATTAAAACTCAAAATTTGTACAAGTGATTAGCAATGAAAATATATAAATTCATTTCATTTGAGAGGGCAACTATTAAGGGATAGGAAATCTTGTCATTCTCGAGAGACGCAGGAAACGGAGCAAAACATACTCGATTTGCAAGTCAAAGAGGAGAGCAGAGGAAAGGATAGGCAATGATCTGCAAATTTTCACGGGGTGCTCGTTTCAGGCTAGCTATCAAGCGAGCATGCAGAGAAGACCACATTAGGTGCTAACTAACCGTCTTGAGGCTACAGAGAATCATGAAGAGCCAATCTAAATATGTCATGTTGAACGTAGAAACTCGTTCCTATTGGCTTCAAAACAAATATTTGGCTGTACGCATGGGGAGGATCTTCGTCCGTCTTCACCAAACAATCAACAGAGGGTGTTAGTACCGAAATGGGGGAAATCAAATTTTCAGTGCTCTTCTATTCGCACTTGTCTTCCCCCACTAAATCCTGATAAGTTACATCAAATGCAACAATGAATTCTCTCTTTTTTCCTGAATAAATTGATAAAAAAAATACTGATCGTTTATTCAATGTATCATCGTCAGAAATTTTTCCTTTCACCATGGAACTTAGCTCTTTAATTATAATCATTATCAGTAAACTGACTTCTGTGCTGGAAATGAGTAACAAATGCAAAAAAATTTTGGGAGGATATTTCATGCCATTATACCGCTCGCATTATTTTTCTTGTATCAAATACTGTGAAAATGAAATATTTGTAGGCCAATTCCTATACTTACTACTAGCTAAACTAACTTGCTGTCCAGGAATGGGATTTTTGAAAACTTGAGAGAAATTTTGACCAATAGTATTATTCTTAGATGCTCTTTGTGTTCAATGTTTTTAAAACAATTTTTTATTGGTTCCTCCATCTGAAGTCATATTTATTACCTAGAAACTAAAGATTGACTGAGGCAGCAGAAATGTTCCTGATTGTTTAAGATGTGCTTTTGAGGTAGAGCCTATAGCTTGTACACCACAAACTATTTAATTTTCATTCCTGATGTAGTATCAGACTATCCTAGGTACTACGATAGCTGTGCAGAGCGCACATTAGACTACTACGAGTGCATTTCAAATAAAAGATAATAAATTGCGTAATTTTTCTCCAGGTTTTTCCCTCAGCACCACTACGTTACAAATTTCTGGTTTTTTTTGGCACTTCTTTGAAATCAGATTGGAGCATTTAATTTCAAAGTAATCATGACAGATGGAATCAGGACAATGATGAAATAGAAATATTACTGAGTACAGAAAAGCCAGAGAGAGGAATGAGATAATCATGAGATAAAATGAAATTTACCTGTAATCGTCCTAACACATTGATAAGTACTCCACCATCAAACATAGGCTGCGAATCTACTGCTGTTATTTGTCTAATAATTTTTTGAAAGGTTAAACTCTGCAACAAACGTGAGATTTCATTGAAACAAATCAATTTTGAGGACAACTTGATCAAATCCAAAATAAGAGACAGAATCGATGAGAATATCCACACAAAAGAATTTTTATGCGAAAAAAAAAAAAAACAAACAAACAAAGAATGACTAAAATATAGAATTTTACTAGAGACTGTATTAGCTTAAATTAGTCCTGTCCACTAGCAATCTTTAATACTCAAACCAAACAGGAATGTTCTCTGAGCGACATCAAACAAAATAAGACTTCTTTGTTATAGAGGGCAGCGACAGCGTCGAGTTCTATGGGCCAATCTACTGATGCGACAGACGAGTGCAGACAACCTTGCATAAGATCCTCTTATAATCTAAAGATCTTTCCGTCAAACCTTGACCTTAACATTGCCAGTTCTAGGTGAGGCTAAGCTGCAATTTGAAAAATTAACTATAAAGCGTCTGCATTTTTGAAAGATGAGGATATTATTTATGCTTATGAGCCTCTTGCAAAACATTATGTCAGTTTATTGCTCAAAGGAGGCAGCCAAGACTGATTTGAGGCAGTCGCCCATAGAAAAATGGATTTATTTAACATCAAACATCAATTAAATGTGGGGATCCTAGGCAAAATTGCAGCACTGGCAGGTAATTTTTAACAGGTTAATACAATTGCACTTGCGGGATTTCAGGGTTCGATAGAACTCGTCCCTGACAGTGGCTTCTTATTATCTTATTTAATATATACATAGCTACTCACAGTTAATTTTTCCATGATTTTAACAGCACCTTGAAGTTGCATTCCTTCAAATGTCATAAATGAAGTTTCCGCCTGAAAAATAAGATAAAAAATAATAGTAATACAGTGTGAGTAACAAAATTAAGGTAATACTTGAAGAAATTAACAACTAAACAACTGTCTTCTTTCCATGCAGATTCAATTCATAGTCCGCAATTTGCATCGATAGTTGCGCTTTAAAAGTGTTCATATCAACATACCTACTAAGAATAAGTACAGTTCACTTTGAATGGGCATTAAGAGGTCTTTTTTTTGTCCAGACCGCAATGGAACACAACTTATCGCTTCATTTTTTTTATCCTGGTCCCCTTGCACGGTCCAACTCGATCCTTGCATTCCAGAGGAACGCTTAGATTGCTCTTCCAAGGTGAGTTGAAGTTGCAGTTACGCCAAATCTTTACCCATAGAGCTTAAATCATGCGGACAAGCATAAACAGACATATGACCGCCCTTGGAATTTTTCTCCCCATGGGACATTGTGGAGTTGGTCCGAACGGTACAGGATCCCAGTCCATTGCGTTCCATTTCTTCCAAGGCTACAGAAAGCCCTCATAGCTCTAGAGGATGGATGGATCTTGCATAGGCTCAAAAGCTCCCTGGTTGAAATATGTCGTACAGTATTATGAAATTTTAATTCCTCCTTGCAATCTCATTTTCGGCAAGAGGGCTATATGTAGCCAAACTAAAACCTAAACATGAACAATAAAGACTGATATTGCCGTAATGACAAAAAAATGCATGAGCTTCGCCTCATTTGTAATTTGAGGTTAGGGTTGATAAGTTGATATCTCACTTGAAATATACAGGTTTATAGATAAAACTTGGGGAAAGGGTAGAATTAGTTGTAATGGAAAGAGAGAGCTTTTCAGAATTTAAAGAACATCAGTGTTTGGAAAAAGTAGTACCTAAATCTTAGGGAACACAGTCTTTTATGATAGAGACACATCAATGACATGAGACATGGGTAATGAACCTTATCGAAGTTCCAGAACAGTTGGAGTTGGTGTAAGATAATTTAGATGAATTATGCCAATCTGAGGTCTCGTAAAAATGTGACTTGCATTCATGTGACAACTGATAAGGCATCTACGTTCTGTCAGATGCAGCTGCTTTGACACTTCGAAGACCAAATGCGCTCCTCCACTTTGCACAAGGCTGTGACATCACTCAGTAGAGATTATGGAGTAAAAATTCAGATTGTAAACTTGACTTACATTATACATGTTAACTAAATTTGGCCTTTGTTCAGGATCGTCGAACAGAGCATAATATTGTTGTACAAATCCTTTCCCGATTGCTTCATAAGCCGGATTTAGCGCTACAGCCATTTTTGATTAAACTTAACGGTAAGTAAATATTCTACTATCAACTGAATTGCATTCACTTATACTTCCAGAAGAGGCTGCAGGATAAACTTCACAAAACTTCGGGCCCGATAAAGATCTATTCGCCTCGCACTTCCCCAAATTCGGATCCCGAAAATTTCAAAGGACTGCCGATAAGTTGCAGAAAAATGTTCTTTCTCTTCTTCATCCGGACGCAAATTCTCTCAAGGTTGCCACATAGAGAGGAGCAAAAAAGTGACATGAAGCAAGGTTGCATCTTATGTTGCACTTTGATGAGAAACAAAGAATCACGCAAAGCAAGAACCTTCCATAGGCGAATTTGATAGTTTGGAAAAAACCATGACTTACATAATTCCATTATTTTCAGATGAGAATCATAAAGAAGGAACTCGTACAGAAAAAAATCGCAAGAGAATTAGAGAAAGCACCATAGTGTTGGTGTCACTGGTATATTTTGGCGGGTAAAAACGACTCACGGTTGGCGCAGCTGCCGTGCCGCACAGGGTTGCAATTTTCCATGAAAACTAATATATTTAACTTTCATTGAAATATTTTAAGAAATTTCAGAAAAAATACAAAGATATTGCATGAAAAATTTTGGAAATGCAAAAGTAAATTAAAGCCAAATGGTTTCTGCTTTTAGATGTTTTTGAAGCCTGTTGCATACCCTATCCCCGACGATATATTTTTTCATATTTTTCAATTTTTCCTAGCTTTGTGAAATTTCATGAAATATTTAAATCCAATCTTTCATAATTTTAATTTCACTTGTGCAACCCTGGCTGCCGCACGAGCAAAGCCTTCGATTACAAAAAAAGCAAAAAAAAAATTATTATGAGAGTAATTAGGTAACCACAGGCTTCTTCACCTTCTTTTGTGTAGAGTAACTTAGTACTTTTGTGCAATAAAGGATACCTATCTGTGGCCAAAGCGCGAAACCGCGTACCTCTGTTAGCGTCGTTGTAGTATGGCGGTTCCTCCGGGCAACAAAATAAAAAAATTATGAACGTCCGTTGTAGACTTCCTGTCATATTTAATTTTTTCTTCTGAAAACTATAGTCAACATGTTTTTTGAAAACTTCCTTGATTTTTCTTTCTCTATTAGCAAAATATATTCCGTATAAAGTTCAAGCCATAAGTTTGCTTGTCTCTCTTCCAAAAATGAAATAGGAACCGAAATTTTGGGACACTGCAATAGAGGTACGTGATTTCGCACGTACTTTAGCCATCCTATCTTTCTTTAGTTCTCCTCTCAGGTAATTGGGCCCTTGCCAAATTAATTTGATTACCTACAGCCTGTGCTAAATTAATATCACGAGCCCCATGATTCTAGATAGGTAGTTTTTATGATCTAGAGCTAATTTTGTCTTCAATTACTTCTGAGTTATGATAAGGGGCAGAGCAAGAGCAGATTTTGTACAGGGTGTCTAGTATTTTTTAATTTTGAAAAATCCTGATATATTTTCCTGATTTTTCCTAACTCGGAGGACAATTACATAAACTTAAAAATCCGATCAGAAACTATGGTTCCTGAAAGGCACGTCGGCACGAATGATGGAACATTGTTGGAGTCTGGAACTGATCGTTCTAAATATTTAATGAGCCTGTTTGGTAATTATGAACTTGACACACATGAATGCGATTTTTTTGTTTTTTCTGAAACTTTTTCATGATGGCACTGAAGAATGCCCGATTTAAATTGCATGCTAGGGTTTCATTGAATACATTCAAGTAATATTGAGAGAGAAAAGTTACTCTCATGAGGTAAAAACGGTTTAAAAGAACTACAAGGAATTTCGAGGAGAAACAGTACAAATTTTTGGGTAAAATAACACAATCTATATTTTACAACATGATTTACTATATATACAAGAGCCATAAGTGAAACGTGATTTTCACAAGCGTTATTTAAGTTTAATTATACTCACAATAAATTAGAATAAAACTTCACTTTTCATCAGCCATTTAATTTTGCTATTATAAGCTTACAATAAATTTCTGATCCTGGGTCAAAATTGATGACTGCGATTCATGTCACAAATCAAAAACGGAAATTGATACTATAACTTTAATGACAAGATGAACCAGAGAATAGATTGGGGCAGAGGGGGAGAGTAAATTCTAATGACCGATCTCAAAACTGGGTGCGAGTGCTAGGACTTGCTTGAGGAATGAGAATGTGGAGCATAGTGCTGCGGAACGAGGAAAAGCGTCACTTTTAAGAGTCCTTCTCCGCACAATAAATCAATAACTGTCTACATATGATTATGTTGATAGCCAGTAGATTAGCCAAATCATTTTTTTTTAAGTAGAATTTATAATCCTACAGCAGCATACAGGTAAGTTTTTATTATCGAGTCAAGTTTTCTTTTGACGGAATCATACCCTGAATTATGAGGATATTTATAAAAAGATGGGTTCAAGTAGATCTATTACTGTTTACTCACTAAATTTTAAGCGTACAGTAAGTTAGAGTATCTGCTCCTTTCGCATCTTGCAAGTAGCAAGCATGCCTATCTTGTAAGCCTAATGTTGTCAAGACAAAAAAGAAAAAAATAAAATTAAAACTCGAAACTGAAAAGAGTCACATTCATCTTTCCCCTTAATTTTTCATAAGTAAATTAGGATCTGAACCAAAGGTTTAATACCACGGTAACGCAAACTTGACAGTCCTGACCTAGACAGGGTAAAATGGACAGAGAGGGGATTCTCCACGGAGAAGATTTTATGACTTCATGAAACTTGGAACTGAGCCTATCACAAGTTAAGACTAATTGGCCAGGCGACACAGCTCTTGCAAAGATAGCAATACAGTCAGAAGTGCAGGAAGAGAGACTCTATCAACATCCAAGTGCCAGGGGATAACTAGGTGCTACACATTACTTTATCAATATTCTTCATTGTGCGCCAAATTTGCCCGTGAAAAGATGAACCATGTTAAGAGAAAATACCTCCCAGAAATTTCTGCCGAGTTTTTCAATAAAGTTCTTGCTTTAACTCATGCCAGTTTCCATCTACTACAAACATTACTCGCTTATTCCGAATACTTAAAAATGCAATCTTATTGAAATTAGATTTTAATTGGACCACATTTTGAGATAAGAAACTACAATTTTTGGCTCATTTCGGAAACAATGTATGTGCCATTAGTTTCTCTGTGCGCACAGGTTCTTCAATGGATGGGTTAGATATTCTAAATCCTTTTTGCAAAATGACATCCAATTGAGATTTCGACTAACTTTTAAAGAAACAACAAAGGGTGAGCCTCCAATTGAATACTTATCGTCAATAACAGGCTGAGTGCCAAAATAATGTTGGATGATTGATTTTAGTTGTTCACACTTTAATTTCTGAAAACTGCTGCGGAACATACCCCTAATGCAATCTTTCAGAAGTTCAACGCACTACTATACTGTTGGTGCCACTTAGCTCATTGTGCAGCATGTTGTCCTTGGTACTTGGAAGGGAATGCTGCTTCTATTATCTAACTCGATTAACAATTTTTTGGTACTCAGTCCATGATTGATAAGTCTCCAATTTACAATAACCTTTCCTTCCATTTAGTCTGTTGGTCTTGAAATTAATTCGCGGATACATTACATTTAAAATAACAGTTTGACAGATGGTAAACAGAAAGGACCTCTTTGAATAATACTCTTCAATTATAAAATTTGTAAAAATGTCCTGAAAAAATAATTCAATTTCTAAAAAGAACTAAGATGCATGTATAAAATGTTGAGAAGTTACAGGGTATAATTTCAGAATTTTATGAGAGGCAATTTTCCCATTTGTTTTACAGGTAAAAACACATACAGCTAGAGAAATTGCTCGAGAGCCATAAACTCCGATTCAGAATGCACTGAAGTTGATTTTTAGGACCAGTCAGCATCCACTTGAACCAAGGATTCTTGACAACTGGATGAATTCATGCTTGAACAGAATAATTTAATTATTGAAGAGAACTTGATTTCTCACAATTAATAATGCACGATCTATGCTATTACACAAGGTGATGAGCAAAGTATACAGAGAACACTGAAAAGCTCTTTGAAAGAGCTGCCACTATCCTATGGAGTAAAATGTTATAATACTCAAGAGGGAAAACTTCACACGTGCTTTGTTTAGAAACGTAGATGTTGCTTGAATTTCAGCATATGCCTGGAACAGAGGAGAAGACAGTTAGATCAATAGAAATTTGAAGTTTTGAAAGAAGCTTAAAAAACATACTTTGAAAAAGAAAACAGAATTAATTAGCTTCAGTAAACTATCGGATATCAGTACTTTTAAAACACACTATACTTTAAAATCTTACAAGAACCTCCTTTCGATTTTTGTTGAATATTTGGCTTATCAGAAGTATTAATACACTCCTATCTGAACTGTTTGAGCTCTGAGTAAATAAGTGCATATAATTATTAAAAATATTGAATTAGTTAATTTAAAAATTACTCAGTGTAATTAAAATTACTTCTTTAAATTCTAAATTTAAAACATTGTACATGCACTGCTGCCTTGTATGTCTGTCTGTTGGATTACTGATAAGCATGAGAACAGGTCTCTATTGTTAGCTCCGAAAATACTGCTCTGCTGGTTCTGATTTCTACTAGCAAGAATCTTCATATGATCACAACTTTTTAATGGACTTATTTCGAAAACTCATCAGAAACCGATAGGACAACCCAAGTACAACATTGAACTCAAATTGTTATGCCATAGATTCATTTTGCTGTTTTTAGCCATATATTCATTTGCTCAATAATTTTGAATGTGATTCTTCCAGATTTAAGAGCAAGTGCAACAAAAGCATCTGCTTTGAGCGGAAAATTTTAGATGGTAGCAAATGATTGATTTTTTTCTCTATAGTTCACTAAACTTACAGGTATGATATCTTCTCCAAGAAGACAAAAACGTGACTTTTACACATATTGCACCTATTACATTATCCCTTTGTTTTTGGGAGGGGGGTGGATTTTCCAGCCAATTGCGGAGGGAGGGCGCAAAACACCTGAATCAAGCTCTTACTGTAATGACAGATACGGCAATCAGTAATGAAAATATTTTGCCATGAAAGAAAATTTAAGGGACCAAAAATAGTTGACTGGTGTGATTATGATATTGGTATTGTGAAACATTGTTGCTTAAAACATCTAGCAAAGTAAAGATAATTAATATAGGTAGACGAAAGGCCTGTCTAAGAGGGTATGACTTGATGACCTGAAAATGTCAAAACTATTTTCAACGGAGAATAGATAAAGAAATTTGAATTACTTAGGTATCCTGAAATGTACTCACCTGTCTAGTTTTTCCCAGAAAACCATCAACGCTGCTCTATCAAGATGCCGCTTCGTGCGAGAAAGTTGAATTACACTAACAGCCCATTTGGCTACATTGGCGTCTAATTTCATTTCGTCATACTTCAGATGAAATGCACAAACTGTAAGAAATATGAACAAAACGCATAAGGATATACAATTTTTTATAATCATAATAAGACAATGAGCTAGAGGATAGACAATGTATTAAAAGTTGCGAACATTACAAAGATCTGGGAGGTTGCGTATCCCAGGATGGAAAGATGGACCAAGCCGTAAAAGATCAAAACCTGCAGGGAAGGAAAGCTATTGCTATGTGAAATAGGATTCTTTGGGATCAAAGTATCTCCAGAGAAAAAAAGGGATTGATTTATAACACCATAATCAAAAGCATTCTGACCTACAGCAGTGAAGTATCGCCCATGAAAGATCATACCAAAAAGAGTCGTAAGGCAACTGAAATGGATTTCTGGCGATGATCAGCCCGAATCTCAAGGAGAGATCAAGTAAGGAATGAAAGAGTGCGTGAGATCATTAACGCCGAGCAGGACATCGTGCATGAAATTATGACCAAACAGCTTGTCTGGTATGGGCTACTTTGTTGCTTGAAAAGGGCTACTTGAGCCAGGTTTTTTTGGTTCGAGTCAAGTTTATTTATCTTTTCTTTTTTTTGGAGTCAATTTTGAGCTTTTACAAGCTTTGAAAATAACTTTGAATAATGTCGAGCTTGAGAAGATTTGAGCTTGAATTAAGTAAGTTCATGTTTTAACTTATGAAATTAAACTTGTGAATTTTAAACATTGAATATACGAGTAGTCAACACAAAAACTCAACAAAAAGTTTGCCACTATTGGAAATCAGGTTAAACAGAGTTCAGCGTTATAAAAAAAATTCCTTTTAACTTCTAAAAAATTTGCACATAAGACTTGCCTCATTTTAATTTAATATAATATGAATTAGGTGAATTTAGAGAACACTTTTACTTTCATGCTGTGAGAGCATACTCAAATAGTTAGACTCAAAGTGAACTTACTTTTTGCAAATATTTCAATAGGGTTACCATCCCATGGCCAGCCTTTGAACTGCCAAGTGGGTCCCATAACAAAAACAGCAACAACACGATCCCAATCCGCATTTGTTAGTTTCTGAGGATTGTCTATGACTCGGTAAGGGACTGTAAATGATTCTTTCCTACGTTGTAACAAAACTTCGTTTTCTCTTCTAGCTCCTTGTGCTTTCTTCTCCTCTGTTGTAACAAACCTGTCGGAAGAAAAAATAAAATTCTATATGAGATGTACAAAAGGAGAGGAATATCTACTCTGACATTGATTGAAAAAATTGAGATACGTTACAGAAGACCTTGCATGGAAAGCCAAAGAATACTGTGCTAGCTAAATTCTGATATTTGATATAATATTCTTGATGGGAAAAATGAGCTTTTGAAATTAAATTTTACACATGCCAATTTTCAGGGAAAATGGGCTAAGAAGAGAATATTGCACGAACAGATTTGGTGACGTCGTTGGAAGTATTGGCTGCCATATGTCATTTCGCCCTCGTTTGTTTCACCTCCCGCTAAAATTTACGTCAGAAACACCTATTTCCAAGGTCATATCTTGATCTTACAACAGTTCAATTTTCAAAAATTTTCCTTGTTTCGTAGTGCTTTAGATACCCTGGATGACAGGCTAAAAAATTGTAAAACATTACTTGGATGTAAAATGATACTTACTTGAGTTCTTGTAGAATATCTCTAGCATTGTACATGGATATTAAAGAGGTAGTTGCTGACGGAATAATAATGATTGGTGTTTTGGAGACTCTCTTGTTCACCTGTCCTGCGGAACCCATTCGATTCTGAAAAGCATACACAGAAAAAATACTTAGCTTCTGCTTAAAATTTCCCAGGTTAAGTTTTGGATTGGACGGAGTAAAGAGAAAGATAGATCTAGCATCATCAGAACCACGGATGAAAGTTTATATGTTAAAATAATAGCTAATTTTTGAACATTTTCTAAGTGCTGAAAGAACCACCAAGAGGAATTACAGCAAAAAAGCATATAAGTTGTACCGTTTTTAAATCATTTACAATCCAGTGGAGTCCTTGCCAAACAAGTTTGAGCTCTTTCAGACTGTGACAGAAAATCGTCTGACGTCCTTTTAGCATAGTAAATAAATGCAAGAATCAAGATGGCGGATCTCCTGTCGCAGTCTAAAAGTTCGTAACCTTATTTGGCCTGGACTTAAACAATGAAAAGGCATTTCAGAAATTCTAATATCCATGAGATAGTTTTACATTTCACGTAAATACCATAATTTGAAATTTCTAAAATTTTGAGTGTTCAGTTCTTAGGTGGAACTTACCTGCGTTAATGGTAAAGATGGTTGAGGTGTGGACGGAGAGGGAACGGCTGGTTTTTTTGGCTGATTTCCTTCAGTCACGGATTTTAGGGTCATACCGTGGTATGTTCCAGTGGTATCAATTTTGAAACCTTCCGTTTCTATAAAACAAAAGACAAAAAGTGTAATTAAATCCTCCGATAATAATTTGTAAATAAATAAAGATGATAGTATGATCAGTACCTTTCTTTCATTCATCAAGAGAAAAAAAATTACTCTTATGTGGTCAATTTTAGAAAGGGACGCTGGAACAGAAATCATTTTTTTTTTTTTTTTTTTTTGCCTTCATTCAAGATTCTTCCTCAAAGAAAAAAAAATTCTTTCAATCTCCTTCCTTTCATTGAAGATAAAATTGCAAATGGTAGAGATTTATAACCAACTTAGGACTTAAAATTGAAAGATGAAAGTTCATGAAAAATAAAGCAATTTATATTGAGTAATATATCTAAATAATAGTTTTCAGTATATAAAAGCTGGTGATTTACAAAAAATAAGACTAACAAATTTCAGTTTGCACATACTTTAGAACTCGTATCGTTTGTAATATTGTTTCATTCCTTTTTAGCTTAATGCATCCAACTGATATTGCCGATCACCTCGGATTGTTTACAAACAGAGCTAACGTTGAAGCTTTAATCATTTCGTCATTGATCCAAGATCTAATGGTCAGTATGCTTGGAGAAAGAATTTTATGAAATGTGAAATGATGTAAATATAGGCAACAAGTTGAAATAAAGGTTCCCAAACTTGATTTTTCATTTAAAATTAAGGACCCCTTCTATGAAAAATACATGTAAGGAGGAGCGTTACCTTCTTTTTGCCTAATAAATCTTTCCTGGTCGTAACGACTGTAAACAACGGGCTGAGGTACAGCTGGCTTTGCTGGAGGCATACGTGGTGTCATATGTACAGGGGTTGGCTGAGGAGGCCTGTGTCTTCCTTCTTCCCTAGCTTTGACTGACTGAAGTATCGCTAATATATTCTTGGCAAACATCTAAAAATTAAACAAATTTCAAGAATTTAATTGCCGGTGAACAAATAAAGGTTGTCTTTATAGAAAACTAAAATGCATAAAATATTACTATGAAAAGTACTACGTACTACTATGCAAGCTCCTCACAGTAATGAAATCTTAAACTTTTATCCTGCACTGTGAGCTAAGAAAGTTGGAAAATCCAATTTCAAACAAACAGGACTAAAAGATGGAAAAAATTTTCTTTTCGGACACAAATCACTACTCCAGAACTGTACTCAATAAATAGTAAGTTGGAATTTTTAAACCCGGCGTGCGTTAAAAATCCAGAAAACTGGAAACCTCAATACAGAGGGAAAAAGGGACAATAGAATTAATTCTCGTGTCTCGATTGCAATGTTTCAAAATTTTCACTCCTATTTTAAGTTTTTGAAGGAGGCCCAACCAATATCACAGCTTGAAATTTTCACAGAATATTTATTATAGGGAAGAGAAAAATTACCGACGTTTTTAAGAGATGACGTTGAGTAGTTTTCTGTTTAGTGAGTAAAGTACGACAGGAAGTCTGGGAAGTCGCAAATATTGAGATACATTTTTCTGTGGCAGTTTTAACGTCAATATCAGAAAAAAGCTCTCGGCTCATTTTTTGAGTAGATTTGAAATAAGCAAGATACTGACAAGTGGTTTTTAAAATTAAATTTGATTGTATAAATGAAAAAATCGTAGCAAAATCAAAAGTTGTCAGGTCCTCCCAATTTTTATTTATGACGCAACACTACCACCACTCACACCTTAAATTACCCTGCAATGCTCGCTCTTTCACCAGAAAACGTTCGTGTTCAATAAATTGAAAAACCTCCCCTAAAAAAGGTGATGGCTATGATTAGCACAATATTGAGCACGACAATTTTTTTTCGGCGGATGAACAAAATAGAGGCCAACAGATGGGTCAAACTGCCCATTGATATCTTTAGAAAACAACAAATTCCACTTCCTTCTTTGATCAACTATCCTTTATTTTATTCTCCTGCAGGATGAAATTATTAGGTAAAAGTCACCACAGTATTCTCTCTTAATAGAACTAGAAACCAGAAATATCCAGGGAAGGAGGCAGCAAAAAGTTGATCCTCCACCAGAACTTAAAAAAAGGCCTAAAAGAATAATCGCAGTACCTTCCCAGTGCTCTGAAGTATTGTTGTCCTGGTCCGCCACTGTCTTTCTCGAGAAATAATATCTTTTGTTACATCAACATCGAAATCTAACATTACTTTAAGATCCGGCCCGAGTCCAATATCATCATGACCTTTAATTGTGGTACGTTTTTTCGCTAAACGTTTTGCTTTGATGGCAGCAATTTTTTCCACTGACATAGCTTCTGACAACGACCTAGTGCATAAAAACACAACATTAATGTGAGGTATTTGGAAACTTCATGAATAAATTGGGGTCAAGGAAGAGGAAGAAAAATTATGTAAGGAGGTAATCACACAGAACAGATTTCAATTGATACATAGCATTTCTTTTATTTTCTTAAAAACCAATTTTTATAGTCCTCAAGGCTAACCTTGCACTTCATTCTTTGAACTCAAAAAGAAAAAAAAAAAAAAAAAAAAAAAAAAAAAAAAAAAAAAAAAAAATTCCTGGTACTTCTTAAGTTTTAATTCTTAATGAGGCTTTTTATGACCTTTCCAGAGCTTAAAACAAGAGACGCAAAGAGATTTTAGGCTACTGAACAATAAATAAGCACTGAAAATATTAAATACAGTTTCCGTCTATAGGAGAAAAGTTGTAAAAACGCTAAAGATAATATGGGTCTCCTTTGAGATGGGTAAAAGAGAAGAGTTGTTTGAAGACAATATTTGAGAGCTTTGTTACACAATTTTGCCAGCAAGACTATACAGCACAGCTACATATTACCATGGACCACTAGACAAGGTACGAAGTTAAGCATTCTGATACATATTTCTTAACCGAAATTCCATGTAGAACACAATTCACAACACAATGAAAATTACTGAAATTAACTCTTAACCAAGATATTTAATGTTTCTTGACGCGTGAATTCAATCCTTCCACTCATGAAAACTCAATGGTCTGCATCAGTCAAATCGCACACTAAACGTTACTGTGGCAGTCTCTGCAATACGAAAAAATCAATCATGTCACTTTGGCTCAGCTATAGCAAATTGTTCACACTCTGAACAATAAAGATTGAGAAAGGAACGGTGCTCGATTGAGAAGCCTGCCAAAACCGTTGTAAGACACGATTTAATTCATGTACAGTATTGTTTCTTACGACTGGGCAATTCAAATTTCCTGTAACCAATGTTAAATTAAAATGTTAATATCTTAGTTAGGAGTTGATTTCAGTAATTTTCGACGCAAGAATCGTGTTTTACAGGAGATTCTAGTTAAAAAACATGTATCAGAATCCTTAAATTCATACCTTGTCTAGTGGTTCATTTTCAGTTGAGCATTATGTAATCTGAAAAGAGACGAATGCTTACTTAATATTGTCGACTGTGACAGAAGCCTCCTTGGGGGCATCCAATCGAGCAGCAAGTTGCTGTTTGACTAACTGCACTTGAAGGGTATCTTCCAGACGGGGTTTTTTGATGGCATTTTCTGGGTGAAGATCATCAGTACCTGGCCTCTTCACCTGAAACATAACAATTAGAAAAATTGATTGAATGAAAAGGGGAAATAAATAAATTATATTACCGTGGAAATTGCATATTATGACATCCCTTGCAACAACATATCGGTCCTAACGATGTGCGATATGGTTGGTCCTGCGGCTGAAATCCCACCAATGGACCACTAGACAAGGTACAAATTTCAGCATTCTGATACATGTTTCTTTATCAAAATTGCACGTAGAACACGATACGCACAACGAAAATTACCAAAATCAACTCCTGACGAAGATATTTAATGATTTTTGATGCGTGAATACAAACCACCCCCTCATGAAAACTCAATGCTCTACGTGATTCACATCGCGCGCTAAATGTTTATCATGACAGTCTCTGCGATGTAAAAATCCTCAACTTCAATCTTGACTATTTGGCTCAGCTATAGCAGATTACTAATAGTTTAAACAACACATGGTGGAAAATGAACAGTGCTCGATTGAGAAGCTTGCTGAAACCGTTGTAGTGCGCGATTTGACTCACGTAGAGCTTTGAGTTTCTTGTGAGCGGGCAGTTCAAATTCCTCGTAACCAATGTGAAATAAAAACGTTAATATCTTCGTTAGGAGTTGATTTCCGTAATTTTCGTAGTGTGAATCGGGTTCTACGTGAAATTCTGGTTAAGAAACATGTATCAGAATGCTTAAATTCGTACCTTGTCTAGTGGTCCATTCAATATATTTGTGCATCAGTTATAATGACGATCAGTTGTAATGACCGAACTAAGCCGGTCCCTAGAAGATCGTTCTAGATGATTTCGGCTGTATAATGAAAAAAGGATGCAAGAGTAAAGGAAACAGAAATACCTTCCATTAAAAACTGGAAGTGCTTCTTTCTACAAAATTTTTCAAGTGTACATAAATATACTAGAATTTTCTCAGAGCTACTCACTTAAATGAGATAATCTTTTAATCCAGTGCTCAAAAAGACTGCACACAGAATACCAAGATACACTATGCTGCCTAAATTTTAGTAATATCTGATAAGATGGTCCTTGCTGCCTCCTGCGCATAATGAGCTTTATATTGAACTAAAATTGAACTTTTCATGTGCTAATCTTGAAAAAAGCAGGGCTGAAAGTGAATTATTTGGTATTTTCACATGCATATCTAGTAGAAGTGTTGAAATATCTTATTGATGATCAAGAGGAGTCTTTGTTTCCTTGCAGACCCGGAAGATAAGATTGATGGAAGGAATGAAAATCCTCCGAGTGATGACAGCGTTTGGCGCATCGTCCACCCAGACGTGGCCACGATCTGACATCTCCATTAGAAAACGTGCACTTTTCAACCTTACTTCACTCAAAATTAACACATAAAAAATTCGATTTTAAAAAGCTCATTGTGTTCTTGGTTTAGATATTATTTTTGGTCTTTTTCATTTCATTTTTTTAGCGAGTATCAGGGATTTTGAGCAACTATTTTATTAACAGTGTTAACATTTCAGTTTTTAGTGACCTAAGATTCTAATTTTCGTTAACATTGCAAAAGCAATTCGCCTGGACGCTTCAAAGAGAGAGAAATTACCTGTGTGGGAATCTCCATAGGAGCACTTTTGTCAATACTGTTGCTGGTATTGGTTTTGCCATTGAGGTAGGCAAGGAGATCTTTCCTATCTGGCAGACGTACACCAGGAACATTGTCAGCCTGAGAAATTGAAAACGTAACAATAGAGCATGTATAAGATAGTGTTGGATGGTGAAAAATCAATATCTTTGACACTTTTTCTTCTCTATCTTCTACAAACAACTAGGGCATAGCCCTGTTTGTCAGGCCATCTAGTGCTGGACACATTAAATCATAAATATCATAAAACAAAGACTTGTCAATATAAAGGACTTGTCAAATCAATAAAAAATAACAATTTTTTACGGAATGAAACTGTCATGAAATATTTCACTAATGCGAGGGTGCAGAATCTTCTCGACTTCCCAACGGGCCATGTGCTGAAATTGGAAGGCCTCAAAAACAGGTTTGAAATCTTCAATGAAATTTCCCCACTTTTTCCCCATTTCCTTGACCTGATGTAATTCTTTGATGATTCCTAGCTTGCTAGACCTGTAGGCACCCTGGAATAATTTCATGTCGTTTTGCAGAAAAATCTTCCATCTATAAAGAATCTGTCAGCTAAGATTACTATGAGTGGAAATTTTAAAATACCACAACTGAGATGAAGGACTCGTTTCATTATTGATGTGCAGATGTGCATTTTTACAGCTATGCAATGAAACCGTCATTCCTACGACAAAAATTCATAGACTGGCTTGCAGGCCTGCAGCAATGCTGCCATTGTCGGCCCGCTGGTTCATAGCATGGGGGAATCTAAAACAAACATGGGTACTTGCATAGCCAAACATGGACTATCAGCTTGTCCGGATCGTTCAAAATCATAAGTTTTTTAATGGGCAATGCTGTCACAGTCTGTCTGATTATTCTTGAATTTCCGTCAGTTGTTGGAGGCTTCATGCTTGAACTTTAGTGCTCTGAATGTAGAATTTTCTCAAATTCAGCAAAATTTTAAATTCCATGAAATTGGTAGGTTTTCAAAAGATTCACTTCAGAAATCCCTGGAATGTTTTACTTAGGGACATGTTTTTGTGTCCCTCAAATTCCATGACTAATACGGAAATGGACTGTTCAACTCTATTGTACAGCTATCTTGAAATCCATTTCCATGACAGTCCATTTATTATTATTCGATCGCTTCTCAACATAAGATGGGAATGCAAGTACCAGCTTTTATTCTAGATTACCCTTGCTGGGCATGTCAAGTAGACGATAAAGTATACTGAAATGGTCATGAGTATACTTACAGCTGCCTGCCGCACATAAACAGGATGAGAAAGAGATACATTTTTCAGCAGAAACAGTAAACACTCTAGCGTATAGAATTCTTTGCTAGCACCATCCTTGCCTGATCTGGAAACATTAAAATCACAAAATTAGAGCAAGAGGTTTCAATGCTGGCAAATAATATGATGTTCTTTCACTGACATCATTCAAAATAGGTCAAAAATATTTAAATACAGAATTCCTGACGATAGGTTGAAACGATTCCTTGTGGGGAGGCTATCTGAGCATATATTAAAATTACTTAAAAACAATTCTGGAAAATTGTTCATGGAAGAGTAACAGGGCTTTTTCATTTTCATTACGATGATCAAGCATACTTCATGATTCCTTCATTAAAGAATTGATTTCATAACCTCTAAATTCTGTTAAAATTTTAAGATGCTTACAAGATTTTTGTTCCTTCCTATTCATTATTAAGAAATGCCACTTGGTGATTGTATAAGTTACCAGCTGGATAAACTTGTATTTTGAAAAGAAAATCAATTGAATCCCCAAAGACCAGTTTCAACTATCACTGATTTCGTCCTAGATGTGCCTTCTTACACATCACATACAGTAATCCAAGAAAGTACATGTTATTCAGTGAATACGTGATAAAAACAAGTGGAGATTTCATGAATTGGAGGGCTCAACTAATGAGAGGAATTTAGCAAAGAGATTTTTAGTCCTCTAAACTTACTGCCGAGTGTGAAAATTGACAATTATAAATATTCTTCCTCACTATTAGCCTTAAAGTCAAAACTGAATTTCTCTTTTAGAAATTCTTTGAGTTCCATGTATTTTTTTAGAAAAGTCTTTCCTGAAATTACAATGCTTTAAAATCAGAATACAGATTCTTTAATCTTTAAAGCAAGGGTATGAGGAGGGTTTAGAGTCGGGTTTACAGTTTGACACTGAAAAAGTATGAATGTACTTAAACTGAAGCTTTCCGGTAGGTATGTTACCAAAAGCTAACCACAATTAATTTCTGATGAATTTCCTCATTTCAGCAGAAAATAGCTGTGCAGTACTGGTAGGCAATAAAACCTAGGATTTCAAACAAAAGTTGAGCAAGAAAGCAGAAGTAAGTAATAGAAGGCGCAGCTTCCTGTTCAAGGATACCGGAAGCTTCACCATGCGTGGAGTGACATATTTTGATGCATGATATAATTACTGCTAACAAATTAAAGTTTGTCGGATACAATGAAATGTAGCCATCAATGCTTAAGGTTAAATAGTCTTCGGAAAATTCTTCTATGCATTCTTTATTGTATTCCGTGACCTACCTACCTGGCAGCCAATGGCACCATAAGTTAACCCAAGCTTCCATTAATGCTACTGTTTACAATGTAATGTCATTGGAGGAAATAAGGTAACTACCAACAAAATTTAACAGCATACTCGGAACAATTGGAGAAAACTCAAGAAATTGTTTGTTGGAGCTCGATTGGCTTGATGCTGCTGTTCCTGGCAGCTGCTTCAGGTTTTCTCGTGTAAACATTGGTTAGCATTTGTAACGTTTCATCTCTTGGAAAAGCTTAAGTATTTCATAATATGTGTGACTTACTGAGAGTGTCTCATATTTGAAAAAAATAGCGGCGAATAATTTAAAGCTTACCCATAAACCAAATAATTGGTGTTGACATTTTTGGGCCATGAAAACTCGCCGAAGATTATTTGATTATCCCTTTCGATGATTTCCTTCTTGTTGATGTTATACTGTCGGAGTAAACTTAGGGGGTCGGCCATCTTACACGGATATTAATTCGTAAGAAGGAAACTATCACTTTTGAAAATCAAGGATGGAAAAGATAATCAAGCACAAATATCCATGCTCATGGCTAAAACTTCTACAAACAAGAACAAATTCGTGGAGTGGATTAGGTTAGCAACATTTCGAAAAACATTTTTAGTCTATAACCTTTCCAGCGTTGTCGTACTAATTTTTTCTTTGATTTATAACTTTGCTCTTTATGCCGTGAAAATTTTGTGGAGCTAAAATGAGAGTCATATTTTAATAGTAATTTTATTTTCTAGGTGATAATTAGTGAGCAGTTTTAATTACCACACTAATTGGGTCAGTGGGTTACTAAAGAATACACTTTATAGTTACATTTGACAACATTTTGATAATGCCGGAAAATGTTTTTTGAACAGAGCCATTGTTGTGATTGATTATGATTATGGTGATTATGTGAATGTGATAATCATTTCTTGAATCTTCCTCTAAATTTCACCTGCCATCTATTCGATGAATTTGCTGTTTTCCTTGAATTAATGGAATTTCAATGCATCAGTAATTCTTTCAAATTCATTGTGTGCTGAGAGATTCGTGATTTGTGTCCTCGATAGTGTCTAGTTTTCTTTCAGGGATTGTCAAGATGGAATCTGATAACAATGGTGAATCCTTTGAGATTGTTGATGCAGCCAAGGAAGACCCTTTAATTGGAAAAGAAGCCTCCGGCAAGGAAGAGGATCATGCCGAAACCGCAGGTGATGAAAAAAAAGAGGATGATGACGGATGGATGGATATCCTTGGAAGTGAACAGTTGAAGAAGAAGGTAAGGCCACCTACTTACCCTCCTCGCAACTCTCGACACCTAAAACTTTCCCCAAATAAAATACTCTGTGCTCTAGTAAATCATTCTTCCGTCAAGAGCTGTGCGCAGCAAATCTCCTTGGCGTTGAATTTCAAAGCACCTGCTCAGGGCTAACCGCAAGTTCGGTGGAACCTTTCAACTTTAGCCCAGAGCTGCAGATCTTTTCTAAAATTTTGCATTTTTCTAAATGGGAAAAATCAGACTAGTGTGAAGTGGAGCCCTATGATTGGTTGTCCTTACTGCTCAGTTGACATGTATTAGTGATTGGAGCCCTTTACCAAACTGGATGATTGACAGGTAGCTTGCTACTGAGGAGACACCGCTACTTAGCATAAGCGTAGCCAGAAAAATTTTGTCCGAGAGGGAAGGAGACCAGGGCTTATCCACGCTTCTAGGGATCGCTTCAAATGGTCTACTAGAATTGTGGAACTACATACCATTCCAATGTTTCTGGCCTAAGCCAGTTTATTAATGATTTGGCCCGGTAGAAAACTGAAACCACAGATTTGTGCCATCCTAATGACGTACCTTATAGCTCCATTTCACTTCAACTATGTCTCATTCTATAGAAATATGTTAAATTCTAACAATTTTTCTGCAGAATATGTGAAAACCTCACCAAGTACCGTGATTTACACCACGCTATCCTTTAATTCATCTGCAATGAACACTTTCACTCTAATGACGGGCATATAGTCTATTTTAGGGATGAGCATGCATACCCCTCATTCTATTCAAAAGCAAGCTTTCAGGAAAGTTAAAGAACATTCTTCGTCACTGCACTCTGGAACTTGTACACGGTAGGACGGAGGTAAATCATGTGTGCTCTCCAGCGGACTGTGCTGGTAACATCACACTCAGCCACTTTTTTGTAGCAAAGATTCCTGATTGTCTACGGTCTATGGTCCCTAGAAATTGTCATGGACAAAATTTCAGACGGCTGAGGATAAATCAATAGATTTTTGTCAATTTTAAATCATCAGGAAGTCAGTTCTAACTGCATGCCCTATGTTAAAAATTTTAAGTAAGTAATAAGGGTTTCCACGGGATGACTAAGGAATCCTGTATTGTTTCTGGAGAATGTGTCTCTTCAAACTTATCTTACCTACTCAACAAAAGCCATCGAAATTCTGCCAATTAATGGTTAATGTAGGAGATTAAATTGTATTTTTTTTTCATTCAGCTCTGTCGTAATCGTTACTAGCAAATGCTGTTAATTTTTTACACACCAAACCCTCATGAATTAAAAGTATTCAACTTTTTTCAAGATCGATGCTTTAAGAAAAAAAGAAAAGTTCTCTTTATGAGAAACTCTTATTTAATCATATTTTCCCTTTCATTCAGGTGACTGTGCCAGGTGAGCCAGATACGCGGCCTCAATTTTCAGAGATTTGCATTTTGGATTATGAAGGACGGCTGGATGATGGCACTGTTATTGAAAAAGAAGAAAATCATAGAATACAGCTCGGAGACCTTGAGGTAAGCACTTCTGTGCAATTACATCTATCATGCCTGTCAAGTTTATAAATCGATATTACCAATGCAGCAAGCATTTAGAAAAGCTCTTAACAGATGAAAATGAAAGAAAATCTGGTAATTTTGACAGGAAGTAGGAATTTTTTGCTTAGAGAAAAAAAATTCACACAAAAAGACCTTGTTCACTTTATTTATCCCATAATAATTTAGTAAGTGTCTGGATTCTGCATATGAAGAAAAGTGAGGAAGTTATTATGAGTTTATCAGAATAATCTGAAAAGTTTTCAAAGTGCAAACATAAGTGGATGAATTTCTATCAAACGGAACTATGTGCGTTAAGACATGAGCCCTGAGACCCATAAGAATATGTGCATACACAACTTGGCTCATGTCATAATGCACATATTTCAGTTAGATCGAAATCTGTCCAATTACTACTCCAATGTTGAGCCACTGTATAAATTAAATCACCTTTTTCATTTGATTTAACTTACAAATCGATGGTGAAACTACCAGACCACATATCTCGTTTGCGGTGTATGAAAATCTCCCCTCCCATTTTAATTTCTTAAAAGAGAACAAATACATATCATTCCTGGAAATATTCACAGAGTTTTCTTAGTGCATAGAAGAAAAATCACGGAAGTTTTCAAGAACTTACATCAATTAGTTTTCCATTTAAAACATGAAGTATGACTGGAAGTCTACAACGTCGTAAACTTAGATATGTGGTCTGGTAGTTTCACTATCGAAATGTCACTGAGGTGAGAAATTGTATCTCATTTTGTCACTTTCCGACCACAGTATCACAAGCGCCATTTGTGTGAGGCATTATGTTTCCAATGTTATTTATATTGGAATATATATTAAGTGAATCCAATGTATAATAAGTGAAAGTGTTGAGTTTTAAAAACAATTTTAATTATTTTACATTATGTTTCCAAACTTCTCAAACGTGTCAAAATTTTACAGACATGTTATTAAACAGAACCCTTAAAGAAGTAATCTAATATTTGTTTAGTCATCAAGATGAATCTTTGAAATTTTCATGAAAGTATGTGCTAAAGTCTTAGAGAAAAAATTACTTAAAACAATATTGAGATGTCTGGCAACCTAGCGTCTAGGCGTGAATGGTGCTTGTGATACTTTGGCTGTTCGGTGGTGTTATGCACTATTGGGTATTACTTTATAGTGGAAGGCAATATTTTTAAAACAAATTTACTGTCTCATCTTTGCAGGTTATTCATGGATTAGATTTTGTTATTGCTTTGATGGATGTTGGAGAAGTAGCGGAAGTTTTTGTCGGACCTCGTTTTGGCTTTGGGAAGATTGGTCGTCAAGAGCCCGATAAACCAGAAGTACCTCCTAATGCCAATTTACACTATACAATGAAATTAATTAAAGTGGAGCCTGGTCCTGACATAGAACAACTGAAAGTTGCTGAGCGGAGCTCAATAGGGTAAGTTTTCGATGGGGTGACGTATGCAGAAGCTCCATTTTTGTCTTGTTAGCTTGACAAATGAAAAATTATGAATATATGCGGTATCTACAAGACTGGCAAAAGGAAAAATAAGCAGAAAAAATTTTGATTTATGAGTTTACATGTGCCAGTCAATGTAATAAAAATCATGCAAGTAATGATAAGTCTAATGTAGATAACTGAAAATGATGCAAGAAAGATTATAAAAACATGATGTAGCACAAGGAACCCAAGAGCTAAGAATTTTTTATTTTGGCCGTGTGAAGCAATTTAACAAAAGCTTGGCCAGCATCTCATTTTCTTTATAAATTTGTCCTCATCGATTGTTTTCTTTTTTCAGGAACAAAAAAAAAGAAAGAGGCAACTGGTGGTATTCTCGGAAAGAATTCACTTTGGCTATACAGTGCTACAGAAGAGCACTGGACTATCTAGACTCCAATGTAGCCACCGATGATGAGGTGATTATTTTTAGCTCCATTGTTTTTCGATAGTTAATTATGTAGTCACACGGCTGGAAATTTTTGTATCTATTCCACCTTAAGTTTAATATATCAATTTAAATATTGAGATATGATTGTAGGGTGTCTGCAAGTTCAGAAATTCCGGAAATAGTACTAATTTTGTAAGGGAAGTCCAAAAGTATTGGAAAAGTTCGGAATAATTTCGCACAAGGTTCGGAATTTTGTCATTTTTTTTCATTTTAGTAATAATTTGAGAGAGAAATTTTAATTTTTGAAATTTTTTGAATTTCGTCAAATAGTGGTATTGAAAAATTCAGGAATTTTTCTGTTGAGGAGGTACTGAATTTCTTGGAAATGTACTGAAAAAGTACTGTAAAAGTACTGATTTTTGGCCAGCCTGTTTTAGTAGACACCCTGGATTGGAACACTGATAGGTTCCTTCCTTTTTCGAGTGTTTGGTTTACTAAATCAAGGTAATGCTCAAACATGGAAAAGATTCTTCATGCTCTGGGTTGGAGGTTATTGGGGGAAATTTTATCTATCAATGGACCACTAGACAAGGTACGAATTGCAGCATTCTGATACAAGTTTCTTAACCAAAATTTCACGTAAAACACGATACGCACAACGAAAATTACCGAAATTAACTCCTTACGAAGATATTTAATGATTCCTGATGCGTTAATTCAAACCACCCGCTCATGAAAACTCAATACTCTACGTGATTCACATCGCGCGCTAAACGTTATCATGACAGTATCTGCGATTTAAAAATGTGGCAACCTCAATCTTGACGCTTTGGCTCAGCTATAGCAAATTGCTCATAATTTGAACAACACATGGTGGGAAATGAACATTGCTTAATTGAGAAGCTTGCTGAAACCGTTGCAGTGCGCGATTTGACTCACGTAGACCTTTGAGTTTCTTGTGAGCGGGCAGTTCAAATTCCTCGTACCCAATGTGAAATAAAAACGTTGATATCTTCGTTAGGAGTTAGTTTCAGTAATATTCATTGCGCTAATCGTGTTCTACGTGAAATTCTGGTTAATAAATATGTATCAGATTGCTTAAATTCGTACCTTGTCTAGTGGCCCATTGCATAAGTAAAACTGTTGGTTTGATAATTTGTAACGTTTTATTTCAGTCAAGTGAAGATGCCATCACCCAATTATTAGAAGACAGATTTAAGGTATACAACAATCTAGCATTGTGTCAAATAAAAATAGAAGCGTACGATGCGGCACTACAATCTCTAAATAACGTTCTCATGGCCCAGCCCAAAAATGTGAAAGCTCTCTTCAGGAAAGGACAGGTAAGGGCACCCATTCAGAGGCAGTTCAATTTGTTTCTCTGCTACCTTTACCAAAATCATTTTATTTTGCGTCAATATAATGTTCCCCTGATTTTCAAGAAAAATGTCCAAACTGGACTAATTAATTTAGAATACAGCTGCAGAAATCCAGAATATTTTTGTCGACTATAGTTATTGCTCTTGGTTTTTTTAATTGATTGTCTGAAATTACTAAGAAAATGAGGAAACATATGTTAGGTAACAGTTTTCATATTAGTTTATTATAACCCAACTCGAGAAAAAGAGTTTCAAAATCCAACAGCATTTCCAACGGAAAAATCTAGCGCCAACATATTTGTGACGCCAGTTAGAGAATTGGCTTTCTCTGTTAGTTTCCAACGTAGCTGCCTACACTCTAGGACATCCCACTTGGTGAGGTCATATCCTCCTGCGATCTACTACTGAAGGTCTACGACTTGTTTCCTTCACTTTTTCCTTTTAAAAATTGATACATTTCATATCAGGATTACGAATATGAAAGACTTTACGTATTAATACGTAAGTACTGCAGCTGTCTAGTCATGTTGTTTACATTTGATCTGTGGTGGTTGAAACCAGTAGTTGGTACTTGATGTGACTTCACAAGTAGCGAGCTAATGAGAAGCATTCTATTTCATACTCCAACTTTAACTTTTATTCTGTTACTTTCAAAAGCCTCTGAAGCTCTTCTGAGTTCAGGAATTGATTCCTTGTTGATTTGTATTTATGGAATATTCATTATTTAAACTAATTTTAGAATCATGCATTGAAACTCACTGTCGTGCCATTTTTCCTTTCCATAGGTATTAGTAAAGAAAAACGAAACTGACGAGGCTTATAAGTACTTAAAGCAGGCTTTAGAACTTGATCCAGATTCGAAGGATATCAAAAATGAATTAGCTCGTCTTCAAGCAAAGAAGAAGTCAGACATTAAAGTGGAACAAAATTTGTACAAGAAAATGTTGGGTCAAAACAAATCTACTACGCAGTCAAAGCCCAGTCAAAGTGTTTCCTCGGTAGGTAGCTTTCAGTTATCTTCATTTTAAACTTTTCTCTAGACAAAATAGTAAGGTTCAACTTTATTGATATCTCTAAAAGATGCTAGCATGCAGATATGCAGGAAGTTTTCTATGCTTTTTGTCTTAAAAATCCCTCTTTCCTCCAAATTTTCAAAATGATGAATTTTTATGCTCTTAATTTAGGGACATGCTACCACAATTATTTGAAAAAACTGCCATTTTTACCTCAATTATGCAGGAACCATGCCTTTTTTTTATTAGCGCAATCTTGCCTTCTAACCTTTGTACGCAACTGATTGCATGATCAAAATGTTTCTACATTCCTGCTACCATGTAAAGATTTCAAGTTTTATGCGTGAGCAAGTTTCCGTTAATTGTGTTTTTATGGATCAAATATAGATCTGTTCTACCCAGCAACATCACCCAGATTCCTTAAGAGGAAATTTTGCAGTTAATTTTCAGTGTAGCATTTTGGTTTTTCAACTACTATTGTTAGTTTTGAGTGATATATGGACGTATTTCTACCAAACAGACCTATGTGAAAGTGAGAAATATGGGGTGTGCTCGTTCGTTCTCTCGCCGTAAGAGTGAATGAGAATAATAAAGCGCCAGTGACGTCAACGGAGGAGGACGCCGGCATCACGTTCCTCGTGGTTGCGGTAGTCGTGGTCATTAACTCATGAGCCCTGTCCACAACGCTCTCTTGCCATGCCCGCGGCTCATGAATCCCGCATTCAGTTGGCACATAGGTCTGTTTGATAGAATGTAAAATCCCGCTTTTCCAATTCTTCAAAAGGAATCACGCCCACTTTAACATTGCTTCTTATGCAGCTTCGACAAGCACACCCCATATTTCTCACCTCCACATAGGTCTGTTTGGTAGAAATACGTCCATATATAGAAGTGCAAATCATCAGAAGACTTCCTTGTAATAAGTAAAGCAAACCCATTCCTTTCAATTCCTTTGCAACCAATAAGCAGCTCATGGAAGTTGGTGCATAATATTGTGATGCCCATTTAGTTGACATTGATGCATGCCATTAAAACTGTGATGAATACCATGATAGAAAGTAAATTCTTCATAACTGTAAGGAGGAAGTTAATTAGCATTTTTTTAAGAATTAAGGAGAGATTTCTAAGAGAGATTGTCATAATTGAAGGATTGAAGTACAATACATTGTATGTGATGACATCGTTTTATTTTCTTAAATTTTTTTTATTATGATAATTTTTTAATTGTTTTTCCCCTAAGTGTATCCATCACACATTCTTTAGGCCGCTTTCACAGCACTATCCAGCATACTGGGTCACCTAACTGCCAGAGTATCCTGTTCTTCCACAGTCCTTCAGGGAGTTAGCACTCCCCCTTCATTTAAAGCTTCCTCTTGCCATCCCTTCACAGGGCGTTCCCTTCGTATCCTCCTAGGAAGAATTCAATCGAGCATCTTCTCTGGCAGCCTTTCCTCCGTCATTCTACTTACATGACTACACTTAACTAACTGTTTGGTCCTGACGATGTCACTTTCGACTTTCATGATCTGATGCACTCTATCATTACCGACCCAATGTCCCAAAAAAATCCCTGCTGACCTCCTTCAGAAAGCTATCTCCGTTGCCTTAGCATATCCTGCGTTCATTTCTCCAGCTGCCAAACTTCACATTTATGTGTTAAAATACATGCCACTACAACATTGTAAACTCCCCTCTTATTCCATATTTCATCGTACTCCTCATAATTACTACCCAAGATATTGTCAGTACATTCTCACCCAAGACACCAATAATAATAGTAGCAGGGAGAATTATTGAGAGAAAAATCGCAAGATTTATTTCTTACCTCCCCTATATTTAAGTATTTTTACCAACCATTGTTTTAGTATCTCACGATTTAAGTGAAATAGCGGTCTTCAGCCAAATTGAAAAATTATTTTTTACTTCCTTTGTACTAGAGCCTCTTCATCAGCCACTTTTTAGTGTATCATATTCTAAGTGTTATCCTTTTGAAGTCAGTGTGCAGTGTAATTAAAAATGTAAAGAAATTAATTTCATATTAATTTAATTTTTTAGTTAAATTTTTGGCTTCTGCTTTTTTTAAAAATTTAATGAAGGTATTTTTAATTTTTATTTCGCCAATATATTTTCAGCGCATTCCATGGCGAGCAGTAATTGGTGGGATCACTGCTTTGATCGGAGGAGTCGTTGCCTTTGCTTATAGACCTGACAGTTTCTCCATACCATCAGTCGAGAGTTCAGAATTTCCTGAAGCTTAATGTTTATTTCAAACACTATCGAACTAATGAAAATAATTTAGGAAGTATTTTTTTTTGTTATTGTTTTTCAGATTTCTAAGCGATATTCCAAAATTCTTTGTTGAAAGAATATTCCATATATTTTGAGACTGTGCCTCTTTACTCTAGTTTGTGCTTCCTTCAGTTCTCTCCTAATTAATCTTTTTTTATTAAATATTGGACCAGAATCGCTAAATAGACGGTATAAACCTTGATCTTTTCATCTCCCCCTTGTTTTTCTCTCAAAACTGATTGTATCCTCAATCGTGTTCACTTTATCATGGAATTGTACTTATTATATCCCTACTTATATGTATTTTCCGCTCAGTATTAGTGGAGGACATGGAAACTCTCCTGAAATTAATATAGAACCCGTTTAAAAGGTTGAAAGAACTGTATCAAATGGTTCTAATCCTAGAAGATGAATCTCAGTTCTTGTGTTGTGACAATCTGTCGGAGAAATCTCTCCATAATTTAAAAAAAAAAAACGAGATAATTTTCTCTCACTAAAATGATAAAATATTTATTTTTCATCTTGATGTTTCAATAAACTGTTTTCGGCTAGTGTTTATACAGGGTGTCTCAGGGTTAAAGAGCTGTACCACAGGAGTGTGTTCGATATGGATCATAATGAGACTTTACTTTTTCTTAATTTTTTTTCCCCCCAAGTGCCCTCAGTAGGAGCCACGGCCCTAATCTTTCAAGGTTATCATAGTTTTTTTCTGAATTTAGGCAACGTTAATGAACCTTAACTCATAAGAAATGGCCCTTCCCCTTTATTTTTAGCAGTGATTTCATCCATAGCCTCAAAAGTACCCAAATCTCAAGTTACAGGGGGATTTCAGGAGGTGTCAGGGGGGTCTTGAATCTACTAGAGCGAAAAACTTGGCTTTTTGGCCAGTGAGGGTGCTATTTACAGGGCACCATTGCAGCTGGTATAAAATAAGCTGGGAAAATGGTTTTATGCAATTATTTTCTGCAGGTCTTAATTTTCGAGAAAACTTGAATGCACTCATGGTGATGACCTAGAGCAAAAAGTAAGTCTGAATGTGTCGTTCAACCCAAAGCCGGACGTTGTCGTTGCAAGTGGGCAGCCTTCCTGCTAGTAAACTTGTCCATTCAATCATGATTTTCTCGAAAACTAAGCCCTGGAGCAAAAAATATTGCAGGACCACTATCCAAGATTAGTTTACATCCTATAAGTGATGCTCTAAGAATAGCATTTTATGGGACGAAAAACCCATTTTTTGCTCTAAAATGACCAACAGCCCTTGGAACACCTTCCTTGCATATGCCTCTTTAACTTGAGCCTCATAGAAGCTTTATAGAAGAAAGAAGTCCCATTTCGATCCATAGAATATGCTCCTGCAGTATGGCTTCTCAACACCGGCTGAAGAACATGCATGTAGTAAGTTTTAATATACTTTTGTTTTATCAAGCTTGGCTCATTTTCTTTTTTCACTGTGCAAAATATCTCATCTGGAATGGACGAAGTTTTACAATAACTGCATTTTCTCATGATTCCTGATACAATCAACAAAGCTCATGCAGAAATGCAAACACTGCCAGCCTATTGTAATGCTTTGTCCAGTTTATCTTTTCCCTGGATTGGAATTTTTGTAACTTTACTTAATCGCAGTAAATTCTTCCTTTAATTCCCAACTTAGAAATTTAATCATTTTCTTAACTTTCTTATAAAGACAAATTATATATCCGTTATTGGTCTCTTTTATTCACACACCTACTGTCATTGTGTTTTCCTAGAAAACTAGCAACCTCAGTTTTTTTCCTTTATGTTTATGAGAGAACTATTTTGATTTAATTCAGGAAGCTCAAATTTTAGAGCAATATACATATACACATCCCTGTGTCTTTATCTGACACTTTAAGCCTCTTTTTTTTTTAAATTAAGTTTTATTTTTGTTATTGTGTTTATTGCCCGAGAAGTGTTTGCTCCAGTGTTTTGAACTTATGTACCTTTTATTGACTTTCTATTTTTTTTTAATTTTACTTGATTTTTTACTAGATATATCAACTTTAATTCTTTTAAATATTATGAATCTGAAGCCTACTAGACGATTTGATCCAAAACGTAGAACAAAAGCGTGTCCTTTAGTCGCATTGTGATTTGTCAAAGATCTTAATTCTCGAGCAAAGCTCTACCCTCTTCGTAGTTAACTGATTCTCATCATTTACAAGAATAGGTATCTTCTAATTTTAGTCAGTAGATTGACAATGTTACATTTTTCTCAAAGTCAGAATCATTTTTAGCGAATATTGTTAAAAAGTTCAATGGCTTGAGATCATCATTACCTATTACATTTTTCTTTCAGTCCTCTCTCTTTCAGGAAGAGAAAATTATTGCAGAATCTTAGACATGTTCTCTTGTTTTCCTCTCTTTTTTGTTATAGCTCTTATTTTAATTCCTCATTGTTATTGATATAAAACGTGTATTCTGATTATTTTTATATTAAAAAACCTTTGGATGCGGTAAAGGCGGTAAAGAATTATTTAAACTGGTTTATTTCTATATCCTCAAAACTCTTCCCAAGAACATATGGGGTTTCCATGTTATTTATGGAGAGTATTTTGTTGCTCGGCTGACGTAAGGGCATAAGTACACTTGAAGATAATCTCCAAAAAGCATTGAGTTATGTGGACGAGAAGGTTCATCGCGAAGTGCAGTTACGTTCTTATGTCATCTTGACGATTTTAACCCCTCATCAATTTAAAATTTTTGAGCAAGATCAGGGGTGAATCAACTCCGCGTTTCAAAATGGTATAACCATAATGTACTTATTCTAAAAATGCATATAAACAAACAAAGCAACTAAGGTTTAGGCTTTTTTATTTCAATTTGTACAAAAACAGGATGAAAATAACTTACAAATATTTTTGGTTTAAACACTGGTCAGATAAGGGTCATGTCTCATCAAAGTTATAAAAATGTTTAGCAGACAGATGGAGCAAAAATAATTGATCTCTCTTTGAATGAATATCTAGCTCCTTAAAGGCATGCATACTTCATAGCGTACGAATAGCTGAATTTTATGTAGCACAGAGTTTAAAAGCAAGGAACTCATCGGAAACGAACCGAAGTTTCATCAAATCAGGGAAATCAGGATTGCACCCACAGAAATCCTGCTTCTAGTTCCAAAGTGAAACTTTGGAAACAACCTGTGATGAAACCTTGAGATTCCTAATTTTCCAAGTCTGAGGCATTTTTGTGATGCATCAAAGGAGAAATGGACTTAACGTGAAAAAAACGAATTTCTGAAAAATTTGGCAAGTCACCTCAAGTCCCTTTTCCCTTAGGTGCATCACTTTTACAGTTAATTAACAACATTGTAAGCAGTACCAATAATGGAGAAGGGAGCCTCCTCATTCAAGGAGGGATAGAGATTATAACCTTAATAGTGAACAGGTACATTCACGTTATTCTCAGGGAATTTTAGTTTTTTGACAAGTCCATTTCTTGCTTAAAGTGTAATTTGGGGGAAAAAAAATCTGAATGAGAATGGAGGACTGGAGGCCAATTTAGAAAAAACCAGAGGTAGAGAGTTTAACAACGGGGAAACAGAAAAACGGTAACTTCGTAAATTAATTCTGCGTTTGAAATTGTGCATAACAGAAAAATGAGAGATCTTAGGGAGAAAAAATACAAACAAGAGAAGCAGTTCCTGGGATGAATTGCAAGTTAAAGGTACTGATTGACTTGCAACTTAACATCATGGCTGAAAAACTCTGTCAACATAAACTATTGCAGAAAAAGCAGAACTTTGTGCATATATCACAGAAAAGTAAATCTACATGATCAGCATGTGCTCCCTTTGTCAAAAGTTTTTAAGACGGCAACTCTAACCGCTGCAAACTCTTTGCACTGATTTTTACACACAACATACTCTCTCCCTGCATGCTCTTGAAATGCAAGCGTCACCTCAATACCTCAGAGACGTATCAATGATTTTCATCACTTGAATCACTGAAACTGTTAAAGCTAGGTTGGTCTTACATATAATCTTAGATTTAAAAAATTAGCTCTTTTACACTTTTAATGTAGAATCAGGTTGCATGTTAAAATTTGAGATGCTTCGTGAAAACAGAATTGATTCTCCTCTGACGAACTCTCAAATTGATTAACTTGATAATCCTGACAGCTAAAAAAATCGTTGGGTCTCATCCCATGCTATTAATCGTGGTAATAGCCGCTCTTAATCATATCAACAATATACAAGATTGAAAGAGGCATCTCAATCATGAACACACAACAGGTCTCTCATAAACATCAAGTTCAATTGTTCAAATTACTTTTGGCAAGTACAACTTGCAGTAATCACCCACATATTAGCTGCAGATTACCAAAAGACTAATGCATCTCAAATTGTTGCCATGAAATTTTAGTCAGAATTTCCCCAATGTCTAATCGAAAACAAATTATGAAATAAATTAAAAAATGAAAAATAGTACACGCATACGTTTAGAATTTTGAAAACTAGAATTTCTAATGTTGTAAGTATCTGAACTGACTTTCTAGTCTCCGCATTAGTAAGAAGGGAGAGGGCCATTTGTTTAGATATGATAAATAGGGACCTTAACTTCTCTAACAAAGAGTTGCCCCAATTTCTTCCATTATTAAAGAAAAGGAAGATTACAGTTAAACTTTAAAAATTTAATGACTAGCTTATGAACTTAGTAAAAAAGTAGCCTAAGGTTATGACTTAAAGGTTAAGTCATAAAACTAAAGTAACACGTTGGTAAAATGTTTGGAGACGAAAAATTGATGAGAGAACCCACTAATCAGCAGGCAAATAATTAATAAAATAGAATTTGAACAAACATATTTAACAATGAAAGTTCATTTAGGAAAGAAATCACCAGAATTAGGTATTGACATACCAACTTCGCTTTCATCAAATGTCAAAGGTAACTAAAGCGATAGGTTTTTTTAACGTATAGAGAAAAATTTGGTATAAAGTTCAGGAAACTTGGAGCTTCCTTACCATCCATTTATATGTAAGGAGATGGCAAATGGAGGGAGTCCGATGAAACATTCCTCATGTTTCATCCTTGAGTTCTCTCATCACTGAATTTACAGGAGAGGGGCTTATTTCCAAAAACATAGTGCATTATTTCACGAATTTTTAATTCATAAAAATGCAGAATCTCCTAAGAATAAAAATAATACTGGTTTTTCTCCTCAAGTTCACAGTTTTAAACTTTAAACTGGGTCGATCGAAAATCGCTTCGTTCATCCCTGTATCCTCAAAAATTGTGCTCGTTGGCTCACAGATGATTTCAATTTTATGGGCAGTCACCATTAATTAATCCTTCAATTAATCCTTTTTCTTGGCATCACCTTTCTCGCCCTCCTTCGATCCTCCGCGGGAGAGAATTTTACTTAAGGAGTCCCAGATTCCTCCCAGGAATAGGGCGCAGAATAAATTCTCGAACGGTAAGAATGGATCGTGGATTCCGAGGAGAATTGATGAGAGCTGAAAATAAAAAAAAAGCTAGCATTAAAATATAATCACAGGAAACAATGGAAAACGCTGAGCAAACATGACATGATTACATGACAAAATGTCGAAGTGCGGGGTCTCCAAAATATGAAAATAAAGAAAGCCGAAACTAAAAAACTCAAACTCACAAAAATAAATTAAAATTGCCGACGAGTTTCGGGGCTCCCCGGCCCCTTTTTCAAGGACATTCCGACCGGGAGCCCCAAAATGCGTTGGCAATTTTTGTGAGGTTGAGTTTTTTAGTTTCGGCTTTCTTTATTTTCATTATTTACCTCATAGTTTGTTACCTTGATTTCCTATTTGTTTGGTTTTGTTTAGTTTCCGTTACTTTCGGTTTATTATTCTCCAAAATATATTACTTCTGGGTAGCACAAATTGAATTATAATATTCGAATGAATACCAAATTTGATGTACAGTAGGTACCTTACAATATATCTATTGAAGCAACTGGTGTGGCTGAACGCAACCATTTGAAATTTTATGTTAGGTCAGCTCTCTGCAAAAAAGCATCTTGCCCTACAATAGTTCTTCTGAAAACTCTACATTTAAAGCAAAGATAAAATGAGCTTAGCTTTACCTTGAAGTAAACGAAGAAAATAACAATGCCAAAATACACTAGAGCATGTGGAGCTGATATCAGGTCGGTTTTCTTGTCCAGAACAAAAATGATTGAAGCGACAAGACTAGATTTTGTTGGACTGTAAAAAAAAGAAAGGAAACATACATCATAAGTTATAGTATATGATTTACTTATTTACAAGAATTGTCTATTTAAAAAAAAACCTGAGATAAAAATATTTGTAACATGTTATTTTAAACTGCCCCAGTATCTTCTTTGGCAAAAAATTGAATTTTTTTTACAGTAATTGAGGTCGAGGTGCGTTCCAATTGCAGGGTAGTAAATACTTGCGTTTTTTAAACAAATGTCGTCCATAAGCTATGTTGAACATTATGTCATGAAAAGAGATGATTCCTGCGGTCCGATTATTGAAACTATGTCAGCCTGACACAACAAGACATAGCCCTATCTCAACCATGCAATATATCGCAATTCGATGTCTTATCCAGCTGCTTTAAATTTCAACAATCGGCCCGCTGGTGAGGCTACTGATTTAAGGAGCAGCTAACCGTTTCAGAGCTCCTAGCGATGAGCTCCTTTTCTAGGCCTTTTTACCATGTTCTTTCATTTTCTGAGTGGCTCACTGAACATATGGGGCAATATCTGTAAAAACAGTGGATATCAAACATCCGCCATTTTTAGGGATAACGCTTTTATAGAGTCCGCTAACCTTCAAGAGTGATAGTACCAAGTTTCAGACTCCTGGCATAATTTTTTTTAAAGATATGAACAGAAAATCGTGTTACATAAAAAATCGGTGGATGTCAGAATTCTTTGAAATAATAATATTGAGGTAAGTAATTTGCTGAAGGTCATTGATCTCCTCAATGAATGAGCACATAACTATAGCTATAAAAGCTAGTAAGACCTATTGAATGTAGGTCTTTGGGAGACGGCACCCTTTTTAATTTTTTCCCTGTTTTAAAATACTGATAATATGGTTAGTTTCTTATTTTTCTTAGAAGTTATTACCAAATATTTACTTCTTTCGAAAAATCATTAAAAGACTTAACAGTAATCATAATTTGATCAATATCAATCGCTCTTGCCCCGTTACATTAGCTGGATAGTTCATTTTATGCTTAAAAAAGTTCTCCATAAAAAAAGCGGATATGGTCTTTTTTTTAAAATCACTGTATCTCCTTGACATTTGCTTCAAATTTAAATTTTTTAAGCTCATTTTGTGAAAGAGGGTTGGTTCTATAAGAAATTCTTTGACTGATACCTATTTGCAGCATGGTTATTGAAACGCACAGCTTTGAAAACTTAGAACTCGATTTTCTCAAAACTTAAAAATGTGACATCCGCTGTTTTCACAGATAACGGTTCATATACATGGCAATGGCTCAGTTTTGCCAGCGCTGAAAATTCAGATGATTCTGTGCGTAAGAGCCAAAGAAACGTGACTGATATTCAACTGTGATTTCTATTGTGTCTGATATGGTGTGCTGAAATCCGATTTCTCTATCAACATCCATCAATATTACTACGCTTGGTTATGCTACATGTTATGGAGAATATCTGTGACAACCTATTCCAAAACTTTCTTGTAATCACTACATGAATCGTTTTTAATTTAGCAAACAAAAATCAACTAAAAACTTACAAACTGGGTTGCATGAACTCCATTGCAGTTGGTGTCCAAACTCCTCGAAGCAATCGTTCAATTAATTTTGTGAAACCAGCACCATTGCCTAGAATCAAAAGCAAAGAACTCAGAATCGCTCAAAAATTCAAAAATAATGGCTAAAAGAACAAGAAAAAAGGGCATATCAATCGTAAAAAACTGAGTGCTATTATTATTTTCAAATTATAATGGTTTATTTTGGAGCTATTGCTAATTGATGATGTGGACCACTGATGCCGTTATCAACTAAAATCAGATCATTTGCAATTTTACATTATATTTTGACAAGTTTGCCACACATGGTACCATGGTGTTGGTTGACCACACATTAAAATTAAGAAGGTATAATATTTGAAAAAAAAAAGATTGTCATTCAGTGACAAATGTGCCAATTATCAGGACTTGTAAAACAAAGAACGAATGCATACGACTCATAAGAAAAAAATATTCCATAAAAAAAGATGAAAACCATTTTGCTGACAAACCTTTCAATGTTCCTATTAGAATCATTATCACGTAGGCGTTTGGGTACAATTTTGCTGCATGGGTGACTCCATCATGAATTTTTTTACACCTGTGACAAAAAAAATTCAAATTTTAAGGAATATTCTCGAGACACAATTAAATGAAAAATTGATTTAAATTGCGAATATTATTATTTAAATTTAATTGGTCAAAATCCAACGAGATTAAGATCAGATTACATAAAAATCACAATGTTTTGTATACTTAAAAAAAAAAGAATGTAAGTACCTACCATAAATAGTCTTGTATGTGACAGAAGTTTTTCCCACCAAATCACAATAATAATTGTTTGAAAAGTAAGAGTTTGATGCACATAATATATGTTCAGATATGATCTCATTGTGCTTTTTACTAATTTTGTGATATTTTTACATCTTCTCTTTTTTTAAATGTAAGACTATACATTTCTAGGCTTGTTTTTTCTTCCCCTCCCCACCAATAATATCAAATGACTTCGCACTCCTTGTGCGGTGAATAGGTGATAATAATCTAAGAAAATACAGATTTTATATTTTTGACGTCGAACAATGTGGTTGACAATTGGATAAGGCACTCAATTTTACCTGTAAATTTCCTTCATGGCAGAAAAAATAAGTTTGAGGGGTAGAAATTTCGCTGTTTTGTAGCCAATGTCAAATGGTGTGTAAAAAACTAAATACCTGGAAAAGATGAAAACAAGAAGCAATATAATGACAGCTGACACACAAGGGATAAGAGAAGAAAAGCAGGCCACATGACATGCCAAAACGGATAATTAGGGCTGTTCGCTTAAAAGGAAGTCAATAATTCAGGTCCATCTTCTGATTGTCTAAAGTTCTTAAAAAGTATGTCCAACTAAACTACATCAAATGACCAAAAAAGGAGTTTCTTTTATAATGTTTTGAGTACCTAAACAAGTACTTCGGCCGGTAAGTGTGGTAAAGTTAGAATACCTACCTAAGTCATGTTCTAATTTGGCCTCATCTCGAGATTTTTTCAACAACTTTTTCCAGAAACGCAAAAATAGCTGCCACTTTTTAAAATTTAGGAGCAGTGTATTACTCCTCAAGTTTATTTTTTATGAATAGAGTGTATTTTGGAAAATAATGTTACCAATTATTGAAAGTATTGCATCCTGATCAGTTTAATACTTTACATGAAAACGGGTGTGTGATTTTTTGTGCAAACAGTGAATTTTCTGCAAAGTACGGAGCGAATTCTTCATAATTTTCGAAGGCATCCGCACAAACATTCTCTTGAAAGAAATAAAATTGGTCAATTAAATTTGACAATAGCTGATGTAGCTTGGTCCTTTCCGCGAAACGCTGTACAAAAATCTAATTTTCTAAAATCTTCTATTCAGATCATTTTTTAGAATATTTTTACTCACTGAAAGTACCTCCATTTATCAATCTAACGAGAAGAAAACTTACCAAACAACAGTTGCGACAGTAAGTTGTTGAGTGTTTTTGAGGGGCGCCAGAATAGGTTCGCCCAAGAGACCATTTGCCAGCATACCACCAGCGAAGACAACCAACATGGTCGAGAGCCAACATGCTAGTGGATGCTTTCGGGAAAACTGCTGTGCACCTGGACAGAAAAATACAACCTTTGTGAGACTTCAATGAAATCTGAAAAGATTCTGATGCAAAGGCACTATATCACAAACCCAAGATTTATAGTTGAAAAAAAAAATCTTAGCCCCTGAATTTTAAATACATGTTGAGGACTTGCAGAGTTAAGTAAAGCATTGTGAAATATTACCAATAATCCTCTGAATCATTAAAAATCCACGTCATGATAAGACATGTAGACCAGGGCCGGATTCACCTACTTGCCGCCCATGTGCCGCTTGTATTTTGCCGCCCCCTTCTCATTCGTTTTGAAACTCGATAAAAACCATCAAGTGAACGTGCCAGCGGGGGAGGGGTGCATAAGACGCATTTACTCGTGTTGAACACATTTTTTGGGAAAGCCCTGTCAACACTACTAGCAAACGTTTACGGAACTTTAGGCGAAAGTTAAGTTTCGTATACCTACCTCTGGCCTTCCATGTTTGGCGCAAAGCGTGAAATATTCAGACAGTCTTGTAAGCGCTATGCGTTTCACGCCGACCGCTGCTGAACGCACTGTGTTGGACGCAATTCGTGAAGCATTCACACAGTCTTGTAGGCACTATCCGTTTCACGCTGACCGCAATGACCGCACTGTGTTTGATGCAATGCGAGAAGTATTCGTGCAATCTTGTAGGCGCTAATATGTGTTACATGCCGATCGCCACTCCCGCTCCGAGGGCTTCTCCTTTTCATCTCAAGTCCTCGTTATCATTTTTCTCTAAGTCGCGCCCTTCCAGGCCAAATTGTGTGTTTGGTTTCTCTCTTAACTCGACTAATTGAAGGTACTGTATCTTGTATCACTAAGAGACGACAAAATTAGAAATTACTCCCAGTAAATGAGAGATTTTGTCGCCTTTTCTCGTTTGTATTTGTATTTTTTGTGAGGGTGTGTGTGTGTGTGTGTCTAAATCCGATTTTTTTTAACCTACACTTAAAAAAATTGCAAATTTTTGCAGCCCCTTAGATTTGCTGCCATGGGCCGCGGCCCATGTGGCCACCCCTTTAATCCGGCCCTGTACATGTAAGTACATGCCTACATTGTAGACGATAGTTTCGAATTCATAGATGGAAATGATGTTGTGCGGTGGCGTGGCGTGAATAATCGATTATCGATATCTCGCCATTTGAAGCTATGGTAAAGAATCGATTACTAAGGTGTTCGCTGCGAACACCCTGATAATCGATCTTTTTTCATGGGTTTAAATGGCATAACGATCGATACATCGCAATTCACGCCACGCCACTGGTTGTGGGATCATCGGTCGGAGCTAAGTTGTGGAAGTCTCGAAAGTAAAGTTTTGAAGCACTGAAAACATTACAAGTACCTACCATAGATTCGGCCCCTGCAACCCGTTTTTGGGTACATTTTTATCGCATTTTCCAATGGCTTCAAGAGCATTGTGGTGCTATTCTTTAGCCTTGGCGGGAAGTTTAGCCTTAACTTCCCGCCAAGACTGAAAATTTGTTGTGCGGTATATTTTATTTTGCATCTAAACTTAGTTTATGTTGAAAAGTTTTTCGAGAATCCCCCATGAAAAGACCCTAAAATACAACTTTCTATTGGTGACAATATGAATTAAAGAGCGAAAGTGTTCTTCAACGTGTATTACACGGTTGTTTTCAATTCGCCTTCAAATGCGTCCGCAGCAATTGTTGTTGCGAATATGTTGTGCATGCTCATTGCAGCTCATTACATACTTGCCTCTTTGAAGGCGTTTAATGTGCGAGAGTAGAGCACTCTGTTGGAGAACAACAGAAGTGAGATTGAATGAATTGCTCAATCCCTACTTCGTTCGTTATCTGACAGATTGCGCTACTGGCGCACATAAAACGCCTTCAGAGAGTCGAGTATGTAAAGAGTTGAAATTAGCACGCACAACGTATTCATAACAACAATTGCTGCCGACGCAACAGAAGGCGAATTGTTTAATTAAAAAAAAAGAGTATGATAGGTAGTCTGCACATAACGGGAGGGTATGTATTACATCGACATGGATCGAACGAAAAATAAAAACGTGAACCGATCAACACCAATTCAATGGACAAATAAATAAAAAAGCGAATCAAAATCGATGGAAAACTTGCATTCAATATGAGAATTTCAAATTGCGATATCTCTAAATTAGGATCAGCCAAGATTTGGATTTTTCGCGATTTTAAGTCCACGCGTACCATAGACTCACCCCTCGCAAACCGTTTTTTGGTACATTTTTGTTGTATCTTTTTTTTTCTTCGAGACTATACTGTGGCCTATCATAACTTAGTCGAGTTAATTTTGTTTTTTTTTGGTGCTGAGAACGTTCAAAAATTTCAAAGTCATTTTCATGAGAACCTTTTCCAGTTAAAGAACAATAAATCGAGAATTAGGAAGAAAAAGAAAAAAACAGTTAAACATTTGAAAGCACTATTGCAAGCTGCGGCATCGGAAACTGAGAATCGATATTTTTGACCCGACTGAAACTCGTCATTCTGAAAATTTTTACAATCCGCAAAAGTCCCAAGTTAACAGAATCCATCACGTTTACGGTGTTTCGATCCGATTGATTTCGTACCTCTACGGACAAGTTCGCCTTCAAAATCCCGATTAGACAATGAGAGCGGCTTGGGAGCTGTAGTTGGTGCGTTCACTGCCGTGCTAAAGAAAAACGCCGCATGAACTTTCAGGCGTTGCCAAATTTCCTTTGATAAAACATGAATTTTCAGGGAAATCTGTGAATATTTTTCTTCCGATTTGTCATAGAATTTTATTCACCATCAGATCTAAATTATCAGAAAATTTCAAGAGAAAATTTTTAGATAACTTTCCTCAAAATTAAACATTTTACTAGAGGAAATTCGGCAACTCTCGAATTTTCATACGGTGTTCTTCCTTAGCACGGCAGTTAAGATGTTCGATCATATTAATTTGATTCGTAACCGCGATAACTGTGAAAATGCACTGGGTTCGATGACTGATGTCGGCAACTCACCAATCCCTGGTTTTAAAATTTGATATTCTTAATAAAAAATAAAATAAATAAATAAATAAAAAACAAAAAAGTGGAAAGGGTCAAAATAAAGGTATAAAACAATGAGCCTCTACTATACTATTCAGAGCACCGACAAATCTTACTCCTCAGTATTTCCCTCTCCTTTTAAATCCTTTGAAAAAGCACCGCCTCCCTTATGCCGCAATGGTTGGAGAATTGAGCGCTAAACTGGCTGGATCAAAGTTCAATAATGAGCCCCGATTTCTATAAAATGCAAATGTAGATATCGCAGAACTTGCGGGATACTACTGCGGGGCTAATTTACCGCTCTTGATCATCCAATTAGGCTGCAGCGCAGAATTTACAACAAACTGACCTGGGGAAACAAACCTCAATGGAAATAATTTGCAATCCGAGCGAGTGGCTTAAAAAAATGAGAAGACCTCGGTATATGAATACGTGGGGAGAGAACAACGCATCAGCTAGTTGGAGTAGGTAAGTTTGTGTGTGTAGACACGAACTCGCATGTGTCTGTGTGAGCGTGCACCCCGCGCATTTGAGGGAGCGCTTATACAGGGTGTGCTGTTTGAGAAAACTGCAGAGCCCGGATTCGTGAACGGAGGATAAATATGTATAAGTCTTCTCAAATACGAATAAAATTACTACTAATCAATAGAGTTTATGTTCATTGGCTGTTGGGATGGGAATTGAAGATGGAGGACAATTTATTTTTACGCATAAATTGTGTTATATATTTGTAGTTATCAGTCCATTCACATATGTTAGTGCGCCTTCATTTTCACCTGATACCGTGCAATACGTCTGCGCCAAAATAGTTGCTTAGAGCACCTTAAACAGTGTCGCTTCGACTTACGCCTCACGCGTACCGCTATTATTACAGTCCAGAACGTGTGCAGTCATACATTTTTTCCAGTGGCGTGGCGTGAATTGCGATGTATCGATTGTTTTGCCATTTAAACCTATGGTAAAGTATTAATGATTAAGGTGTTCGCTGCAAACACCCTGTTTATCGATCCTTTTCCATAGGTTTAAATGACATAGCAATCGATATATCGCAAAGCATGCCATGCACGCCACTGATTTTCTCTGACACGTGCAAGAAGTGCTCTCATTTCCCGAAACTAGTTCCGAATTCTGGAACTTTTTGAGAATTTCCAGAAATTTTTCCGGAACTTTCTCGGAACTTTTGAAAAAATCTAAAGGGAATCCCGGAACATTTGACGATCATGGAGTGGGAGACACCGGAACAAAAAAGTTCCAAATCCCGGAAATTTTGACGGTCGTGGAATTGGAGTACTGCATGCAAGGGATCCATTCAAGGAAGGGTTTCCTTGAACACCCTGTATACTCCTAGTTAGGTCGACAAGGGCTCGGGCTCACGAAGTAAGTAGTCCACTTTTGATTCCTCTTAATTTGCGCGCTCTGAAGAGGCCTTGTTTTACTTCTATTATCCGCGGGGCCTCATTCACACGAGAGAGGCCCTTAAATAGGCCGCGGAAGGGGGGGGGGGAGGCTGGAACCCTTTCGACTTGCAACCACCTGGTGAATGCTCCTGAACGGGAGCCGTTGTAGGAGTCTCCCCGGCCGCGGCGCTTTGAATCATCTGATTAGCTTTTTCTTTAACCTCCCGCTAACTGGTATGAAATCACCCCTCCCACTGAATGTTTTGCTCTTATTGGCCCCGGGAGAAGGGGTTCATATCCCATTGTGGATCGTATTGCATTGCGAAAGGAGTTCCCGCGACGGTCACGGCGTGTTCATTTGGCCGATAGGGAATGTTCACGGGAAAAATTGTACCATAAAACAGAATAAAAAAGATGTAAAAATAAAAAAAAACACCTTAGAATTTAATTGAACCCAAATTTTACCCATAACAACATTTAGTTTGTTTAGGTCATTTTCCATCAAAAATTAGACTTTAAAATTTAAAATCAAATCAAATATTTGAATTAATCTAAAAAATTTATTTATTAATTAATCTAGATTAACCGCGGTTTTTTTCGGTGGCTCCTTTAACAGAGTACAAAGACATTTGGAGGAGGGACTCGATTATCCGCGAATTGGATTAACCGCGGTTTTTTTCGGTGGCTCCTTTCACGAAGTACAAAGATATTTGGGGGAGGGACTCGATTATCCGCGAATTGGATTAACCGCGGGTTTTTCGGTGGCTCCTTTCACGAAGTACAAAGACATTTGGGGGAGGGACTCGATTATCCGCGAATTGGATTAACCGCGGGTTTTTCGGTGGCTTCTTTCACGGAGTACAAAGACATTTGGGGGTCAATCTATTTAGCTTTTAGAAGAACTCTCTTTAAATACATGGCAAAGGTCGCAGTCCAGAGACTTTGCAACTCCATATCGCAAACCTCTGTACAAAATTTCTTCCAGACATAATGTTTGCCAAAATACCCTCTTTTAGTTTTGAGGTCTAATTTAGTCATTTTTAATCAATATTTACAATTCCATTCATTATTTGATATGAGTTTCGATGAAATCCTTTAAAATATTGATCAGTATATTCCTAACCAAAAGCTAGACTTGAATTATCATCGATTTTTTACTATCCTGCCTGCGACAAAAAATGTGTCAGCGAGCTATGATTATTGAAATTGATAGATAAGAGCGATAGAGGAAGGAGACAGAAGGGAAATGGAAGGATCCTATTGGTGGAGGCAGATTGTTGCAATAGACAAAGGAGATGAGCATAGCCTAACTACCTATCGGCAACCCACGAGAGACCCTTTGGTTAGTCCACTATGTTCCATCTTAGTCTATGATAATCACTCGTTTCAAACAACACGCTCCATTTTCCTGTCGTCTTCTTTGTCTATTGATTTGTCTATCAATTTCCGTAATCAGTTCGCAGTTGCGCAAGTCATAGATTCGTGTTGCAATGGCTTCAGCTTATCGATTAGCAAAAACTAATAAAATCGACACATTGAAATCGGTTGCAAAATGGAAACAGTACTTTGGGCTTTATTTTACGATTTTGAGGGATGATTTTCATCACGTTCAAATTTTGAGACATTTATTCGAAGCTTTTGACATTTCAAAATGTGAATTTTCACTTTCCATCGCTGATAAAACGGTAACTCTTCCAGCTTACCTAGCCTTACGTCTGCTCTTGCAGAATTCGACCGACCTTAAATTGACGAACTTTTACTGACAGGGTGTCTACGAAAACACGCTGCCCAAAAATCAGTACTTTTCCGGTACTTCTTCTATACATTCCCGAGAAATTCAGTACCTCCTCAACAGAAAAATTCAGTACCTCCAATTGACGGAATTCGAAAAATTTCAAAAATTTGAATTTCCCGCTCAAATTGCGACCAAAATGACATGAGGGGAAAATAATCCGGACCTTCTTGCGGAATTTCCGCACTTTTTCACTACTTCCAGACCACCTTTAAAAAATGAGTACTATTTCCGGACTATCTGGCAATTCCAGACTTGTAGACACCCTAACCGACCTTAAATTGAACGCATTTTTGCGAAAAGGAACTATGCCTTCTGTAAACCCTACGCACATAGTTCGCTTTAGCATAAATACGTCCAATTGATGAACTTTTACTGAGCTTTGGGGTTGATTTCGGGAAAGCCCGGCCGAGTTGCGTGGAGCTGCCGCCGGAAAATTAGACGGAGAGAGGCGCGTGTTGCGTTGGAAGTGTGTGCGGCGACAAAGGTTGGAGGATCGATATTTTCCCGGTCGGAAAAGGGAGGACGGGACAGGGACTCGGAAGTCCCGGCAGACGAAGACGAGACGAAGGCTCACCCCCCGCGCGGGCGGGTTGGGGCGGGGCAGGGATGGAACTCGGGGATCCCTCCTGATTTTGGAGCCGTGCCCGGTGAGATTAATTTCCGCGGTCGGTCATGTGCCCCAACGTTGCCAAATTTTTCGATGAAATTTAGAGACTTCAGGCATTCAGAAAATGCCCGATCACACGCCCGCCTGGGCGTAGAAAAATGTGGAAAAGCCCCAAAAATGTGGGGGGAGGGAACAGGGTGGCATGAAACATAAGAAAGAAATGAAAGATTGGAAATTTCAGTGAAATATTCCACAGGGTGTCTACTAAAACAGACTGATCGAAAAAAAGTACTTTCACAGTACTTTATCAAGTAATTCAGTGCCTTATCAAGAAATTCAGTACCTCCTCCAACAGAAAATTTCCGTACTTTTTCAGTACCTCCATTTGGCGAAATTCGAAGAATTTCAAAAATTTGAAATAGCGACAAAAATGACAAAAAATTAAACAAAAATCCGGACCTTTCTGCGAAATTTCCGCACTTTTCCAGTACTTTCGGACCGCCGTTAAAAATTCAGTACTATTTCCGGAAATTCCGGACTTGTAAGACACCCTATTCTATGGAATTTCACGAGGCTGTGAAATATTTCATATTTTTCAGAGGCTAGGGTATACAACCCGCACTAAAACACACAAAAATAGAAGAAAGTCGCAATTTTTTAATTTTGCGAAACTTGAAAAGGCGCCGGTATTTTTCAATATCTTTCATAAATTTCTAGAATTTCATGAGATATTTCACGTGAAATTTCAATATTTTAATTTTCATGAAATTTTGCCACCCTGGGAGGGAACATTTTGAGGGACTAAAAGTCGAAAATCGAAGGAAAACAGAAGAAAAGTGTCATCTTTTTTGAGATTGGTGGGGAATTTCGTGGAAAACTGATAAGAAAAATGTGGAAAGCTGGCTGGCGGGCGCGTGTTTTAGAAGCTTGGAAGATTTTGCATCCCTGCTTCACATGGGTTTAAACGGAGAAAAGTGCTGATTTCTCAGCACTATCTGGCAATAATGACGTGTCCACCGTTCCGGTCGAAAAGTTCCTATTCCCATTGCAGCCTTTCAAAATCTCCGATGATGTTTTACCTTTTCTAGTTTTTTCTTTTTTACAAAAAGAAACTAATAAAAAGATCGATGGCCGAAGAGCAAGACGACGTATCTCAATTTCTGAGTTTCAAAATTTCCGCTACTATTTCATGTTTTCGAAGGGAAAGAAGCCAACTTCATGGCTTGAAAATACGGAATATTCCGCTGACAGAGTAGAAAAATCAAGAGAGTCTTCCAGAAAGTATGTTGGCTCGTTTTCCGAAGAAAAAAAGGAGGTTTGGCGCAGTGGCGTGGCGTGAATTACGATATATCGATTGTTATGCCATTTAAACCTACGGAAAAGGATCGATAAATAGGGTGTTCGCAGCAAACACGTTAATAATCGATTCTTTACCATAGGTTTAAATGGCACAACAATCGATATATCGCAATTCACGCCACGCCACTGGTTTGGCGGGAAGTCTACAACGTCGCAAGCGGAGATAAGTAAGTGATTTCGCACTGTGGACATCGATATATTGTTCGAATTCGCTAAGAATATTTGAGAATGAATGAGGAAAATTCGCAGATAATCAAGGAAAACTGAGAATATATTTTCGTTCAAAAAAGTAAAATAAGAGCTGTATTTGCAGCAGCTGTACATTTTTTTTCTCTCCTCGCATATTCACCGAAACAAAATAAACGCAACCCTCTCTTTGGAGCATTGGATAGTTTTTCGTCGAAATCTCAAAATCGAATTATTCGACCCGACTTAAAAAGCAATTTGCCTCCGTGAACAGAGGTGCCAGTCCTGTTTTTTTCTTGTTTTTTTGGATCATTGGTACATACAACTTGTTAATTAAAACAAATAAATACTTGTTTCTATGAAACAAGATCTTGAGACTAGATTTTTTCTTGTTGATTAGGGTATCTCTACTGGACCGGATTTACTCACCGCCCCCTTCTCATTCGTTTTGAAACATCAATAAAAACCATCAAGTGAACGTGTCGGAGGGGGAGGGGGGCATATAGCGCGTTTACCTACTCGTGTTGGTTACATTTTTTGCGAAAGCCCTGCCAGCACTACTGGTAAAATTTCACGGAACTTTGCCTGAAAGTTAAGTTCCGTAAACCTATCTCTGTGTGGACAAGGTCCTCCATTTATAAGAGTTGAAACAAAAAATTATGAAAGAACAAACATAATGCTAACTTCCGCCGCTGCGCCGCGTTGATCGCACTGTGTTTGGCGCAATGCGTGAAGTATTCCTGCAGTCTTGTAAACGCTATGCGTTTCACGCAAACCGCTCCTGACCGCACTGTGTTTGACGCAATGGGTGAAGTATTCATGCAATCTTGAAGGCGCTCATATGTGTTACATGCCGACCGCCGCGCCGAGGGCTTGTCCTTTCATCTAAAGTCCTCGTCATCATTCCTCTCTGCGTTGAGCTCCAGGCAAAATTGCATGTTTAGTTCCTCTCTTAACTCGACTGATTAAAGATGCTGTCTCTTTTATCACCGAAAAACGACAAAATTAGAAATTACCATACTCTAGGGAAAGAGAGATTTTGTCCCCTTTTCTCATTGATAATTTTTTTTTTGTTCTGAATCCGTTTTTTTAATACCTACATTTAAAAAAATTGCAAAATTTGCCGCCCATGAGGCCACCCCCTTAATCCGGCCCTGATCTCTACATGTATTATTTTTTATTAACGTAAAATACTTTTTAAATATAGTTTCTATCCTTTATAATTATCGCAGATTTCTTTTCTGATGTGGTCAAATACACATAAATAAAGAACGACAATATTGTATAGAACGCAGAGGGACGACGTGTATGCATAAAAAGAGAATGTTTTCAGAACCATATGTTTCGGGTGGGCTTTTTATTCTTGTGAAGATTACCTCCCCTCCTTTCTATTTTCACCCTCATCGGCGGCTAGGTGTGCGATCAACCCCGCGAACAAACCCATTAGCGAGTTCCCATTGCGATGGAGAGGGTGGGTCTAAATTGACATTTTTTTCAAGGGTGACAACGCCGCAAGATGACAGTTTATTTCTTCTTCCGCTTTCCTTTCATTTCATCAACAAAATACAACTTTTCGCGACACCCTCCGCGGCGTAACTTAGAGCGAAACTCATCATCAGCTCTCAGTTCAGCACTGCACACGTTATTCTGCGTAGTTTTTCCTTTTCAGAATCAAAACAAAGCATATCGACGGTGAAAATTCCAAACCACGTGTCTCGTTTGCGATGCATTTAAAAATCTTCGCTAGCGTTGGATTTTTCTACAGGTGGACAAACCAACATCATTCCTTGAAGTTTTCATAAAATTTTCTTCGCACAGAGAAGAAAAACCTTGACATTTTTTTAAAATAGCCATTGAGTAGTTTTCCGTTTAAAAAAATAAAATACGACAGGTCTGCAATGCCGCAAACCGAGATAAGCCTGTGTCACACTATCAAAGATAACCATCAAAATATCAAGGTCAGGTGTTGTGATTGGCTTATTCGATGACTTGGACCAATCACAGCACTTGACCTCGACATATTTTGATGGAGTACTTTGATATTGTGACACAGGCTATACGAGGTTTGAGAGTTCAGTCATAGGGTTCTGCAAAGTGTCTATAGATATCCTTGCCAAAGCAGTTAGAGGTATTTATTTACTTTCAAATATTAAAATAAGCTTTGCTGCGTAAGTGTTATTAAAAGTTCTTAAAATTAGGTTTGAGAGGTATTAACAATTTCAGTTNGGGGGGGGGGGGGATTAAAATTGGTCTGTCGCGGCTCCCCGTCATTTCTTTCTGCCGGACTTTTTAGCCAAGTTTTTCGAATGAAACACGTATTGGTACTCTCTAAGTAATTCTGGGCCCACTTCAAAAAATTAGTACTTTTTCCGAGTGTCGCGTTCGGCGTTGGGACAGGGTGTTAAACGGACTGAGACGTTTAAGAGCCCAACTAAACGCGCACGAAAAATATTAAATTGTGGGAGAGCAGAATTAAGCAAATAGATGAGTCGAACTTCGTTATAATACCGGACGCTTTATTCAGAACTACTAACAATAGGATTTGACTGAGACTTTGATTGAGCGAAAAGAATATAGCACGAGGCTTACGTTAGGATGGTAAGAATCGAAGTAAGTGTACAGAAATCTCTCCAGCCCTTACTAGAGTCCCTTTATACTGAGAGTCAAGACAATTTGAATCCATTTCTGATTGGTTCCCGTATTATAGGCCTCCACAGTGTCACAAACGGGAATAAAGATTACATTTTCACCAATTGCAAAGATTATAATCTGGAATGGACCAGGGAATTACGGGTTCGGCAAGGAACAAACGGAATGAGAGGAGGAACGGAGAAAGGCATTTGAGAATGGGCCGATCAAAGATTACGAAAAACGTTCAATTTCTGAAATCTTTATTCCCGTTTGTGACATCCATGAGCCGAATTGTCTTGACTCTCCGTATAAAGGGACTCTAGCCCTTACGAGGCGTGGAAGAGCATGAGCAAATAACGGTTCACATTGCATCAGCTTGTCGTTACACTGATTAGATTAATTAGATGAATTAGATGGTTGTAAAAATCGGAGTGAGGCTCGAAAAGTTGAAAACTGAGAATTTAAGAGAGAGATGGAAGAAATGTGTAAGAAAAGGATGGATGAAAAACTTAGAACGTTGCATGGATGTGACACCGAGTCTTCTGAATCATTAGACACCCTGCATTTTTCTCACGTCCAAAAATGACCTGATAAGCGACTTGCTAAGCATTTCCTTTGCCCGGCGATGACCCATAAATGTCGGGTTGATCAGATTACTAAGAAAGATTATTTGATTAGATCTGCATCGGTAAACTTATAGCTCAACACATCACCAATTAATCATGTTACAGCGAGAGCATGAACTGATCTCAGGAAATGACTCACATTAGGAAGAGAGTTCAGTGCGTGGACAAATAATTTGTTTCCACTCGGAATTTTTTGGTCCGTTATTACAGTGAATATAGACACACGGCGTTTCTCCTCAAAACCTAGGTACTTGCTTGCTTTGGTAAGTATTTTTTTTTTTCTTTTAATGGCAGAAGTGTTTGAAAATTTTGACATGATTAAGACTACTAAAATTTCACGTCGGAGTAGAGAGAGACAGGGAAATCCTGCCCTTTTCTCTGATACATTTTTTTGAGGAAGAAGCAAATTCATACGCTGGCCATACAATACGGAGCAAGACTACTTTAAGCGAGTACGTCACTCTTTTGATTTAAACTAACGTCTGAGTTCACACTAGTCACAATAATGACATCAGTCTAATTTCACTGAAGTTTGATCAATCGCCAGACGATTTTTTAAAGAAAACATTTTAAGTGGATAGCGTCAGACTAACTTTCATTAAAATCAAGTGCGTTACATCAGCTCTATTCAGCAAGGATTCACACAGGGAGGTCTGGATTGATTACAAATAGAACATTGCCTGCTTGACGTGTGCCATCAAAAATGCGGCTGACGACATTATTAACGACCTAACAACATTCCTCTGGTGTATTGTATTGTTTACACCGAATTTAATCACAGAAATTAAGGATACTACGAATGAGGCTAGCAATTAAGCGACCGCAATTTCTTACCTTTTAAATTAAATTAAATAGAAGGGAAAATAATCGAGTCAAATATTGGAGAAAAATTAGTTAGGGGTAGTTTTGAGCTTCACTAGCCGCATGGATATTTTCTCCTATCGTAAATTCAAATTATGGAAAAATATTTTGAATGTTGGCGTTGAACTTGATTTCTGAGTTCATCTGACATTGAGTCTTAAGAAGGAGTAAAAATTTGACCTATACGATATCCCAGTTCGATCTTCGGACATAATTTGGTTCCTTTCAAAAAGGCTCATGCTATTTGAATGTATTTATGCTGAAAGAAACTATGTGCGTAGGGGGTGCCATAGGGGTTCTGTGGATTCCTTTTAGCATGAATACATCAATTTCTTCCACAAGTTGATACGTACCCGATCCGGAGCTCATTAAACAAAAGATACCACTATAACAGCTCTGAGGAAATTGTTTGGCCTACGTTGTGAAATGAAGGCGAATCGATGATCGATACTTTCTGTGGATTGTATTACTAATCCGCGTCATTCCTATCAGATCTCTCTCCAAAGCAGTTAAAAAATAAGTAAACTCTAGACGTAAAAGATCAGAACCAATGGGAGTTTCCGTTTTAAAAAAATTATGATTAACATGAAAACTTTAAGAAATTAAATGAACTTTTTCTGATGAATGAAACTCCTGATTAGCAAACAAGAAAACTTGCATGCTCCGCACGTGAAACAAACACGGTTTGAATGCCCGGATACTGCTATACAGAGACCAAAAATGGATGGACTCCATTTTGCAGTTACAGGAACTACAATACCTGGTTTATCCGTAATAACACTAATGTGCATAGGGAATCTGAACCAACCCACGATTTGTAGGTCCTAAATGCAAAATATACCTAGTCCAATTGTTATACCAATAAAATGTATCAATTTCTCGAGCAAAATTCAATGTTGAGCCTCTCGCCGATCGTTGGGAGAAAATTTTGAAGGGAACATGCGTTTTGAAGGAAACGTGACTGCAGATGATTCACTTTGAGAAAATCAACTTATCAGGAAAAGAGAAAAGCTTGAAATGGACGTATTTTCATCAAACGAAACTATGTGCATTAAGACATGAGCCCTGAGATCCATAAGAATACATTCATAATAGGGCTCACGTCATAGTGCACATAGTTCCGTTTGACAAAAATACGTCCAAATGATCGTTGAGGATCTACGAAATTTCGATACGAGTAACTCTATATAGGATTAGAGGGATTATTTAGATATTAATTTCGGTCAATTTATCACCTTACAAATACAGTTATCATCGTCAACGCATGTTACGCCTTAGAAGACGACCACTCGTTAAAAGTCAATACGTTTTTCCGAGTCCGCTGAGAAATGGTTCACCACATCCGCAGAAACATCGAACTGATTCCGAAATTGGAATCGAAAGTGCTAATCCGTCTCGACAGGCGAATAGAGTGCGAAAAAACTTGAAGTAATTTGATATTTTAATCGAATCCCACGCATGATCAACAATTGGAAATTCAACCCGACGGTGTTCGAACCGCAAATCCGCCAATGAGACGCTAGGAGGGTTGTGGGATAATTTCATTGAGGTTCAGAGACTGCGACACTGTGATGAGTTCAAAAAAAGAAGTCCAGGTATTTATTGTTGATGCTCGTTGGAAGTTGTTAATTAGACGTGCTTCAATCGAAAGGAACCATCTATATTGTGACATGGGCCTTGTCGTGCATATGCACTCATAGGTCTCAGAGCCCAGGTCACAATAATTGATAAATAGTTCCTTTTGATTTAATACGTCCAATTATGAGAGTGCACAATGAGAAAAAGTAACCGAAATTTTTTGTTCATCTGAACGTGTGGTTAATATGTTTTGGGTAATTTTTCATCTGGTGACATTGACCAAATCTTTGGATTGAAAATTTGCAACTGAGATCAGCGGGTGTACTTATATCACTATAGCATCGTGTTGCATACGCTAAAAGTTAACATTTTTCGCCCTCACAAAAACATGAAAAACAGTCCCAGAAAAAGTAACCAATATTTTGTTTTAAAATGGGAAGTGGAACACATATCGACAGTGTAAGTCGGCAATCACATCGTTTGCGGTGTCTGAAAATCTCCGCCTCTATGTCATTTTTTTAAAGGAGAACAAATTGACATTGTTTCTTGAAGTTTATGCAGAATTTTCTTCGCATAGAGAAGAAAAATCATGACAGTTTTAAAGAATTGCCGTTGAGGAGTTCTCCGTTTAAAAAATAAAGTATGACAGGAAGCCTGCGACGTCGCAAACCGAGTTATGTGGTTGCCGACTTACACCGTCGATATGCGTGTGGTTAATAATTTTTAGTTCATTTTTCCTTGGGTTACGTTGACCAAATCTGTGGCTTGAAAATTTGCAGCCTTGTTAAAAATCCAGGATTAAACCTGGTAAGAGTGCATTGCGCGAGCTACTCGCAAGTCGCAACCTCTGGGCGACATTGAGAGAAACATGAGTACATTAGTTTAGCAGACATTTTCTTCATCCCCTAATGCCTCAATGTAACCTGCAGTTACGGTCGATCGAACCAAAGGCCTTAGAGTCGATCAGACCGACAAAAAAGTAACTCCAAATAACCATAATAAACAGTGTTCTCGGCATATAGCAGAGCAGTATACTCCAACGAAAAGTAGCGGAAACGCTTCCACCAGTGACTCTGATTACATGAGACTTCAGCCGGCGCACAGTGGATAGAGTCAATTAGAAAGGTCGGACATGAAATTTTAGACTAAACCTGCAAATTTTGATGTTTAATACGTCACATTTTAGATTTTAAGGGGTCCTGACCGCAGAAAATTTCACGAGGAAACCAATGGAACCACTTTTAGAACTTCAAAGTTTTGTATAAATGGAGTTATAGGCGTTTAAAGTTTCCAGATTTTGTCCGATCTCTCCAACTGACTCGGTCCACTGTGCGTCGTGTAACGCTTGGCGTCTTAGCAATCGAGAGCATTTTAAGCGGATCGGCAATCGAATTTCTGTCGAGTGTACTCGATCGATAGGAATCATTGATGAGATAGGGATGAATCGATAAAGATCATTCGATAACGATTCAAGAATCGAATCGCAGGTCAAAATCCGATGATTCGAGCAAAACTGATACGGATTTGAGATGATCATCGGGTCGAATGAGGATTACGGCGCCGTGAGAAATGTTCACTGGACAGTGAAAAATACGCTGAGCAGTCGGCTGGTCGACAGTGGAGGCGTTGAAATCGAAACAAATGATACGCAGCAGGCAGTTTGTCCAAAAAGTATCTGATTATTAAAATTTGAGGATGAAGGATTGATGATGAAACGTCGATTCTGGTTGCTAATCGCCAGAAAATTTAATTTGTCATAATGATGACGAAAACAGACTTTAGTCGGCTAAGGGAAGGGGATGTTTCGGTCAAAAATATCCCGTAAAGAGGTTCATGGATGCACTTCTTGAAACTTGTAGAAAACTGCCTAATCAGACTAAAATATCAGGTCCATACAGGTCCTCCATAAGGATCCATGTAATTTCGAAACTTCCAACACATGTTTCTCGAAATTGCAAAAACTGCACCTCCTCATTTCATCTCCTTGGGTATTTGAAATCATTTACGGACTGCCTCTCGCTCATCACCCGATCCACCCGCCCGCGTCGGGAGCGCCACCAGAGCGAAACGCGCACTGACGCATTGCGCAATGCTTGAAGTATCCCTTTAGGTTTGTAGGCGTCAGAGTGCATTTCGAGCTGGCAGCACGCCGCGCCGCAGCGTTGCATTCAATCAACAGATCAGGGTGTTAAAATGAAGGCAATTTGACATCAAATTCAAGATTAGCGACTCAAAAAAACATCGATTCCGAAACTTTCGTGATCTTTTAGTCATTATCCGACTTATTTCTTCCTATCCTTGAGTTATGGACCATGGTGCGCCGCGGGCGGCGGCGCTCATGAAATTCTCCCCTGTGTTCAGTCGCGAATTCCCAGACTCCGGTGTCATGCCGGGTCACTTTTTAGATACATAATCGATTGTTTTAGATACATAGGGACCCGGCCATCTGACGTAAACGAAGAGGATAGGAATTACTACGTATTTTACATCGCCATTTTGGATCGAAAATGTGTCGGAAAAGTCGCCAAAGCTCGGCGCACACCGGGTTCGGAACTCGTCGACCAGAACATGGCGCCAGCTCTCCCATTTACATTACGACTCTATGTATTCTACGAGTAAAATTGTAATGAATTTTCTTATTTACAGCTTTTCTTACTTCAATCCAAAAATTTTTGTTTGAGGTTACGTTCTATTGTTTTGAACCAAACGATACTTCGAGCCACTATCGAATACGATCTTTTTAGGCTATTTTTGTTCTTTCTACACTTGAAAAAAAACACATTGGATCTAGAGTCCAGACTCTTGAAAACATTGACAAGAAAAAATACTCTTGATTCGATCGGATTTTTGCTTGAATCAAAACGAAATCCGCTTAAATTAAGAGGCTTGGTTCTTAATTTAAGCTAGAATCTGATTGAATCAAGAGTACTTTTCCTTGTCGATGTTTTAAGAGTCTGGACTCTAGATCCAATGTGGTTTTTTTTCCAGTTTGGATCGAAAATGCATCGAAAAAGTCCCCGAAGCTCCGCGTACACCGGGCTCGGAACTCGTCGACTAGAACATGGCGCCGCGCCGCCGGCTCTCCCATTTACATTACGACTCTATGGACTCCGTGAGTAAAATTGTAGTGAATTTTCTCATTTTCAGCTTTTCTTATAATACTTTAATCCAACAATTTTTGTTTGAGGTTACGTTCTATTGTTTTGAACCAAACGATACTTCGAACCACTATCGAATACGATCCACTGGAAAAAAAACACATTCGATCTAGAGTCTAGACTCTGAAAAACATCTACAAGAAAAAGTACTCTTGATTCAATCAGAATCTAGCTTAAATCAAGAACCAAGCCTCTTAATTTAAGCGGATTTCGTTTTGATTCAAGCAAAAATCCGATTGAATCAAGAGTATTTTTTCTTGTCAATGTTTTCAAGAGTCTGGAATCTAGATCCAATGTTTTTTTTTTGTTTTTTTTTTCCAGTGTTGTTTCGAACCAAACGATACTTCGAACCACTATCGAATACGATCTTCTTAGGCTGTTTCCGTTCTTTCTATGCCATTTCCATCGATTTTCGACTATCGCCGCAGTGCACCCGGGCCGCGATGCAGTGCGGCCAGAAGTAGGCCTCCGAGTGTATTTTATGTTGTTCATTCGGTGAGCTTGCGTTTTCACTTCAAGTGGGAGATAAATACGCCGGGCGATTGAAGCGAAGAGAGCGCTCGAGCACGACAGCATTGCGGAGCCGCAGTTGAAGAGCTCGAGGTATTGACAAGCTCTCATACCCGAGCCGAAACCCATGCGACCCCGGTTCCAGCCTCGCTTTCCACGCCGGCGAAACCGGGAACGAGTTCCGCTCCCCCGCCGGAAAAACTCCTCCGGCTCCGGCCCCGAGTCACAAATCGTTGTTTCCCCCATGAAAGAACGTAACTGCATTGCAGTGTTGCCAAATTGCCCCACGCAAATCGCATTTTTACGAAAAACTCCTCCGGCCCCGACCCCGAGTCACAAATCGTTGTTTCCCCCATGAAAGAACGTAACTGCATTGCAGTGTTGCCAAATTTCTCGACGCAAATCGCATTTTTACGAAAAACTCCTCCGGCCCCGGCCCCGAGTCGCAAATCGTTGTTTTCCCCCATGAAAGAACGTAACTGCATTGCAGGGTTGCCAAGTTTCCCCTCGTAAATCGCATTTTTACGAGGAAGATCTTTCAAGGTGTCTAGTTTTTTTACATTTTGGAAAATCCTGATTTCATAATTTTTTCATATCTTGAACAAATCCTGAGTTTTTGCGGGAGAAAACTAAGACGTCATCACTTCACGCAAGGCGACTGTAACTTCACAAAAATATCTCGATAAAAAATCCGATCGGACGGCCGACTTTCCTCAAATTCTGATTTTACGACCGATTTTGCCTCAAGTCCTGCTGAAATCGTGATTAAAGCCTGAATGACCTCAAATCCTGATAGAACAGGGAAAATCCTGATGCTAAACACCCCGTCTTAGACGTTTTCAATGGAAAATCATTAGAAAAGTGCCGCTGCCAACCTCTGCATTTGAAAGATTGATAAATACGGCCGACAGCGCATTGTAAACAAGCGTCTTTAAGGATTAAGACTTTGAAACTGCGAAATCAAAGTTACGGGCTTTCATAATTTTTGATCAATTATGAAATGACGGGTAGTAAGAATTATGAAAATTAGTAGCACTGGATAATTCGAGTTCATAGGTTGGCAGCCTTTTTGGGCCCCAAGAGCTACATGACTACATCAAACCTGACCTCCAAATTTTTGAGCTGTCTATACTCTCCCTATAAAGATACACTTTATCTTGACCAAACGATAGGCAGCATTTTGAGTGCCTGGAGGTTGCCGTAAAATGCATTCTAAGCATACGAAGCTGCCTTGGATTCTTATACTCCCACTGTTGAAACAATAAGCTAAGATTGCAAGTTGCAAGTTGAGACATCCCTCTTTTTCGATCGTCGTCCCACGACCAAGCAAAAGCGATCTTAAGAACCCCAATCAGAGAAAATTTCCAAAGCGTACACACAAGTCGTCAACCCCTGAATGCAACTTTACGTGATTAGTGGATGTCCATGTTGCATATTCAAAAAATTCAGGCGCACCGACTTTCCTTTCGTTCCCAACAGCTGCGTGCACAAGCACGTGTTGTTGATGGGTATGTGAGGATGCAACTATTTCGCGCTAGATAGATCTCCGCATTGCGTCAGCGAAAAATGAAGGCGCGCGGACTATCTTTACGACCGCAGTACTGAAGCCGTCACGCCGAATCAACAAAAGCAGCGACAGTTTCGAAGAAAAAGGAGGGAAGAAGTTCCCTCAAAAACATTTACACAGTATTTATGCTAGAAGGAGCTAAATAGAAATGAATCGAATCATTGGAGACGATATACATAGGATTGCCATACTCCTCAGTCCCTCTTGATTTAATTTCTCCGTACATGGTTTCTTTTAGCATAAATACATTCGGTTGATCGGTAAAATCTTTTAACACTTAAAGATTACGATGTCACCATTTGTGAGCGCGTAACTCGAACTACATTTCTTTAGTTTTTTTTTCGACCAGAGTTAATAGAAGTTTTAAAATGCTTAAGCTCCTTAACAATTCATTAAGAAAGCAACATTTTTCAAAGCTTAAAGGGTAAATTTTACGAAGGGAACATTTTAGTATTTGTGCTTTAATAGTGTGATATAATTTGGAAGTTGTGAATGATTTCACGATTTTTCCTGGTAAGATAGTTCTAGCACATATCTGTTATGATATCAGGTAGCACACGCGACGCAACATTCATAAATCGTCACAGGACAGAGAAGCGAAGAGCAAACTTTGCGGTTTCAAATGTTTCAGTGACGATTTATGAATGCTGCGTGCCGCAGGTTGCACGGTTTTCTGATTTGACGGTATTTTATTTTTCGCACTAATTATTTCACGATGAATGATAGACGGTATTTTATTTTTCGCACTAATTATTTCACGATGAATGATAGGTACTTCCTATTTTGCACATCTATCCTGGTCTATTATTCAGCTGTTGTACACCGTCCGTTGAAATTTTCTATAATTTTGACTCAATCAAATTACTACCCGATGGCACTTTCCGAGAAAAATCGAAGATGATCCAGTTTTCTACAAGGTGCCATGTTAGTCACACAGTTTTTTTCTGAGGCGCGAGAATAGAATGCATAGGTAAGAAGAGTATTGGCGTAAAGTCCCGAATTCCTCTTAACCGTGCAGCCAACATGTCTTGCTGCAGCTATATAACTTTGTACGAAAAAGAAGGGTGCCAAAATGCAATATATAAAATGCGAAATGAAACAAGGGGGCACCCATCGTAAAAGTTCTGGAAAACCTGACGAACTTAGCACACTGGAAAAAAACTCCGACCGTGGAATACGACTTACCCAAGTAGCATTTCTCAACGGAAAAATCGCGATATATTGCGATTTTATCGGCGATAAAATCGCTAGGAACATCAACATCTGAGCGATTATCCTCGATCTTGTTGCAATAAAATCGCGATTTTATCGCCCGACGATTTATCGCGATATTCTCGAAATAAAAATCGCAATTCATGGCGATTTAATTTCGATTTAATCGACGCAAATTGATCGCGATTTTATCGAACCAAAAATTGCAATGTGTAGCGATTTAATCGCCATATATCGCAATTTTTGATGCGATAATATCTCGATATATTGCCACCGATATAATCGCGATAATCAACCGATAAAATCGCTAAATATCGCGATCACTGCTACTTGGGTACGAGCATCCGGGCTCAGAAGCCGAAACTTCCAGGAGTAGCATCCGGAGCAATCAAAGTTACGGCTCCAGCACCCGGGAGTTTCGGCCTCAGAGCCCGGAATGGACGATATGTCTATAAAGCCCCTTAACTTCTTTTTCACTGCGCAGCGAAAAGTTTGGCAACCTACCATAAGCTTCCGTCCGGACTTTACCTGGTTCGGGGACTGTCGAACAAAATAGGGAGCTTTCATCGGAATTTCGTGGGGATTCGGAGACACACTGCGCTACTGTGTGCATTAATGAGAGCCCGCTCGTTGCCGGGAGAGATGACTTTTGGAGATGATAGCGACGTGATAAATGGGCTGGAGAGCCCGGGAGTCGCAAGTCGAGAGGTGTTGGCAAACAATGCGCCCATTCGTCGACCGGGTTCAACATTCGCACACTTTTCTCCCGACTTACACCGCTTTCCCGGCCCCGAGTCGCCCGGCTGCCAGACCTCCACACTGTCAAAAACCGAGGAGTGGAATGGAGATGTTGCATGTGTGAAGGATTTGCGATTTGACCATTGATTCTTATGTAAAAGTTCGCGAGAAACACGATGGTGCCACTGGTTTTCTCTGAAATCATCTCCCAAGCTCAAAAAAAGCTCTCAAGTTGAGGCCAAAATGGAGGGGATATCCCGCCCTACCCTGAGAGTCCACCTCTGCATCAAAACAAACTCTCCATGCAAAGATAGGGAGCAAATACATTAGCAGTGATGCCGTGTTTTCAGTTTTGGAGTCCCCAAATAAAGTGGCAACCCTGCCAATGTATTTGCTCCCTATCTTTGCATGGAGAGTTTGTTTTGATGTAGAGGTGGACTCTCCGGGTAGGGTGGGATATCCCCTCCATTTTGGCTTCACCTTGAGAGCTTTTTTTGAGCTTGGGAGTTGATTTCAGAGAAAAACAGTGGCACCATCGTGTTTCTCGCGAACTTTTACATAAGAATCAATGGTCAAATCGCAAATCCCTCACACATGCGACATCTCCATTCCGTGCCGGAGTCTGTACAACGCCCAAAAACCCCGAGTGATATGAACACGAAGTGAAATTAAAACCACAAAAGTGTATGATACTCGGCAAAAAGAGGACTCCGCTCCGTCATGGTACAAGTCGCTCAAGCTTTCCCGAAAGGAAGTCACCGAGCTCAACAGGTCAAACGTATCGATGACGTCACTAGCGGATGACACCTAACCGCCAGATGGCTACGAGCCAGTACGCTGAAATTTGATTTATTTTGCCACACGTGCCATTGACGAGTCATTGAAATAGAATGAGTCATTAATGAACATGAAAAAAAATGTGATGAATTTTAATAAAACCATTCTGAAATTCAAAAAGCTACATAGCGCATAAGAGTATGAAAATCTAATACCAGTAAAATTTCCAAACCGCGTAAATCGGTTCGCGACGTTGCAGATTTCCTGTCATACTGTACATTTAAAATGAAAACTACTCGACGTTAATTCTTACAAACTTCCACAATTTTCCTTCTCTGTGCAAAGCAAATTTTAAAAAAAAAACTGCGAGGAAAGATGTTGATTGGTCCTCTTTCAAAAAAATAAAATAGGAGCTGAAATGTTTTAACACCGCAAAGGAGATTAATACGTGTTACCATAGTAAAAGCGAATCTGCCTGACGTCAGACTATGTTTCATTAAGTACCCTAAGTCAGGCTGATGTCAGGCTGATTCAGTCTCGCATCAGCCAGAATCAGTCTGACTCAGGATAATTTACGAAACACCGTCTGACATCAGCCTGACTCACTTTTACTACGGTTTTCGGAGTTTCACCGTCTATATCGACGGTGTAAGTCGGCAATCACCCCGGGTCAAGGGTGTCTTAACCCGGTTTGCGACGTTGCAGACTTACTGTCATACTTTAATTTCTGAACGGAAAACTGTACTCAAAGGCACTTCTTTGAAACTGCCGTGATTTTTCTTCTCCATGCGAAGAAAATTCTGCAAAAACTTCAAGGAATGATGTCAGTTTGTTCTCTTTTAAAAAAATAACATAGAGGCGGAGATTTTCAGATACCGCAAACAAGTTATGTGATTGCCAACTTAAACCGTCGATATACAATTTAACATGTTGAATTCATTTTTCTCGCGGTCCCGAAAATGTCGTAAATGGAGAATTCGCAGATGTCTGAAATTCGATGGATTTCGTGTTTAAGTGGAGACTACTGAGTGAACTGAATACTAGGATACCCTTGGTTCGTGAATTGAACAATTATTGGAGAAATATGACAAAATGATCTAATCTCTAAAGAACAAGTGTTTCGTTGGGAAATGCCGCCAGATGACGTCATCAGGCGGTGCATTTTCTCACTTTTAAATCTATTTTTATACTATTTCCCATATCAGAAAAAAATTATGAAAAATACCGCGAACTCAGTTCATTAGGCTCTCTCAGATGAAGCAGTAAAATTGTTTGTACAAATTCTCCATTAGCCGCTTTATCGGCGAAGCTTCTCAGCGAAGTCTCTCCGTAAGAAGGGCGGCGCGCGATTTCGCAACACTCAGGCGATCGGTCCCTGTCCCCCTGTCCGAGACGCCGCGCCGGGCGTCCATGTGCTCCCGTTTCGAGGCGCTTTTCCGGGACAAAGGGACGGCTCTGATCAACTAGGCCAAGAGCCGCACGAGCTTGGCTCCGTCCGAGATCCGGCGCACTGTGGATCGAGTCAATTAGAGGGGTCGGACATGAAAACGTTTACTAAAACTGCAAATTTTAATGTTTATTTTGTCAAATTTTAAATTTCAAGGGGTGCTTCTCGAAGAGAATTCTACGAGGAAATCATTGAAACCATTTTCAGAACCTCAAAGTTCTGTAAGAACGAAGTTACAAGAGTTTAAAGTTTCCAGATTTTGTCCGACTTCTACCGTTGATTCGATCCACCGTGCGGCGGGCGCGGCACACAGTGGGACACCGCGCCGGACGCACGCACGCTCTAGCTCGACTAAAAATACTCGGGCGTGGGTTTAAAAATAAAATCGCTCACCAGCTCCTAGGTCTTCCCGCACGTGAAGCGCGCAGAGCACGCTGTGCGCGATGTCGAAGTACGGGAACATCTTCAGCTTGGTCACCTGGTTGGCCAGGTCCAGGAATGCTTCGGGGTCCATGCTTCCAGCGACGCACTTACACTTACACACAGCTCAACGAAATCCACGAGAGGGAGAACAGATCAGTCGCGCATCCCGGCGGACACAGGTCGCAGGTCGAGGGTTCAGCGGGAACTGGCGCCGCCGACTGCGCGAAGCTCCGCGGAGCCCGCGGACGCGTGGGGAGGGGCGGGGAGGGGTGGCGCGGCGCCCTCAACGCATGGCGGGAGTGGGTCTCGCTTTAGGGGGCCTTTCAAATTAGGCTCGGCTCAACCCTCTTCCCCTCGTTGCGGCTCGGGGGTGCCCACCCCACGTGAGCAGCCCGCGAAAAGGGCCTCGGGTTCACATCGCTCCCGAGCGGGTAGTGCTTACATTGATTTCGTTCGCGTGGATGGCGATGGGTTTCCGTGGCTACACGGTGATGATTCGACCGGTGTTCGAAGCGTTTCGGGACGACACTCCCGAAAGATTTCGGTGGAGAGGGGGACGTTGCCTGGAGACTGGACTGATTGATTTCGTATGAGAGATGGAGCCACCTGGAACAGAAGAAAGAAAACTGCTTTGTAGCGACACCGTGGTACAACCTAAGCTTAAGGTGATTTGTCAGGCTCAGGTAAACAACGGATCCGGGCGTTTCCTTGGAAATTTTGAAACCACCTAGTGCGGCGCACACATAAAAAAAAAAAAAAAAAAAAAAAAAAAAAAAAAAAAAAACCTTAAGCTGATTTGTCGAGCTCAATTGACGTGGTCGAACTGGCATGCGATATATCATATATCGCATCGATTAGGTCAAAAATCTCGGCAGATTTTGAATTTTTAGCAAAACATAGGACGATAGCCCCTGCGCATGAGCCTGAAGAATCATTTTAAACCCAAAAATCGGCAAAATTCAGAGAAATGAAAGCAGAATAGTGTTGGGAAAAGAACCTTGCATTCGATTCAGCTATCGATTTCTGTATCGAATGCGAGGTTTTTTCTAAACACTATTCTGCTTTCATTTCTCTGAATTTTGTCGATTTTAGGGTTTAGAATGATTCTGATTCTTTAGGCTCATGCGCAGGGGCTATCGTCCTTTTTTCTTTTTTTGCTGAAAATTCAAAATCTGTCGAGATTTTTGACTCGCATGCCAGTTCGACCACGACAATTGAGCTTGACAAATCACCTTAAGGTACCTTTTTTTTTTTTTTTTTTTTTTTTTTTTTTTTTTTTTTTTTTTTTTTATGTGTGTGCTTAAGCTTCGTGAGACTGGAAAAATTATTGAATGACACATTTCCTGTGTTGTTTTGCTGATCTGCCATGAAACGAGCGGGTAATAGGTAGTGCCAGATTGGCTCTATTTATTCAGAAAACATCAGGATGGGTAAAAAGAGGAGCCGATCAGCTAAAACTAATCCACCTCTTAATTTGAATTTTAGTGCGTCACGCCGGAACCGCTTGGAAGCAATACTTCTGGCGGGTTGTCTGGGATTTAAATCGCCTTCCTAGTTTTTTCCCTCTATATCTATCATTTCATTGTAAAGAGTCGCTTGTATTGATGTAAATCTCAGTTACAAAAAATAAACCTATGATTAGGACTTCCACCCCTGCAACTGAAGTTAATTCCTCCCCTTGAAGTCACTGAGTGACTTTTCCCACAATTAAGTGTGACTGTCACTCTTAATTGTGGATTACGCGTTATGCTGAAACAACTGTAAATAATCCACCTTAGGCAGTTCCGCTAGAGGTTTCAACGCAATTGCCAAGTCAAGTGGCTTTCTTAAGTGGGAGAAAATAAAATCGAAAAAAAAACTCCCTTTCGATAGGTAGTAATATCCTTGGGTTATGGTAAATTAGCTGCAACGAGAAACTTTGCCTTTTTTTGGTCGTTTTAAAGGACTAGTATTTAGGAATTTTAGTTATTTTAGAAGAAAGCGATTTAGCGGATCGTGCATAACATATGTACTGCATTTTGCGATTTGGAACTATAAATTCTGGCTCTTCTGGGAAAACACGTATGTGCATTGGGAAACTAATGGAGCATACGTAGTTTTTAAACCGGACTAGAATTTGTAGTTCCAAACTGCAAAATGTAATCCATATGTTACACTTTACTTGCCGTCTTAAAATCATGGCAACTCATTATATGATCATCTGAATGTTTGGGACCGTTGACATGTACTTCCTTCTCTCCCATTAAACACGCGCCCTGCAAGCTCCGAAAGGCGGATACAACCCTATCGAACGGGGAGGGGGCCTATGGGGGGAGGGGNGGGGGGGGGGGGGGGGGGGGGGGGGGGGGGTCGAAGGGCCTTCTTCAGAAACATGTGGAATTTTAAAGCATGTGACATGCAGTTTGAGTCAATTTCGTCATGTATAATTGCCGAATGTGAGCGTCTTTTCTTCTTCTTTCCTCCGTTCCTTCCTTCTCTCCTCCTTTTCTTTCTCTACCTCCTTTTTTTCGCGGGGACGGGGGGGGGGGGGGNGTAGGGGGCGTACGCCCTCTACGCCCCCTCCTCCCCTGGATCCGCCTATGGAAATTCCTCACTTAGGTGCGCCATTGCCACTAGTGGAAGATGGAAAATATTTGACCGCCTGGTGCATACACAATAAATGGAAGCCACGATGAGTGCCTTCAATTGGAACGATAGGCAAACGTGGTTACTCAGAAGCTGTAATAGTTGTATTCAGTTATTGTGAGAGAATTGATATATTTACGTAAGATCGGTGAAAGGCAGTACGCGTGGTTCTCTCTACTTTTACACTAAATCGCTGACTCTATCCGTGGTGAGGAGAGCAATGTTTACATTTTTTTCTCCTTCTCTTTTGTTAGATGATTCTGGAGAGAAATACCCTAGATATAATAGAAAAATAAAAAAATCACGACCGCACCCTGTTTCCTAGGAAACAATTTTGCCGAGATGAATTAAAAAGCTTAGAAGATTTTAAAATTAACAAGATAGATGAAAACAAAGCCTTCAAAAGCCACAATGGTTTCATCTGTATACTAATATACATACTTCAATATAATGACCAACAACAAAATATCTTCCTTGTATTATGGAGAAGAAAAAAAGACACTGAGCAAAGGTATAGCAGTTTTAGTGGCCCTCTCTACTTCTGCAATTTGACCTAAAGAGTACTTGCATCTATTGGAAAATTGTTAAGTAATTATTTTCCCCCTTAATTTTGAGAAATGCTCTTGTTGTGATACCTCAATATATGACAGTGGTATTACTGATGGAGATTGCGAGTCCTGCAGAGAATATTCTTTTTAGGCCCCCTCCAACTGACTGCCTAGTCCGTCCCATCATTTGAATGGAGCAATTAGGTTTGTATTCTGGTTGTCCAAAATTGAAAAATTAGCTCATACCTACTATTGGACCTCTTTTGATATAATGACAATATTACTCATTACGTGAATAGCTCCTTTCTCAAGTTAAATAGCAAGGCAACATTATGTCGATGACAAGTCAAATGTTGTTCATAACAACACTTGTTAAAACTGCTACCTGAGTAGCCTGATTGGATGTACAAACCTGCTTGCTAGTTTGGGGGTAGGTGATTAAAAATTGACTTTCCTCTTAGAAACGCCCTGATAACTCCACTCATCATCAATATACAGTAAGCCACCGAATACTGATTGAGAGTGAAAGATTAGCAAACTCAATTGATCACACTGACAAGACGTTTGAACACAAGTCCATGACTCATCGGATAACTCTGCTCCAGCCAAAATGAAATTCTTCATAACACTGATGATCTTGCCTCAATTTTAAAATTCGAGCAAGGTCTAATCAACTAATTTAAAACACAATAGATTTGAAGTGAAGATGGCTCCAGGAAAATGTGTCTTCATTAATGTCTTTTAATTAACTTTTCTGACAATACCTTGTGCGAGACAACTGGATGCAAGAGGGAATGTCTTACGAAATTTTGCTTTACATTTGTGCTTTCAAATTGGACATAAATTAATTCCAGCTAAAAGTAGCAGAAACAATAATTTCTAAGAATTGTGAACGAAACAAGAGAACAATGCAAGTAAATTAGTAAAGTTAAAAAGGAGGATAGAGCAATAGAGCACTGAATTGAGTCCTCTTCAAGACATCATATTTAGGCGCTCAAGTTAGGGATACAGCTTGAGAAAAATAATGTTTGCATTGAAGAGAAGAAAAAGGATTTCGTGAGACACAAATTTACGAAGATGTGAGACTTGGAGTAAACTGGGACTTCACGATCTACGAGAGGTTACCCACACAAAATTCTATTGCACATACCTGTCACAATGTCATGCAATCCACTGTGTCGTATGGGAAAAAAAGAAATCACTCTTACGAGACAGTAAAAGCGAAGTATCTCGATAAATAATAGAAAGCACTGCAGAAAAAGATTGATAATTTTGCAGGAAAACACAACAGATTGTTGAGTACACTTACACTAGAGTTCTCTCATGAGAAGGGCGTTTTCTAACCTCAAACTGCCTCAAAGAGAAAGTAAATAAACAAAAAAATAAACAACAGTCCCTCCCCCCCTTCCTTCCCCCTCCACACCATTGGTGATGGTCGGTGCAGGGCGGTGCGGTGGTAGCTGAAATTCGTGGGTGAACAATGTTTACAATTTTTTTTATCATTATCATTCTTATCGCAAAACCGCTTCTCATCCGCAGCCGCACTTTAGAATCATCTCGCCACCCGTGAAAGCTCAAGCCGAAACTAATTTGTCAAGTACCGTGATTAATTTTGCACGTGGTGCTGAAGACGCGGTTTCTTCAGTATTAGCATAGTCATTTGCATTTACTTCTAAGCCGACTTTGCATTTACATTGAGAGTTCGTGAGTATCTCTTTGTACCGTGATTTCTCGCTTATCCGCACTTAAAAGCTCGCCTTTCTCAATTCTCACCATGCTCTCTGTTAGTTTTGTAAATTACCCATAAGTTCTAATCGCTTGCAATACTCTAAATCTTAGTTTTTCAATTGTTTTCGAATTTTATTCGTTCTAAACTTTGAATCATGTGGAACACCAAGAGGCTGTTTTTGTTCATTGGTTTGTTGCCAGCTCACTCCATTTATGTTTTGTTCTTACTATTATTATGCTTTCTCTTCATACTTTCACTCTTTATTTCTCTCAATCTTTTTATTTCTCTACACCAATGAGATGTTCCGATGGTCAAAGTTGCAAGACTTCTATTTTGATTATCATGGCTTTTAGTGTCTCAGCTGTCGTTTTACTTATGGAAGCTTAATCAATGAACATATGTTCCAAATTTTCATGGAGTTTACGATCCAGAGGATCAAGGCAAATTTCAAGACATCATGGTTTTTCTTTTAAGGGATGTGGTAGTAGTAAAAGTACGTTTATCTTAAAACGGTGCCTTAGCAACTTTGGCCGAGGGATGCAAAAAGTTCTCGCCCTTCTCATTTTTCAGATTACCCTCCCCATTTTTTAAACCCCTTTTTTCTCGGAAATTTCGAAGGGACAACCTTTTCATAGCTTTTTGCGCACAAATTGTCATTAATTTGGAAAGAACATGCTATTTTTACTGTGATTTTACTTTTATAATGGCAATTTTCCCAGTCTCTCTACTTTACAACCGGTTTAGGGGCCGTCCCATTCTTGCATGCGACCAATTGTGACCCACCCAGTTGCATCATCAAGAAATTTTTGCACCCCTGCTATGACCATTTACATCTCTGTAGTTAGCTTACAGGATTTGTTTAAAAAAAGGAACAAAGTTTTGAAGGTAGTAGTACTGAACAAGAACTTATAATTTATAAGATCGGAAGAAAAATAATAAGGAGAGTGAGGGGGGAGTTTTGAAGGAATGAAATGCCATAAGAAATTGGGAATATTGGAAAATGAGATGTGTGTTTTGTTACTCTCTCCATTGCTATGCCGCATAGTTTTCATCGTAGAGGCTGTTTTGCACATTAAATTCGGAAAGGTTATGCAGACTGCCTCTGCAGACTGCTTTACAGATTAGCCATACTTGATACATTTTCAGATCTAGAAACATAACAGTAAGTAGATTGATAATATGTCATGAATATTGGTTGTAATTGGTGTATTTTCGATTTCAAAATTCCGAACTTACTGAGATGCTAATGTTGGAGCTCAACTTCAATATGATCTCTCACTGTAGGATTGACACTCATAATCAGAGCAACAACTTGAAGGTATCTGGTATTTTCTTTGGCAAGTTTATAATTTTTAGTCAAATACTTTGCTTATAACTCTGAGAATGAAGAGAGTGCACTGTAAGGCTTGGTTCTGGGTATATTGCTTTTTCGGTTGTATTTACACTAATGATCTGCATTGTACTATAAAGTCAATAAAGGCTACTTATGTTTACAGATGATACCTCCAAGCTTTACTGTAGAGTCACATGGGAGGAGGTATGCAGGTGTGTTTCGACCATCGTTAATTTATCCATAATGTTAATAACAGTATATTTCTATTTTTTGGCAACTAAAATGAATAAGTTAAGCAGTCCATTAATGACCTGATGTCATGAGTCTACAGTGAATATTGAAATTGAGTTCCACTTGTATCTGGCAGCCTCAGAGTTAAAAAATCTAAAATAAGGATCACCCTGTACAGTGTACCCAGCAAGCATTCAGAAAGCGCTGAAGCCTCTCATTATGAAACGCCTCAGTTTCCTGTATGTGTCTAGCCACTTAACAGTAACTGTTGTTTTGCAAATGACGCGCAATTTTAACTTTAGGAACTGTTCCTTTTTGCCTTTGTATGTTTTCTATGCCCTCTAATTTAAGTACATTATTTTCCACAATACATCTTTAGACAGGGTTTGAACTATAAAAAAGGTAACATAATTTCTCTTCAAACCCTATGGGACGAAAAATTCACACATCCAGAAAACAAGTCTCTGCCTGCTTGCAAAGTTCCTCAGGAAAATCCATCATCAATTATTAGTGTGGTCATCAACTCTTCAATTATTACTTGAGCTTGAATTTCCCTCCTTTCAAGAGTAATCACTGGCATGCTTCATTTTTTTTTTTTTTTTAATTATGCCTCCTCATTAACTAATAAATGAAGTTCATTCGCTTCAGTGACTGACCTCCTAGAATTTCCATAATAACCCCCTCATTAATGTGCTTGTTATTTTGATTTCAGGTGCAGTTTCTATTCTGATAGCAGCAGTTGTAGTGTTTCAAGTGATCAAAAAAGATAACACGATGACTGGAAGTATTGGAGCTTTGAGCCCGGGTGATCCCAGTTCATTTTCTAGACCTGGTAATTTTACCTTCACTCTCAGATTTTAAAATTAATTAATCTGTGATTTTTAGCAGGTTTCTAATTTGCACACCCCTATTTCCTATATCTAAAGTTTTTGTTATTTGATTTTTTTCATTTTTGTATTTAGCCAAAAAATATATTACGGATGCAGAAAATTCCCAAATACTGACAGTTCATGATCTGAACTATACTGACGATCCAATCCGTTATGTCTCTTGGTCATATTTCAATTTGCCTCAAGGGCCAATTGGCCGATTTAAGGGGAAAAGGCCCTATTTTACAAAAAAATATGCAATCATCCTCATGTCTTTAAAGTAAGTATTGAGCTAAGAAAGAAAAAAAAAAATGTATTGCCTTCAGAGAATACACTAAAAGTCAAAATTTCTTAAAGTTTTCCTTACGTTTGCCGTGATCCAAGAATTGCAAGATTGAGCACTTTTTGCAGCCCTGAAATACATGAGCACTCAAGCACTTCAACTGAGAATCTGAATTCTCACAAGTATTCAAATAAATAAGCTTTGAGTTATCATCAAATAAAATTTCATCGGTTGTCTTATCCATGTTAATTTTATCTCGTTCAAGAAGTCCTTGCCATTTAATAATTTCATTTAAAAAGATAAAATCTGATTAATGTGTCATCAACTTGCTCTTATAATTTTTCTCTCAAAATGAACACAACCTTTTCTAAATTTTGTTTTTGTTTTGGTTTTTTTTCTCCTCAGAACAAGTAGCTGTGAATCATGTCCACTTGAACCTAAAAGTTGACTTTGAAAAGAAAATTTTAGTCGGGGAAGCAATCCTTAATATCACGCAGCTTGATACGTCTGTTTCTTCCCTGGTACGTTGTCCTTCATGGCTTAGTTTTATTAAAGTTAACTAACGGAATGGAATAGCCAAAACAACAGTTGATAAGAAATTGCTTCTCGATTGTTTCCAACGAGGAGTTTTTTTGTTTCTGTTTTTTCAATCGCAGTAGAGGTAAGGAAGCTCAGAGAAAAATGAAGCGGCTAAGATTTTAAAACGTCTTCAGTGGCCTCCTGCTTGCAATTAAAAAACCGCCTCAGAAAATATAATTAAAAAAAATTCACAAGTGAGGAGGCAAAACCTCGGATTAGAGGACAAACGGAATATTCTATTTTTTTGTCTGAAACCATTTAAACATTTCTTAGTTTTTAAGATGCTTGTCTGGAAATATAAATTCAAAATCTGAATTTTATGCATGTAGCTTGACAGACTTAATTTACATACAAAAATGACCAAAAGATACCAAGTACCAAAAGATATGTCTGAAGGATGTGATGATCAGCCGTCATGGCAAAATCAGGTTTTTCTTAGCCCAAAAGGGGAATATAGGTTTGAAGCACTATGTATACTTTCCTCATAAAAGGAGTTTCTCATCTCAAATTGTTTTTAATTTAATTAACTCTAAAACATTACATAAGGAGAGCATCTAAAAACCCTACTTCATTTCTGTGATCTCACACTTTTAAAACTAAGAATGTAATCTCTCAATGTGTTTTTGTTCTTCAGATATTGGATTCCAATGATTTGAAAATTAGTAACGTGATTGATAACAACAGTGGAGCTAAGCTGAAGTACACTGTCTCCGAACCTGTGATAACATTAGGTAGTAAGTTGGAAATAGAGCTTCCTGTCCTTCCTGACAACAAGTAAGTGGCTCTTAAATCTCTTAAGAAAATTTTATTCTTTATTATCCGAATATCAGGCTCCCCCTTTGGCCTCTATGTGGTCTGACCGTGGTAGAAGAGTGACACCCTCTGTCAAAAAATAACAGGACTAAGTAATGAAAATATTGCCACCAGGCCTCATGATAAGATATCTTTAGTGCTCGAATTCGACAGGTGCCATGGCCCAAAATGCGCTTAAATGTTTCTTATTTGCATGTGAATAATCGATTCAGTGGCCGAAGTTGGTGTCTAAATATCTGCAGCTAGCTAGCTGAAAACTCAGGGTCCCAGACACACTTTTTTTTTTATTGATAGAATATGTATTAGAAGGCTCTAAAATTATTATTCAATTGGGTAAAAAAATCTCTAAAAATGTCTAATTAGTAGAAAAAGTTTGATTCCCTGGTGTCGCAAGATATCTGGTTTCCCATCGCAAATTATTTAAAATAGCTATTTCAGCTCCTAAAAAAACCACAATGGCCTCCTTAATATTGATCAAGCCAGCCAAATTGGTAACTTTCTTGATAAGACTCAAACTCTGGATATCTTATCATTTAAGATTTGTCTCAGAGTGGCCCGATGAATATACATCTCATTCAAGGCAACAGGGTAACAATTTGTTCATTCTTTTAGTATCTTTGTAAGATTCTAGGTGGCGGTAGCCACCCTGGCCCAATCCAAAAAACTCCCCCTAAAAAATGACAAGACCAAATGATTTAAACAAGAAATAATTTACTTTAGTAGTACAGATGAATATTGCTTCTATTAACTTCCTTATATTCTTTTTCTTTTGCCATCTTCTTTCCTATCCGTTAATTTGCTTTACTAATCATGCATTTTTACTTTATCTTCGATCTTTCAGAGGAACAATTCTAATTGAGTACTCTACAAGTTCCTCAGCAAGTGGACTACAATGGCTTTCTCCTGCAGAAACTGTAGGAAAAGTGCACCCGTACCTATTCAGTCAGTGTCAGGTAGTGCCTTGTTTAATCTTTAATCCTAACTGATCAAGTTTCAACTATAAGTTATGAGCCTTGAACATGTATAAATCTACGACGACTGCTAGTCTCTCAGAAAAGTCCAATGTTAGTGACCGCATCCTAGTCAAAAGTGGCTGGTGTGGCAGGCAACATATTAAACCTTCATACCTCTATTTGGTTTGATATTTTCAGGCGTTCTTTGTGCTAAGTATCCCTGCCAATTAGCTCTATTTTGATTTTTTCACTATTGAGGTCTCTTTTGGCTGATAACAAATCTGTTTAAAGGGATGTGCAGAAGCCATATCACTTTCAAATACAAATCAGTGTATGTTCCTCTACTCTTAAGTCAAGTCTGTTTGACTATCAGTTAGGTTTTTGGCATCCAAGAGGATTCAAGTGCATTATGAAACTCTTGTATAAATGGTGTACAAGAATGAGGATTGATGCCTAATGGTCAAAGCGGATTACAAAAAATGTTAATGCTCATAACTTACAAGCCAATTTACTACTTTCGATGCAATTTTGGGTACATTTCGTGAGTTTTAATATTGGTACTGTCCCCCTCCTTTTAATATTTAGATGTTAGTGCTTTTGAAAATATAAATTAATATGATCATAGCGAATCTGGAGTTTTCTGAAATAATGTTTGTGAAGTATAGTAAAACCCTGAATATTCAGAATCGCCTTGACCAGGGTATTCAGCAGGCAGGCTTTGACATCAATTTTCCTTACTTTTGCCGATGAAGTGCCCTCTGCAAAAAAAGAAGAGAAGAAAAGAGTGAAGTCCCGCTACTCTTTTAAAAAAGAAAAGTACAAAAAGGTAAGAATAAAGAGTATGTTGTGGTAAAATTGCAGCTCTTCAGTTACTGACGGGTATTTCCCCTGTCCTAGCTTCAACCAGAGTTCTTGCTTATCCAGGATGAGCTTGGTCTCGTTTTTTCTTCAAATAATCAGTTTTATCACAGTTCACTCCCTGATACCATCCAAGATACTCAAGAACTCAAGATTCAGTGCTCACAAGTACGGTTAAGAATCGAAATCCAGGATGCGTTCATACATTTCAGGTGTAAGTAGGTGTAGTCACGGCCAATGATGACCCCTAAAGTGTTGAGATACAACCCAGATTTTCATTTTTGCAAGTAGTCTGTTCAAATTGTTTTCTTCTACAAACATTAGCACACCCTCAGCCCTCTATTTTTATTCTAATGATTTCGTCTCTTTTGTCCTCTGTAGCCTTCGCATTGCAGGTCGATTGCTCCTCTTCAAGACTCCCCGTCCATAAAAATCACCTATTCTGCCGAGGTAAGTTGTGTCAATTATGTTTCATTTCCTGTCAAAGACAAAATAATGAATATCAATGGCTATAATGCGAAACTGCATTTTTCCCTTTGCGATGCTGCAGACTTTTTGCCATATTTTATTTCCTCTTTTAAAAACTAGTTGACACAATCTCTTGAAAATTTTCTTGATTTTTCTTCTCTGGGGCAAAATATTCTACATGAATTTAAAGCTATAAAGTTGACTTCTTTCTCGGCGAAAAAATAACACAGGAGCGGAAATTTTGAAACATTGCAATTAAGATACGAAGTTTTACTTTTAGGCCGTCTATTTTACTTCACATACATTGCATACCGCTCTCCTCCTTTTAGAGCCTTGTTCTCTTCAACCACTTGCATAATGTTTCAGTATCAGCAGGAAATGTGCCCTGTCCTTCGTAGATGGGTGCACGTTTATCTTAAATAATATGGTATAAGGTATAACTTGTAAAAACCCAACTTATGGAAGAAATTATCTATAAGCAGAAGCTTTTATCTCATGAGTTATGATCCAATTATTGCCTTCTTTTACAGTGAACAGTAAGTTGTTAAACTATTTGATCCGCATTATTTTCAGCTAACTGTCCCAACCAATTTAACTGCACTGATGAGCGCTTTACCAGATGGAGAACCTAAAGCTGTGAGTGACAGCTTAAGAAAGTTTTCATTCAAGCAACCAGTACCCATTCCATCCTATCTCATTGCTATTGCAGTCGGTAATTTGGAGTCAAGAGAAGTTGGGCCGCGGTCTAAAGTATGGAGTGAGCCAGAGATGATTGAAGCCTCTGCTTACGAATTTGTCGAAGTAAGTAACAGAAGACTAGGATAGTATTACTACTGATTCTTTCTTTTAAAATTGGGGAATTTGTGCAAAAATGATGGACTGATTTTTAATAGGATGCTCTCTTATTGGAATAAATTATACACGTGCATATTTTCATTCCTTTGGTGTCTCAGGAAATAGGAATAATTTTATAGAATAGAATTTCGAATTGCCCCAACTGCTGGCCATAGCTCGTTATGCTTATATTTTAGAGGGGATCGTTAGACTGTACTGCTTTGCCAAGGAAAAACGCTGTATGAGCCTTCAAACACTGCCTAATTTATTTTGCTAAAATACGAATTTTCAGAGAAATCTGTAAATAATTTTCCTCCAATTTTTCAGAGAATACTGTAAATACTTTTCCTCCAATTTTTCAGAGAAATCTGTAAATAATTTTCCTCCAATTTTTCAGAGAATTTCGTTTGCTATTAGAGCTAAATTACCTGAAAACTCAAAGAGAAAATACTCATAACGCTCTTGAAAAATAAGCATTTCATTGGAGGAATTTTGGCAACTCTGGAATGTTTGTAGAGCGTTTTTCCTTAGCTTGGCAGAGCTGAATCATAAGAGGTGAGAAAAAGCAGGAACGGACTTTAGATAAGGAACAGAACTTCCCAGCATCCCATAAATGAAATTTTGCTTATTTTATCAGTATTTTGTGGCATATATGTAACTTTTCAAAAAATAGCTGAGAGAAAATTATTTTTCATCCTCATACCCACATTGAAATTTTTGCTTTCCTCCAGACGGACAAATTTTTGAAAACTGCCGAAGATATTTGTGGGCCGTATGTATGGAGCATCTATGATCTTCTGGTCTTACCTCCTTCGTTTCCTTTTGGAGGCATGGAAAATCCTTGTCTAACATTCGTTACACCTACATTGTTGGTAAGTATCATTAAAGTGTCAAAGCACCCCAAGCAATCCAGGAGGGTCGCAGAAAGAGGGTCTCAACTAGAAAATCGTGTTATAAGAAAACCGCGGTTAAAGTTTTAATCACCAAATTTTGGCTGCTGATAGTTATCAGTGCACATCTCGAATGAAGATTGGACTGAGTTAAGCAGAAAGGAACCAACCCACATTTTGGAAAAAATTGAGCAATGAGTGATTTTGAACTCAACCACTGCTCTACTATCTATCACCAAAAATTCAAAGTTTTTGTCGGAGCAAATTTTGCAGAAATTGAACTTGAAGTTTATCTTTTACATTGAGTCTTATGCAGGAGCCAAACTTTCAACCTCTTTTTCTCGGTTCGATCCTGATGTGGCTTGGTTCCTTTCTGTTTAACTCCGTCCGATTAATGTCTGGTAGGAGAAAAACCAGTGTTTAGCGAAAGTTGATAATCATCAAGAGCTGTGCAAGACATTTTTCCAAAATTTCGGTTGTGAGTCCTTTCTCGGAGATCAAGCGGTAAAACAGAAATAAAGTATGGTCACCTCTCCTAAATGACAACATGTAATACAAAGAGATTGTCGGTCGTCTAAAAAATACAAGCAACTTCTCAAAATTTCCATTTAAAGTCACAATTTCTGAAAAGATAAGAGAAAAAATGTTTCTTCTTCTTATCTGAATGGGAAACTGCTTACCTGGAGGTGGAATTATCTCTGGAATTGGCAAGCTTTTCATGTAAGGTTTTTCTCCTTTCCCTCTTTTTCAGGCAGGTGACCGGTCTTTGGTCAGTGTGGTTGCTCATGAAATAGCTCACAGTTGGACTGGAAATCTGGTAACGCAAAAGAACTTTGAGCATTTCTGGTTAAATGAAGGATTCACCATGTTTGTTGAGCGAAAAATTTTGGGGCGAATCGGTAACGAAGCTGAACGACAGTTTTCAGCACTTAGGGGACTGGATGCCCTCCGCCAGTCGGTCAGTTTTACTCTATATTTTTCAATTTTTTTTTCATTTAACAAGTCTAAAATCCACACCATCATATTCTCAGTACCTGCTAGATTTTTTTTTCTTTTATTAATCAATGTTACCAGGGACTGATTGGTATAAAGCCGTCTTACAATATCAGGTGTGTGCAACTTCATGTCCAAAGAAGTCAAAAAACTTTTTGACAATGCACTCTCTCATTCTTCAAAGTTTTCTTGTTTAAGTGAGCAAAGTGAAGTTGCAATTTTGTACAAATATCCAAAATTTGTTGTTGTTTTTTAAGGGTTGTTGTCACTGGAAGCCAGAGTTTTAGAAAATGCTCATTTTTGGTTGATTACAGCAATTTGTAGTATAAACCCCTCAAGGGGCCTGAAGAATATGTATGAAATGAATACTCTCACTTTAATCTAATAACTTTGGAAAACTAGTATATAAGGAAATATCGCTGTAAACAAGACGTGCCGAAACTGAGGCAAATACTCAGGTTTTGCTGGTGTCAGAATTTTAGGTACCCAGCCCAAAGTGACCAAGAGTAAAGATGGCACTTTAAATTGAAACTTTTTTTTATCATGTTCTCTGCAACTTAATATTAGCATACCATTATCAACTAATTTTCAATTCTGTGATTGCAGGTAGAGGACCTTGGACCAACCAGCCCTTTCACCAAGTTGGTTGTTGACTTAAAAGGCGTGGATCCTGATGATGCGTTCTCCACAGTTCCCTACGAGAAAGGCCACACTTTTTTGTTTTATTTGGAGAGTATCCTGGGTGGGCCTTGTAAGTGAATTTTTTAATTCCCATCGAATATTAGAAAAATCAGTTGAACAATTTTCCTAGGGATGCCTTCCAGTTCATGTCATAAGTATATTAAGCAAAGCTGATGGAGTTATGGAAGCCTTTAAGCGAGTGTTGTCAAGAGAATTTTCATGAAATTCTGATCAAGAGAATATCGTACGAAAGTCGTCTCAAAATATCTGAGACTGGTGCTTCAACTTTTGAACCCAAGCAGCTACACAGCTGATTGTGATTGCTTTCAAAAGACAACTCATTTTCTATCAATTTACACAAACTTTACTGTGTTTGCTCAAAAATTTGCCAAGTTATGAATATTTAGAAAAATTTCTGTTTTACAACCCTTACCGTGTTCAGTATGGATTTTTTCTCCCGGATGAAGCTCTCCAAACACCACTCTTCGAAACTGTACCGACTGAATAAACTTTGAGTATTTTTTAGAGCTGTCAGATTTTGTCAGCGCCACAAGAAGTACAGAACTGTAGTTGTTGATTTCTCTCACAAGAAGTTTTGTAGATAGGAAATGTTTACTTCTTATTTATGTATTACAAACTTTAACAGGAATAAATAGATCAAATAGAGGAAAAGTAGTTGAAATCTTTAGAACACCACTGAAAGAATAACAACGCTTCAGCCATAGAAAAAAGATGGAACAAAATTTTAGAATACTTTAATGTACAAAACGGAAATGTAGAAAATCGTCAACATTTTTTAGTGTCACTTGCCAATTTTTTGCAGAAAGGTTGTAGGTCACCAATTTAAGTAAGAATATTTTTTTTAAATTAAGAGATTTTTAAATTTTCTATCTTTAAGGTTTTTTTGATATTACCAATATGATGAGGGATATGAGCCCCAACTGGACTATTTTTTAGCTCTTTATAACACTAGCAATTGATATTTTTCTTGCTGTTCAAGAAAACTGACCGTGATGCTATTTCTAATTGCAGCTCAGTTTGAACCATTTCTCAAGGCATATCTGGATAAATACAAGTACAAATCTATTGTCACAGACGACTTTCAAGACTTTCTCAATCAGTATTTTGCAGGAAATCCAGCTCTGAAGCAGATAAACTGGGATGAGTGGTTGTACTCTGTTGGCATGCCAAAAATCATTCCCGAGTAAGTTGTTTCAATTTTTTAAGTTTGTTTGTTGTGCTCCAAGACTGAAAGAAGTAGAAAAAACATGTTTTTTTTCCTTTAAGGCTAGAAAAATTATTTAGAGCAAGAAGTTCTCCTGAAACTTAGTATTTTCTAGAATGCAACAGAAAGCTCTCCAAGCTCTATTTCCGTTGGGGAGCTGTATCACATGAAAGTGCCAAAGAAGAAACCAAGGGTGTCACTACCGCAGTGGATGACATCAAAAACCGTGTTTTCCAAAGCGCAATATTTCGATTAATATGTAGAAAGTTGCTGTTTGGACAGATCTTAATATTTTTAGCCTGTCTACATCTACAAAAGTAAAGAATCAAAACCCGATTCTGTGACTAGCACAACCGACGCATTTTCTGCACCCCTGCAGATAAGTCATATTGGTTTCACAACTTGACTCTAAACTGAAAAGGGCACCTTTCATGTGATACAGCTCTCCATTTAAAAACTAACAACGAAAGTGCCTCTACTCATTTAACACATGGAACTTGAAAAGTAGGAAGGTGAACATGTTGGATAAATGGTGTTTCTTATTTTGCTTGTTTTTAACTTTAAAAAAACTGCGAAACATGACAGGGGTCTTTTTAAGTTTTGTTAAGAGTTGTGAAGCCAAAGTATCTTATCTGCATCAAATAGTGTCTTTACCATAGCCAACTTTTTAAAGCAAGAAGCTCAAGAAAGAGTAAAATTCTGCAAATTGTGAAGCAAGGAGAAAATTTTAAACTTTTGCAATATGCTTATTACGATTTTTGAGCCATTTGTCCCAGTAGACTAAATGAACTTTTTAAGAAGAGTTCCTAATCCTCCGAAAACTTGTGAAGAAGGTTTGTCAAAGGACCATACAAATTTATTGATAGTAGAAAAAAATTAAAATGAATTCAGTCCCTCTCCTTTAGTTTTGTTCTATGTCATCTTTTTTGTATATATGCTTTCTGTAAGACCATGACTCAAATTGTATCTCATTCTTTTACTTACGCTTTCTGTAAGACCATGACTCAAATTGTATCTCATTCTTTTACTTTTTTTCAGCTACGATAAATCATTATCCAAAGCCAGCACTGATCTAGCAGAAAAATGGATAGAGTGGGATGAATCCAAACCTTGTCCTTTTGTGTCAGAAGATTTGAAATCTTTCTCATACGGACAAACTGTTACGTTCTTAAATACTCTTCTCAATTCAAACCGTTTCTCAGTGTCGAAAGTCAAAAAGATGGAAGATGTTTATGCATTAAGTAGTGTCAAGAATGCTGAGATTAAATTTAGGTAATTACGAGTTTTTAATTCCTAACAGTGTCTAAAAGTACTCCATATATTTTTTATTCTCATTCATCAATCATATTCTCTTTGAAAAATGAAGTTTTGAGCTTTACTCGGAATAATTTAAAAACATTGTAAAGACAAGGAACAGATATTTCAATATTAGATGTAGATATGTCACGTAAATGTCATGATAGCGGAACTCTCATCACCATACCCCTGCTCTTATTTTGGGGACTTTAACCTTGGACAGGGTGTCCTCAAACTTTGCAGGAATAAAGTTCTGTGACTTCACTGGGTTTTTCCTGACCAAAACGATCAAAGTTCCCCAAAATTTCACACTGACAATTTGTGTGCAAAGAACGACAAATGAAAAAAATTTCTCAATAATTTCCTGGCAAATAAGAGAAACAAGTGAACCTTTCTTCTTCAGGTATGAATTGTTCAATTGAATGAAATCGCGATTTTCTATTTTGAAAATAATTCCTCTGTTCGTGCCGACTCAGAGTGTAACTGAGGGTATTGAACCCCGAATCAGACTAAGACTCATTTAAATTGTTTAGACAGCGCTGAAATTTTTTCAGATTTCAAGTTTCAAGTTTTTCCAGATTTTCATTATTCATCATGAAATTCCTTGACTTTTTCCTGGCCTGGTGAATTTCCCTGATAATTCCTAGATTTTCAAGACCTGTAGACATACTATCATAACTTCAAAATTTTAAAACAAATATCTCTTTCCTTTTAGTTTTTTTTTTTTTTTTTTTTTTTTTAATTAGCTTTTAATAAAACGAACGCAGAGGAAAGTAATTAGTCAAAACAAGACCGATTTAAATTCTAAGAATGCCTATTTTCCCTAAATTTGACATAAAACTATTAATTTATTTTTTAAATTTTCAGGTGGTTAAGACTGTGCATCAAAAATCACTGGGAAGAGCAAGTAGACGCAGCTTTGAAGTTTATCACAGACCAAGGAAGAATGAAATACGTACGCCCGATCTACAGGTACCTACACTGTGTTATGTTTTCCACTGCAGTTGATATCTCACTCAAAAATTTTCATGATGGTCCTTTATTTCATTTTTGTGAACTCTCAATTTTTAATTTGAAGTAAATCCTTTGAAGAAAATCCAGGTTCCACACCTTTTTGTTATCAATCGTTTCTGTTTTTCAATACTTGAAAAAGTTTCCATAAAAATAGAGCTGCAAATTTCCTCATGGCTTCTCGTATGCTTTTCAGCAGTGCATCCATCTTCTACAATCATAAGAGGTCATTCATCATATGAAATAATTACCTAGGTACATATTGATTGTGAAACCCTCAAACCACATGTCTTGGTTTGCGATGTTGCAGACTTCGTGTCATATTTTATTTTTAAATCAGAAAACTACTCAACATTGATTCGTAAAAATGTTCATAATTTTTTTTCTCTATGCGAAGAAAATTCTGAGAAATCTTGAAGGAATGATATTAATTTTTTCTCCTGTATATAAATAGAATAAGAGTGGAGATTGTTGAACACCGCCAACGAGTAACGTCGTTTGGGAGTTTCACTGTCGATAAGTATACGGGAAGATTCTGACATGTATTCAGAGAAAATTTGTACCTATTGCTTTCAAATTCTTTGTAATTATAAGTTTTTGGGCTGATGACTGAAGAGATCCTATGTTCTCACCAATATTAATAACCTGTCTTTCTATTTTGAATACTTGATTTCTTTTTTCTTAAAATAGAATGTTTTACTTTTTCAGAGATCTTTATGCCTGGGAAGAAGTGAGAGATAGAGCTATCAAAAATTTCCTTGCTAATCGGCAATATATGATGCACGTATCTGCGTTTACTGTGGCCAAAGACCTACACCTAAGAGAATGAAAATCTTCATTCTCTTGCCCATTCTTTGGCCTTCCGGAAAAAATTAAAACCAGTGCTGTTATGTGATGGACTGATGAACATCACCTTACATCAAAGAAACAATCTGCTAGAATAATGTTGTTTCGTTATATTAAAGAAGGTACATAGGAACCTTTGATCAAATTTTGCTCTTTTTATACTTGTTGATTATAAAATGAATTTTTAAGGAAATCGAAAAATTCAGTTCAAGTTGTGAATTTTATATTTCCCGGTTTTTCTTTCATGCTGAATAAAAAACTTAATGCATTAATGGCATCAATTACTCCGTTTTTGCCTTATACCTTTTCTTGGTACACTGGAAAAAAAAAAACACATTGGATCTAGAGTCCAGACTCTTGAAAACATTGACAAGAAAAAATACAATTCAATCAGATTGAAACTTAAATCAAAAGGGAATCGGCTCAAATTAGGAGGCTTGATTCTTGATTTAAGCAAAAATCCGATTGAATCAAGAGTATTTTTTCTTGTCGATGTTTTTAAGAGTCTGGACTCTAGATCCAATGTGTTTTTTTTTTTTTTTTCCCAGTGTATAGTTTGTAGTACAAGTACTCATCGAGTTATTATTGACACTCGCCCTCCCGATTTTTGTTTAAATGAGACCTGTAACGAGCCAACCAGGTAAAAGCAAAAAGAAGGCTTTTGAGTTCCTGTTAAGAGAAAATGATGTGCTGGGCTATGTAATCACTTTGCTTCAGAATTTATGAAACCTTTTAAACTTACAAATGACATGGTAATTTGGGCAGTACATAGTAAATTTGCCATCAATGATGCGGAGGTCAGAAAAAGCTTTATTTTCTAGCTTTAAAGTCAAGACGACAACTTTCAAAGCGTATTGATACCAGGCTCTTTACAGTGTTTCTTTTATGGGACCGTCGTTTTTTTTGTTGCACCAATATTCTGCGCGCAGGTCAAAGATACATAGAAAGGTCAATGGAGAGCTGAGAGTATGATGGAGACGCTTTCTTTACAATATTTATTTATCGTTTATAGTGTCATAGGAAAAAAAACCCGTGGAATTTCCTTTTGGAGCTGACCTTGTACTTGAGTTAATGCTCAAATTGGAAAAGGCAAACACCTGGCAAAAAGTATCATCTAAACTAAAAGCTCCGAGACCTCCTAATTTTGCGTAACTGGTAACGCTTAGTTCCAGTGTTCTATCGGACCGAATTTCATGATTTTTGCGGCTATCGACGGACAATTGTTTCTAGATGAGCCCGCTCTAATCAAATTTTCAAAATATGACCTAGGTTTTTTATAATACGTGGTAAAGTTGCGAATTTTCCCATTTAAACAATGTAAATTTATATGTTTTGTCATATTTCGTTTGAGCGTTCTACCGGGCCGATTTCCATGATTTTTGCAGTTATCGACAGGTGATAGACTCTAGATGAGCCTGCTCTGATCATATTTCGGAAATAGGACCCAGGTTTTTTTACAATTAAGTTATATAAGTGAGCGAATTTACAGAATGCTCCGCAACCTGCTGCTGCTATGCGCAGAAGGTTGCGCAGTGGCCGAGGAGGCTGCGCATCAGCTCTACTTATCAACACAAGATTCGCCTGAGGCATCTCATGATGAGCGGTGGCCGAGTCGTCGAAGACGTCGGATGCGCCCACATGTTTAATGATGTGGGTTCGATTCCTGACTCCTCAGCTTTCTTAGTTTTGACCTGATTATTATTATTCGTTGTTTTACTGCAATGTTTCAGTAAACAGTCATTGCAGAACGCGTCCTTTTGACTTCCAAATTTTTTTTTTCTTTACTCATCAAAAAACAAAAATTATTTCATTCTAAAAGTAAAGTATACCTCATATCGTATTTTTTTAGGGGAAAAATAAAACCAACATTGATAGGAGGGTAAAAATAGGGCTACGAAGCGGCCAATTGATGGCGCGGAGCACCTTCAGGGGGTTGGGCGTAGCGACCAGGGGGCGTAGCCTCCTAGTAAAAGATAAGCTGTAAAGAGCCTGATATCAATACCACTACCACTGATTTCGTATACCAGTTGAAAAAAAGTCCTCATCTTGACTTTGAAGCTCCCTCAGGTCTGGACTGATCAGGGTTGCCACAGAATTTAGAAAATGAAATTCCCTGACATTTCCCTGATTTCCTTGACACATTTTGGTGGAATTCCCTGACAATTGAAGATGTGACGGATGGTCACGAAGGCGTAATTGAAAATGGTTTTCAGGCAAAATTTGTTGTTCGAAACCTCAAACCTATTCTAGAAAGCAAATTAAGGTGATTTAACAAATTTTCCTTGATATTTTCGTCATTTTCCCTGAAATTTCCCGGTTTTCCCTGACTTTAAAATTTCCTGACATTTCCCGGTTTTCTCTGATGTGGTAACCCTGACTGATTGGGAACTTTCCAAACGTTGAACAAATCTTAACTTTCAATGACAGAAATAATATTTAAAAAAGCACAAAAAGGCGTAAAAAATGATTCATAAAAATTCGAACGAAAAATCATTTCTGGAGAGTCAATTTATTAAAAAAAGTAAAAAGAACATAACAGACTATTTTTTGAAAACTTAAAAAGAAAAAACACGAAAGGCACCACAATAACATTTGCCTTGTGAGAACTAGCAAATTTAGAACATTTTATTACCATTGAATAATCTACAGAAATGAGGAGAAAACACATATTCCTAAAGTAATTTAGACAAATTCTCAAAGAAATCTAAGAGCATAAAATAAAACCTATATCAAGGTCACGAGCAGCACAAGGATTCTTTCGCAGAAGCATGGGGGGAGGGGCAGGAAACGAGACGGGCGAATCAACGAAACCTGTTGAAAAATGTAAAAATGGGTTTTATAAATTACTTCTTGGAAGTAATGCGTGGATGCCCCTCCAACCACTTCCTAGATCAGCCCATAATCAAGGATAGTCTACGTCAACAAGCACAGATGACGTTTACTTATTAGGGCTCTCAGTTTAGGGTTTTGGTGCCACAGACCTCCCCTTAAAGAAGGTTACCTTTTCTTTGAAATCTTGAACTTACGATATTACTTTCTTACTTGCATTGTAAAAGTAGAATGATTTTACAGGGTTAAAAGACTCCTGAACAGATGTGAGTAAAAATTACTCATTTATAAATTAAAAAAAAAAAAAAAAAAAAAAAAAAAAAAAACCTGTCAAAAAGTGCATTTGCAAAGTTATTTACAGCTGAAAACTTGGCAAAATTTGAGAACTCTAATAAGTAACACTGTCCCTGACTACACAAACCATCCTTGACGCGACACTGTAAAGAAGCTCAACCATGGCTTTTATGCGTCTTGATATTATTTCTTAAATCTTTTTAAAGATATATTATGGACAAAAGGACTGAACAGTACAGAAATTGAATTTGCTCTGTCCTTGAATGATGATTTGTTGTAACGCAAAAACAGGCTAATAATATAGTTTGGAATGGAAAAAGTTTTTTAACATATGATGTGGTTCATTATTTTTGAAGGGTTGACAGGCGTAAAAGCAATGGTTGAATCAACTTCAGAGCGGAAAAAAAAATTACAAACGATATATATTTTTCACTAAGAGGAGAATAGGACACAAAATAATTCAATAGATTTAAACTAGGTACTGATAACGGAGGAGATATTTACGTAGCGAGTACTGAGGTACAATATATTTTCAACTTTAATTGATGACACAAAATATGATTCACGTACGGATTGCAAGTGAGTTTTAAGACTGATGCTCAATGGCTTATAAAACAGCTTTAAAGTAATGAGCCAGTGATACTGATTTTAAAAAAATATTTTCTGGACAACATTCATTTTCTGATTCAAAGTATAAGTCACATTTTGTACCGATACTGCATTGAGAAACACAATCAAATAGAGAGGATATAAATGCAATTTTCAGTGAAAAATTGAGAAAATACTGACAAGCTATGAGGCAGTTGCCATCTGAATTATTGTTTTACAGTTGTCAAATAGAAAAATGAGCCACCTTAGTTCTCCTGTGATAAAATTACTTAATAAAATAAAAATGACTTCTATGTTAAATAACAAGTGAAAAGTGACGAAAGAAGTAAAATGCTGGTAAGCAAGGAAGATGACAAAAGTAAACCATTGGTTTTAAGAAATGAAGGAAACAGAATGCTACCCCCCAAAAAAATATCGATCCACATGAGGGAGAAATCTTTAAAAATTGAAAAAAATTAATTCTGAGCGCCAAAATAACTTGGATATTAACTCGTTAAAGATATAGATTTAAGTCAACATAGGAATACTCAATACATAAACAAAAATCTGAATTAAAAACCAATGTGAAGAAAAGTCAGTACAGGAAAGAAGAGGAATTTTGAGATTAAAAAGGGAGTTTCTTCCCCGAGTTATTCATACTTTTCATTCATACGGTAGAAAAGAAACAGACAAAAAAAATATGCTAGAGAAACATGAAGTTGTTGATCCAGTAAATCTCAAAAAACCAAAAGCAGCGGAAAGATACAAATTTACAGCAAAACATGGTACTTGCTTCAAGTTATCTAAATTTGTCACATTAACTCTCTAAAATGTTTTGAAAATCATTTTCGATGTTTTGGTTGAACCAAAGAACGAGTTATGAGCTGCATTGACCTCAAAATTTGTACTTCATCGATAGCTAAATGCGAAAAATGTGTACCTCAACTTCAGCGCTTATTTTGAAGAGATACCTATTCTGGAAAAAAAATTAATTTTTAGGAAACAAGAAAGAATACACAGGAGGCGGAAAAGGATTACTTTTCCGTCAAAAACTAAATTGCAAAAAAAATCCGACTCTAAACATTTTCACAGTGAGCGCTTTAATTGCGACGTTTAGAAATCTCCAATTATGTTTTACTTTCTTTAGGGAGAGCTAATCGAAACGCTTCCTTACGATTTTGGATGATTCTTTAGGAATAAGTGAAAAGAATAAAAAAAAAAAATATCAATAGAAACTGTCCGTTGATTTTCCTTAGAAAAAATAAAACATCAGCGGAGATTTATAAAGTAGCAATTTGAGAGACACATTGTTCCACTTGGGCAATCATAATGTAACATTCCCAACGGTTACTATGCAAAACAACAAAAGGTTTAAATTTAATATGACAGAGGAATAAGAATAGATGGAAAGCTTCCTTGAATGTAGTTGACAAAAAGCGAAGCATCATTTAACGATAGACAGTCATATCTCACAAAGTTAGACCATCACAATTGAACTTCATCTGTGATCCGATCTTGTAAAATCTCAAAAATTATGACTTATCTTTAATGGATGTTAAATGAAAAAATCAAACATTGAACAAAGTTTTAAAGACCGATATAATGATAAAGATTACTCAAATGGGGCATAAAACGAAAATAATAGGCAATAGATTATGAGGAAGATAAAATAAGCGTTCTTCTTGATAACACTGAAGGAAAAGAAAACAGATTTTTTTTTTTCTTAAGATAAATAGTTTCAGGCATAATGTAAATTTATGGAAATAAATAAACAAAACAACATCAGCTTTTAAAATTAGCAGTTACAAGAAAGAAATAGAACATCAGTTTGACTTTTCCATTACAGCGAGACAAACCATAAACAAACTTAGCAGTTGTATTTTAGACGGTTTGTCAGCAAAGCCCATATTTTAGCTTAATATGTTAAGAAAAAATAACCCTCTTTCTGTGGCTGGAAATATTTATGAGATCGTTTCAACACAGGCTCCTCGAGACAAAGCAAAATTCTGGGTTTTAGGTTGGGACCAGAATATTCTTGCTGCTAATGCGCAAGAGCCTGACCAATTAATAGTGTATCAAGTCAATCAGTTTGTCATAAGTTCTAGAAAGACTTACTTCTAATTGTTGAGATTAATGGATTTCTCTACAGAGGAAGCAGAAAACTGATATGTGGTAGAACTTATAGAAAAACAGCAACGACTTTTTCAAAATTTCTAATATTAATACATCATTTTCCATAAGAAATGTAATGAATAAAAAGACGGTTATTGCTTTATTTTAGACTTCATACAAAATGAGTATACCCACCTTTAAAACGAGACAGAATATTCACATTTTTATTCTTTTATTTGCTTTCGCAAAAATGGAAGCTGCAGATGTTACGTCAAAGTTAAATCTTACTTGGCACGGATTCTACTACTCGGGGCAAAAAGTTTTAAACTCCAGTTTACAGAAAATAGATAAAAATAAAGCAAAATGATCACTGGCTTGTAAGAGAGTATACATGCAATTAAACAAGTAATTCAAAAGCTTCATAGTTTGGTTTCTCCAGGGGAAAAATTAATGATTTGAATCCCTGTGATGTGCCGAAGAGGTTGTTTTTGAGAAAAACTGGATTTGTTTGGAATCATAGATGGTTAAATGAGAGTGAGTTCTGGTCTCATGACCGATCGTTAAACTTAAAATTGAATTTTATTCAATTGGTACTAAATTTGACGTTTAATTTTCTCATTAGAGTGGCACTGCATTTGATGCATATATGAATGAAATAGAGCAGAAAGCTAAAAAGGGAGTTTAATATGTACCTTTAAAGAGCAAATCTCAAAGTTATTTTCTGATTTCTAGGGACTGAAATCGGTGGTTTTGACGCTTTGAGTCCTGTCAATCTGATGAATCAATCTGGCAACAACAAAAGGAATGAAAAATCTGTCAGAAATATTGATGCAATGAAAAGCAAATTAGGGATTAGAGAAAAGAAATTTAACTATAAAATAGTCAGCACGCTCCTCGAATAGTAGATGGCAACGAAGGTAAACTTCTTTCACCTCTAAGTCCTTAATTTTTCAAAATTGTAACCTCAGAAACAATACTGTACAAGTAACAGCTTTGGCAAACTCAACTTTATGACAGAATGCTCTATGTGCTATGAAAAAAATGACATAATTGATTTCTTATAAAATGGAACTCTACAAGAGAGCACTGTGGGAGCACTTGGAGGATTTGCCTGTAATTTGCTCCTCATGCAGAATGTAAAAAACAATGCCATTTCTCCATGGAACTCAAATTGTACATTAGCAGTTATGCCCGTCAGACAATAAAATACATTATATCTAAAAGAATGACTATTCGGAACTTCCCACTGAATTAGTGACATGAATCTCCTTAAAGATTAAAGAAGTGAGAAATATCAAACATACAAATTACCTTAATATAATTGAAAAATCAATTTTAGCAAAACTTCGGTAAATGCATTGTGGCCAAACTTGAGAGGTGACACAAGTAAAATACAAGTAAAATAGTTGAGCTTAATATGAACAAACAAAAGCAGTACAATGCGATGGAATTAAAAGCTTCAAAATTATCTGTCGATACGATTGTAACTTCTTAAAGTTATTTATCTTATTCAATTACTGGCCATACCTCAAATTCATAGTGAAACATGCACAAATACTCACTTAAATTAGCGCAGAAAAATACAAACTCTTCAGAGAAAATTTCAAAATTAATAATCATGTTCATATCACACTTCCAACTTCCATCCTCTTCTGATCTTCTTTCAGCCAAAATATCACAAGTGTGATTCAATCTTAGAAGCTACGTTAGCGAATATTTCAATTTTATTTTAATTTTGCCTTCAGAACTTTTACAAATACTTCCATGAAAATGTCAGAGTTTAATCTTGATGACAAAAGAAATATTAGATAAAATCTTCAAGCGATTCGGTTCATTAATTTTTCTGTAAAAAATTGGACAAGTTTGGCAACATGGTGCCTAAACCACAAATGGCACTTGCGATATGTTGACTGGAATGTGACAATTTTGGACTGAATTCTCCACAATAGTAGGGAAGGGAGAAAGGTGTGGTAGATAAGGTTAAAGAAAAAGAGAAAAGATGATGAATGCAAATTAAGTGGAGTTGAATGGGCTGAAAGCTAGAGGTTTTTTGGATGAGTGCTGAGGTTGACGACTTTGAGAGGGCCCATAAATGATTGGTTTTTCCAATGGGTTTGAATAGATGGAGCGAAGAAAGCTTTGAGTGTTACGGTATCGTGATCCAAGCTGCCCACTAGCATTAGAGTTTCGGTTAAAATTTTTGCTTTTGACATGATTCATCTTTTTTTTTGACACAGCCAGAGCAGGTTTTTTGGTGACAAAATTTTTAACACCATCATTACAAAAATTCTCATATTGAGGAATATTACGTTTCTGGAAAGAATTATAGTCAGACCCATCAACTGCACTTATTGCTGAGTATGAATTCTTGTTCCAAAGAGACATCTCATTTGAATTGTTCATCTGAGAGGATGTTTTGTTTTGATTCCTGAAAGAGCTTTTAGTCCAGAGGGACATCTCATTTGGATTCAATGATGGATTTTTACCTTGTAAGGGTGTTTTCTTTGGATTCATAGGAGGGTTTTGGCTCCACAGAGACATCTCATGCGATTTCACAAATGAGTTTTTACTCTTGAATGATTTTGTACTTTGATGCGCAGAGGACTTTTTGTTATTGAGTGAAAAATTACTATAGGACTTTTCAAAAATTTGATTCTGAGATTGAGGCTGGGAATTGTAACTACTATGGATAGTAAAACCACCATCATTCCTGAAATTAAAATTATCTGCTGGCTGTTGAGATAAGGGTTTAGAATTACTCAGAGTATCAGGTCTTGGAACAAAAGTAACATTTTTCTTTTCATTTGGAACTAAATTCTCTCTGTCAGTCACAGTTTGAGCTTTAAAGGACTTGTTAACTTTTTTGGCGATAGGTTTATTTTTGCGGTTCACATTTGCTTGTCGCTTATTCATGTGACGAAAGACAAATTTGTAACTTGCAGTATCAGAGAGCTTATCATATCGACTTGGAACTTTGGGTTTTTGAGGTGAGTGCAATGAAGAGAAGTGTACATTGGTGGGAATGTTGTTTGAAGAAGGAGAGTTCTCTTGAGAGGATTTTGCAACATTACTTGAAACTTGAATACAATTGACAGAGGCGTATGCTCTTACAGGCTTCTCTGCTTCGATTCTCTCGCTAAAATAGTTGGGTTGGGACACCTGTTGAATACTTTGATCTTCATCTACATTTATTCCATTATTTAAAGAGAAGGAAGAAATTTGGGAGTAGAACATATCGTAAACCTCATACTTATCTCTTCTTGCCAATCTATCTTTGAAGTGAACTTTTTTCTTGGCAGTTTTAGAGTCATTAATGTTTGATTTTGGTTTGTCGAGGCTAGAATCTTGCTTGGGTTCCAAATCTTTACAACCGTCGCCCCCGAAGTATTTTTTTGGATCCATGCTTCTGTCAAGTATTTTAATGTTTGGACCACTTTGTGGTTGCTGAGAGCTTTTGCTGATGGATTCTGCTTCAGCGGAGGAGTCAACCTCAGTGGGCTTCGATGAAGTCTGCTCCACTGTTTTCTTCTTTCGGTTTTTTTTCTTCTTGGCTTTATTCATGCTAGATGCACTTGGATTAACATTCAAGTCAACTGGTAAGGCTGATGTAGAGAAGGGACTAGGTTTTGGAGGAGAGCCTGCGACTGAAGGAACTTTGAAATTTGCTCTTGGTTTATTTTTACCAGAAGAATTAGAGGCTGGACTGAAGTCTACGATTTGTAAATCCTTGAAGCTGTCGTAGACGGCCTGAAATGAATCATGAGAAATTTCGGGTTGAAACTTACCTCTGAAATTATTCGTGGACTGCATCATTGTCATCGCTCTACCACGGCCAACTGAGGTTCTATCGTAGTCACCATTTCCAGGATGAGAAAAAAGACTTCCATGACCAGCAGATTTTGAATACAGATTTCCTCTGCCCATAGACTTTTCTTTATATGCGTTTCCTCCTGAGCTGAACTGGTTTGAAGCATCTCCTCGACCAGAGGATTTTAACTGAACATTGGATTGTCCTCTTCCGACCACATTCCCAAGGTTTCCAGTCTGATAATCTTGATTATAAGAGTCACTCAATTTATTTCCTCTCCCACAAGAGCTCCCTCTACCAGAAGAACCAGCGTTATAACTATCCGATCTATTGATATCTCCTTGGCTATTATAATTGTCTCTATTAGCACCAATAAAATTTCCTCTAAATTGTGAGGCAGCTGCATTTCCTCCCCTGATGGAATTTCCTATTCCTGGCTGCATTCCAGGATTTTCTAGCAGGACTCCTCTACCGACTGAATTCCCTCTTCTGATTGGTTCAGAATGAGACATGTCCCTACCATTTAAATCTTGTTGGACACCTCTGCCAGCAGAGTTATGATAATTGCCTCTAAATTTCTGCTGATTGAACTGACTGGTTTGGTTTTGACTATTACTAGAATAATGAGGCATTTCTTGCTGGTAATTGTTTTGATTCTGCAGAGGTTGACCTTGGTAGTTGGAAAATTCCTGTTGATTGGCACAATTACGGGACTTGAATCTGTTTTCATTTATCCCACCACGTTGACGCCCATTTTTGTTCCAATGTCTATTTGAATTAATTAAATCCTGGTTGGAGGATTGGAGCAAAGTACCTCGGCCACGATTCCAAGTTTTTTTCCTCTCAAAGGACTGTACAATTTGAGCGTTTTGCATGCTGTTTGCTCTGATAAGAGAGGAAAAACCAGAAAACTCAGAGGAGGACTCGTGCCCATTTCGAGTGGCATTATCAACGGTTGGGAAAGTAATTGCAGCAATGTCATCCACATCGCTATCTGTGTCGAAAAAATTTGGTCTATCTTCTAATTCTTCTACCTCTTCTTCTTCGTCTTCTGAATCTGACAACAAACAAGGGAAACGAGGTTCAGACATTTGACTAGGTTGTACCGTATTTTCTATTGAGGCAACTTTCCGATCATTTTCAATGATCGTTAATTCACTGCCACAAGCTGAGGCATTATCTGAATTAGCCTCTTCATCAGAGGAGCGATCTTCGAATTTTTGTGGTCCTGGCAAGAGAGACATTCCTTCTTTTGGGACAGGGCCGGTCCTAGAAATGGGAGCAGAATCTAAATCCTCAAACTTGGAGTCATCATTACTGACCGTACTCCTAATCTCATACTTGCCGTAATCCATTTCATCAATCTCCGACAGGGCCGAGATGATGTCTGCCATGACATGGCCCCTACCTGCACTTTTATTTCGCAGGATACTTGACCTGCTTGGTAGCGTTGATGAGCCTCTGCTTTGGATTTGACGAAATGGACTAGGATTTTTATCAAAATACTCTGGCGGTTTGAAATCTAAACCCGAATTGACACTCATTTGTGATACGCTACGCTCTAGGATTTGCTCATCGTATGATTTGTACTGGATTCCTTCGTTTTCAAAATCTTCCGTTTCTGACTCAGGTTTTTGTAGGGTAGGAACATGATAGGGGGCATCTAGGTAGTTGTCTCTTAGACGTTCAGCATCATACTTCAAGCCTTCGAGTAGTTTGGCATTTTTGCAGACTTTCAAATGTTCGACCAGATTGTCAGGGTGAATGTATTCAGTCGCGTTGTAAGGACAAGGCTCCAATTCGGACTCAGGGTGATTTTTGCGGCACTTGATCAAATGTTTCTGGAGGCGTGACTGCTTGCACCAATGCGCCATCTCGAAAGGGCAACCAACCATCGGGTCATCCATTTTCCAGCTGCAAAAAAATACAACGTTACTTATAAAAATGTATGTGATGAGTTTAAAATATCATGGATACTGCATGAGTAATATGGTATTTGGTAGATGGTAACATGGGCAACATGATTTTACGAAGATAAGTAGAGGCTAAACCAGATGACCTGTTGATAAAATAAAATGAAAGAACAAGATTGTCACATTCATGTAAATGAACAGGCATTCAAAATCTGATTTGCAAAATGGGCGCTGTTTGAATGTTTATCAGATATTGTTTTCATGTTAGGGCAGTATTTTTTCTTTCTTGATCAGAAATGAATCAATTAGCCCTAAAAAGGAGTCCTTAGGAATTTTCACAAAAGTTTTTAGGGTTGCGTTTACTCTCTTTTTACTCTATTTGGAGGAAGAGGAGGTAAGTTTGATGACTCTCCAGACCCTAAAGCTTGCCATCAGCAAGGAGTGCATTGATGGAAAATAAAAACAATGCAACTCAAAAAATTTCTGAAAAGACCATGAGAAAAAATCCCTTAAGGTAATAAGCTTAAAATATTTTTTGCACATAGTGGTAATCAATGATCAGGAGTTCTTTGTTTGTCAGATTGCCAAGTTGTCTTGTTGTGCATGAATGTGTTTACGACAAGAGACAATAAAACACTCTGTGCCCTGTACAAAAATAAAATTATCAACCAATTAAATACACTTTACAGAATTTAATCACCTGGGAAACCAAATAAGTTAGGGGCAGGGAATTTATGCATGGTTGCAGTGAGGATTAACTTATGTGAAATTGCGTGAAAAAACCAAAAAGTTCGTTAAAAAGTTAAAAAAAAAATCATTTTTAGGGCAAAAAGCTAATCAAAATCCGACCCATCAAAAGTTGACAGTCGAGTTGACATAAAAAGGCGATGTCTGAAAATAAGTTCAGCTGATCGACAAACACCGTTTCCCGTCCATGGCGACATCATCAGCACTCCACAAAAATATTGTTTTAAACAGGCCTTTTTAGGACAGGTTGTTTTGCCTTTTAAGAGTTTAAAAAAAACCCCAAAAAACTCTAAGCAGACGCTTCGTTTATTCTGTACTTTCCGATGATGATTAAAAGAAAATGGGTGTTACTGATCCATTGAGGCTCTAGGGCCTTTTTCAATGCCCCAATCCGCTATAACACTAGGATGGACTTATACTTACTCAAAATCTTCAAGTTGTCACCGAAGAATGTTTTTCTTTTAGTTGGACTTGGTCCACTTTAATTTCCTGCAGCACTTCAGTCGCAGCAGGAGCCCTGTTTCCTGCGGGATGCTGGCACTATTCACTGGATGACGATCTCTTGCATCCCTGTATCCTTAAGTCCTCTTCCAAAAAGACCTAGTGTATAATTTCCTCTCTGAGTTACACAACCTGAATCAATTCAAAAGAGAATAATTCGATTAGGGGTCATCAATAAAATACATAACAATGGAAAGAATATCTTTTGATTCCATTCTTCCTCCCTCGTACAACACCTGCACGTAACATGGGTCTACACACTCCTAAACAAATGTTCACTCCAAAATGTTCAGTCCTCTCCCCTCCACCACATAAATTAGCAATGTGTGTTGAATTTTGAAGGAAAAATTGCCACCTCTTGTTGATTCATTTAGATTATCCAAAAATCAGTTTTACACGCCCAGTCGAGCATTACATGATGCAGCCCCGAATATTGCCCCCTTCCGTCTAAAATGCATGAGTAACACAAGGTTAGGTCCCCCTCCCACCATAATACATTACATTTTTTATGAACAGCCCCTTAGATTATTTTTAACTTCAAAACTTTAGTGAATGGAAAAAAATCATGGAATTCCAGAGTTCAAAAATGTTTCGATGTTCATTGATTCATGAAGTAGAAGTGAGTTTTAGAAGCATTTCAAAGTACTTTCCACGATTACCCACGAACCGAGGTGGATGACCCTTAACCCTCCCCCCTCCCCCAAAAAGTAATCAACCAAGGGCCTTTCCAAGCTTGGCTCGCGTGATTGAAAATATTATCGACATCTGTAATAGACTAGCAACATCTTAAGGCAGTTGTGGTATTATAGCCTATGAGAACTTATCACAGATATAAGTCCCACCGGCTGATAAGAGAAGTTCGTAAAAGAGATTAGAATGAGACAACAAAACTGGGCGGCATGCTGGACAGCTGGTTAAAATTTCAGTGGAATAAAAGAATTTCCATGTAGATCTGTCCTTGGCAAGAAAAAATCACTCTGATGCCTTGCTCAAATTGATGCACTCTCTAACATGTTCTTCATTAGTACATTGATAATTTGCATTCCCTACACAGAGTGTTTACTTGTTTCTTGTCAATTAGATATTTTTTCTATAGCTTTAGGATACATATAATGTCGCTTAACAACGCACTCTGGCGTTCTACGACACCCAAATGCCACATGTGCCTGTCTTCCCAGAGATTATCGGGCAACTGACACCGCAACATCTCTTCGTCAACGCCCTGCCGCCAACCCTTTACGGGACGTCCCCGTCGCCTCTTCCCAGGTGGTACCCAATCCAAAACTTTTTTGGGCAACCTCTCCTCCGACATTCTTTGCATCATCTTTAGGATCATTTTTCAATTATTTGGCCTGTTTGCAAATAAACTTTGGACAAAAGCTCCATTTCTGGAGACTCATATTATGGAAAAAGGCGATTGAAAATTGCTCACACTCTCTCAAATGGCACCAACTAGAGTTTCTGAAGCAATGCGCTACTCGCTAAAGACCTTAACTTCTCAAGTTTCCGTAAATTCCCTGACTTTCTTGACTGCCGGATTGTTCTGTTGATTTTTTCCAAAAAATGGATTAAATCGGAATTTTCAATTCCGTCCAAAAAAATTGATGAACTGCAGAAAAATCAGGGCCAAAAAATTGATTTTCAAGAAAATCACTCTGAAAAAAAAATTGATTTGTAGGAACACGAACAGTATTGTGCCATTCATTTACCAAAAATTCTCGCCTTACTGAGCATTAGTTCCATAGTCCCTTAAAGTGGTATGCTGGCTTCCTTCAGTTGCAAAAAATGACATAGGCTTATTGCTTCCTTAATTATTCAGGAATGAAATTTTTGTTTGTAGAAAGTCGCAAAAATTTTGATTTGTGGGTAATCGATTCAACAGCAAAATTGCGTGCCAAAAATTGATAGAATTTCATCCATTATTTAGAGCAAGTAATCGGTTTCTTCCGAAAATAAAAAAAAAAAATCAACAACTCTACAGTACCAGAGGCCCTGCCTGAGGAATGAGATATGATGCCGGAACAGTAATTTTACATGTGACCCTTAGGATTCTTTTTCAAAAGCTGAGGACTCCCAAGAGTTACTATTTAGATAGGCTTGCTTTGATTACAGGCGAAAAGTATCTCCCCTTCTTTGAATGCAGGAGATTGTTATTTGAAGAGGAGAATGTAATCACAATCCCTAGCTCGTTAGTTGACTGAATTGTCAAGAGAATTAAGAGTAGTAAAAGTCAAGTGCTAACCAAAAAGAGTTTGTTTGAATCAAGAATTCGTATCATCCAATTTGTGTTTCTCCACTGGAAGCACGTCAAAGTATGTTGGGCACTTAGAAAATCTCAGTGCCAATGTATAAAAAAATATAATCGACAATATCTTAGAAAAAAGTATCGCTCAACAAAGTTCCCGAGCAGGTAAGACTGAAAAAGCTTTCAGAGTCGGAGTCGGAGACTCTCATTCTGACTTGACATGTGAGGCGACTACTAATTGTAAGCTAGATTGTTAATTTGTTACCATAATTACCTAAGCGAGTAAATTATCCAGATGTAACGGAGAAAAGAACAATTAATGGACAAACACCGAACAGAATTTACACTTCATACTGCAAGTCTTTTCTGTTTTTCAGTCGAAAATTTGCGAAATTATAATTCTAAGGAAGTTCATTGGTATCAAATTTTTTCCGGAGGCAGTGATCAGCAACCACGTTTTCAACATTCATCAGCCGTTGACTGTTGAGACAACAAATCCTTTATAGGTTATGTTTATATTTACGTTTGTGATGGGTGCACATGTGCATATGCTGTCTGCTGTTCATGGCTCAAACTTTTAATTTCATACTGTGGATGAATATCTCTTTTCAAGAGAAATAACTAGTAGGAATTTCAGGTAATTGCTAAATTAATTATTGAAACATATAGTCAGCTTCCATCAGTGGGCCATTTTAGAGTTATAAGCAATGTTCTACGGAGCTTTTTATCAGAGAAAGGCTATCAGAAGCAGCACCATCATGCATTCACTATCTAATTAATTAGTTGAAAGGCTTACCATCCAATGTCTGCCTTTCTCCCCATTTGAGTTATCCAATGATTTGAACCTTCATTCAATGAGAAGTGGGAGTAAAATGTTCGAATTCCACCTGTCGTTATATACCCTTCTAACACTCAAATTTAAGCTTTGGCTTGTACGCCAAGCCGCTAAGATTACAGTCTAAAGTTATACTTCGAAGGAGTCATCCTATCAATTTGACTCGCCTAGAATAAATTCTGTGCCATGCCAAGTTTTCAAGCATGATTCCCTATTGAGTAACCTCCAAAATTAAGAATTTGAATGGCACTAGGAAGAAGTTTCTAGTCAAGTATACTCTTAACTGCACAACAAAGCCAAGAGCCTATGGATTCCATGAAGGTATGCAATTTTACTGGAATCTCTATCTGTCGCTGCATGCTGGCCTCCCAACGCCTTGATGAATTCTGAACATAAAACGTACATTTTATTTCTGGTTTTTCCATACCTGAACCGTGCATGTGATTGAATTTCAGATTATTTCACCTCTCATTTGATAATTTTTCTCCTTGTTTACAGTGAGGTTTTGAAGATGTCAAAATCTCCAACTCTGAATGTCTCTCTGTATCAAGTGTGGGATTCTTTCTGGGATCAAAAACTGACATCTTTCGGACAGTCGGAGAAAGGTATCTTTTTCAATAACTAAAGTTTCTACCTAGGTAAGTATTCTTAAAAAAAGAAAGAAAAAAAATCCATCCATGTCAGGGCTCTATCTGGGCTTTGGATGTCACTTCACCTTTTCTGCAGAATGGACCACTAGACAATTTACGAATTTCAGCATTCTGATACATGTTTCGTGACTAAAATTCCATGTAGAACACGATGCGCACAACGAAAATTACCGAAATCAACTCCTTACGAAGATATTTAATGATTCTTGGTGCGTGAATTCAAACCACCCGCTCATGAAAACTCAATGCTCTACGTGATTCACATCGTGCGCCAAACGTTATCATAACAGTCTCTGCTGTATACAAATCTGGCAACCTCAATCTTGACGCTTTGGCTCAGCCATAGCAAATTGCTTATAGTTTGAACATCACATGGTGGAAATGACATTGCTCGATTGAGAAGATTGCTGAAACCGTTGTAGTGCGCGATTTGACTCACGTAGAGCTTTGAGTTTCTTGTCAGCGGGCAGTTCAAATTCCTCGTAACCAATGTGAAATAAAAACGTTAATATCTTCGTTAGGAATTGATTTCAGTAATTTTCGTTGTGTGAATCGTTTTTTACGTGAAATTCTGGTTAAGGAACATGTATCAGATCGCTTAAATTCATACCTTGTCTAGTAGTCCATTTCAAATTAAAGCTTGCTCTTGCAATCTGGTGCAGCGTAATTAGTTTCAGAGAAAATGCCCGGAGGTAACAAAGTCTTAGGAGGGTCAAGAAAATGAATCCTTTATTTTTCATATTCATTATGATGCTGCCATGGTTGATAAAATACACCACTAAATAAAATTGATACAGAGTAATTGATATTCATGACATCTGCCTTACATCCCGAGTAATCAGTATTTCATTTTCCTTCTGTTCGCAATTAGTTCCTGATGACGTATTACTTGCGCTGCATTCCATTCATGGATCTGTGCTGGAACGCGCAGTAGAACTCTTTGATAAAGACTGCCTGACCGTTTTCCGAACAAAAGGACACTCACGAGAAGTATTACAAGTAAGTTTTTCCCAAATGTTGTGAGAACATTAAAACACTTTATCAGGGGTGCAGAATCTTTCAAGCTTTCAATTATCAAGACGCATGTTGACCAGCTTTCCACACCCTCAGAAATTCCCCCTTTTTTCACATTCTCTCATGTGTGATTGGGCCTGTGTTAAAAGAAAGGATGAAAAAAAATCCATCCCTGAAGAGTAACTTAAAACTTGTCTTTAAGATTGAACTTAATCACTCTCATATTTAATTATTTATTACTTAGGGGGAACACACTTTCGGTGGCAACATGTATGCCTAAAAAACTCCCGTGAACTGTGTTGGTACAATCTTTCAATCAATTATTTTTCTTAGTTCATTTATTTCCCTAGCAATAATGGATATTAAAGAAACTTTCAAGAGATAACTCTTAAAAAAACTGTTAAAATGTTCATTTCATGATACCTACTCTGTTTTAGCATATTTTTAAGTAAGATTTAAGAAACAAGTGTATAATAATACCTATTGTATCAGTTTTTCAATTTTGAAAATGCTTGCAAAAGTTTTAAAAACCTCTTAGAAAAGTAAATCCTTTTTTCATAAATTCTGATGGGTTAAATTTTACCTCAAAAGGAAGCAAAAAGTGTCTCCTAAATGGAACATTTCTATACCCAGTTTTTTTTAGAGTTTTATAATATTGTTTTTTTAAGGTCATTGTTACTAGGCTTGTGCTAAACATGAGAACTAAAACTTATCCAGTTACAAATGGTCAGTGAATTTTGGTATTCCATTTCTCAAGGTCTACAAGTGATTACTGATATCATGAGAAAATTGGGGAAATCCTTGGCTTTAAGATTAATCAGTCATTGACCATCCCACCACTTCAGCTCTTCTTTTTTATTTTCATCCTACAATAACTCTTATTGCTATCTTTCTTTTCAGATAATTGGCTCCTCTGGGATGATATATACACTATTCCACAAAATAAACTTTTGCCAATGTCAATCTTATAAGTTTCAAGTTCTTCTCTACAAAGCCAATGTCACATGCAAACATGTATTAGCTGCAGCCCTCTCGTATGCAACGGGCAAGTTTAAAGTGATGGAATTGTCATCTGAAGATTTAACAAAATTACTGATTGATTCATTCGTAGGCAGGAATGAAATGCAGACCTCTGGACATCCCTAGTATGAGAGACTTTAATTATTGACAAGGATTACACTCTAAAATAGTCTGGACGGTTTCATATTTAACCATGGTAATTTGGTTTAAAATACATGGAAATGGAGAGTCTGATACCGATAAAAAAAGGACTTATATTTAGGGCTTTGGATGCAAGAAGAGCACCTCTCAAATGCAGTGTTTTAGAATCTTTGTTGCTAATTTAGGACTTTGAGTATAATGGGTAATCTCTGAGTTTTTCTTTGGAACATTGTAAATCGAAGAATTCAGTAAGAATTTCAGTGCATTGCATGCATTCACTTTCCTAACCATCGCTGAAATATGAGCAGAGATTCTGAACCATGGCAACTGAGAGGTGGCCTTCTTGCATCCAGCACCTTAAGGTGAATCTACAGCGGTGTGTCACAAGAAATTTTTTCGCGCAGGGAGCACCACTGCTGTGTTTTGATTTTTTGGTCCACGCTGTTAGAGTCCGTACAGCCCCACGTGAGTCCTTGGGCTTTCATGAAAGTTAAAGGAATTTCTGTTAAAATCGAAGAGTCAAGTTTTAGCTACAACATTCTTCTGCCTATGGTACTAAAAAAGACGAGAAAAGTAATTTCTGGAACTCTGAAACTTGACCCCTGAAAAATATTTGCCCATGTCTCACCCATTTTAGCCTGTTGGAGAGGCAAATGTTTGCTGTTAACATTACCTGTATTCCCATCTCAAAATTTTAATTTAACCATCTGCTGAAAAATTTGAGACTCTGTGAATAGATTAGTACCTTTTCTTGCAATATAAAATAATATCAAGAGCTAACAAGAAAAGTTGGTAGGTTGCCAAGTTTTTGAAGTAATCTCATTTTGTATCTCTTGTATGGACAATCTTTAAATTTATTTTAAGGTGATTCGATGGACGCCATATTTTGTGTCAGAAAGGCATGCGATATATCGCATCAATTGGTTCCATATTTTCAGCTACTCGTCATTTTTCTCCTATTTTGAGATTGCAATTCTGTTGTCAGGAGTCTAAAGCACTCACTTACCAATTTTAACAAAGAAATTCAACGTAATAAAGGCGTGGTTTTTTCAGAGAAAAAACATCGCATTCGATACTGATATCGAAACTGCACTCGAATGCGATATTTTCTCTCTGAAAAAACCACGCCTTTATTACGTTGAATTTCTTTGTTAAAATTGGTAAGTGAGTGCTTTAGACTCCTGACAACAGAATTGCGATCTCAAAATAGGAGAAAAACGACGAGTAGCTGAAAATATGGAACCAATTGATGCGATATATCGCATGCCGTTCTGACACAAAATATGGCGTCCATCGAATCACCTTAAGGCTTTGATGTAATGAAATTAATGATAGATCTTACTCCTTCAAAAACTCTTCAATCCAGAGTAAAGTTTCATGATTACAAATGTTAAAGTTTAAGACACTTCAATTAGTCTTAACCAGCAAATAAAATACAGTATTCACAGAAAACTTTCTGAATTGAAAAAGATCATACTGTAAGTGAGGTATATATTTTTATACAAGTGTGGAAAATAAAAACTAATTATTTCGTGTGATAAAATGCGTTAAACCTTTATTTAAAAAATTCAATCTCAACCAAAAATAATTAGTCGATAACACTGTCTTTCTTTCAAAACAATATTGATCGGTTAAACACTAAAGACATTTTTAAAGTCTCTCATTTTAAGTTTACTGAGGAGCGTAACAAGGAGGGAAGCGCCGAATGAATTTCTACACATTAAGAGAAAAATGGGGAATTTGCTCAGCAGCAATTCCATGAAGTAGTATCCCATGGGTCTTATGAGATCAGTTTTCTAGGAAAATCCATGACAAAGCAACAAAGAAATACATTTTTTCATCTTGACTAGGCTCTAGCCTTGAAGGGATTATTAAATCTCATTCATGCTTACAGGAACGCATGAAGAAAGCAGCAGTGCTTGTCAAGACCGTAAATTAATCGACTCAGTCATAATATCTATTCTCGATTATTAAATAAGTTCCTTTTGGTAACCCTCACAGCTATCTTTTGCACAGTCCCCTTTACTCACTCAAGTTTTAATCAGACACACTGAGGTTGCCTCCTGCAACTTCAGCTGTATCTCTAAAAATTTAAAAAAAAAAAAAAACAAAAAAAAACAACCGATTTTGCTGCTTGGATTTAAAATTGATTGATCTAAGAATTTTCCAATATGACCAGATTAAAAAAATTTCCTGTACAAGTTTTGTGATTACTTAGGTATAGGACACAGTTGAATTATCATCTCTAGGTAGTGGTCAAACCTTTCTATTACGGATTTTTTTTTATGTGAAAGATAATTTGAGTAGACGACTGGAAAGGGATGAATCTAAAGAAAGGCAATATATTAATATGTATTAAAAAATCTTTGATCGTAAAAAATTGAAGGAACTGACCAGTCGGCAAAATAAGCGCAGAAATCATTTACAATCATCAGAAATGAGAGTCGAGCAGAGAGAACAGATGTTTTCCTGCTAATGATTTAATTCACTAACAAAATTATATTGACAACTGAATATGAATTTATCTTACTAAGAAAAGTCCTACTCACCACAACGCTATGGTAAATTCAAACTATTTAAATCATCAATTGCAAGACTTTTCGAGATTTTTATGAGATTAAGAAGATGACAAACGGTTAGAAATTCATGCTGATCATTTGTTCTTCAAGTTGTAACGTAGGCTTCTGAATCCGAGCTCTCAGAAAAGATAAAAATTAATTAATCTATCACATGATTTTAGTAGGGATTGGATTCCTGCAGTCTATTTGAGTTAGTGCACCCACCTCATTCCTTGAGAATTCCTTTGCAGAGCTAAGACTGCAATTAAATTAACAGTGGATTGAAGGGACATTTCACAACCCTCCTTATTTAGGAACGTTGAGTACTGACAGGAAAATATTACACCAAAAAGTAGACGAAAACCATGGAAAACATTCACAAGAAAAAAAATAGAAAAAAAGAACAAACAATGATTGATACTATGTAAGATTATGATATAATACTCTAAAAACTCTATATTCGATTAAAATTTCATTATGATTTAAATTTACACTAGAGATAGCTACTAACGCAGACGTAATTATTTACAATATACAATTAAAAGCAAGACTCGGAGAAATTTACAAAAAATGATAGAAGTAGCACACTGAAGACAAAATAAATAATTAAAAAGAGCGATCGGAGATGCATATCTACCTCAATAGATAAAGACTGCTGCATGTTTAAAAAAATAAATTAAGGTAAAAAAGTACTTTTTTCAATAAGTTTTCATGATTTCTTCAGGACTGTGATCGAATTTCCAAAAGTAAAAGTCGTCATGGAAGAGGGAAAGGAGGGAATAGAGGATGTAGTACCAATGTGTTCACGTTGCATAACGTTTCGTCCATAATCTGGCAATCCTGTCGTGCTCTTCGCGGTTTTGTAAATACTGTGTGGCTATACTTCCAACAAGAGGGTCAGCTACAAACATGAAAAAACAAAGATAAATGATCAGCAGGAAACTCCTTGGTGTAGTGACGGAACTTTTGTAGGAGACTGATTTCTGTTCAGTTGAATTGAGACTTTGGCAAATGAGTTTTTAAGAAAATACACTCTTCAGTATTCCCAAAAATAAGTCGTCAATAATTCACGTCATTTCTTTTTTAATAGAAAAACAAACACAAAAATCTTTTTGGCTACAATCAGACCTCACTTCATCAGATCCTAATTCAACAGATCAATCTTCCGGTCAAATTGACGGATTCCACAATTTAATGGATCGATTTGTCAGTCCTGTGAAGTATGATAGATTGAAGTCTTACTGGATGCTTTTTATGAATTACTTAGTTTGAACCACGAACTTAGAGGCATCTCAACTCCTGTTTAGTCAGACATTTAAACATGACAATAACAAAACAAAAAAAACTCTTCCGAGCGCATTGATGTCTAAAATCCAAAATTATTTTTTTTTTCGTTAAGTTTCCTTTCCCTGTGGACAGTCACAATTGAATCGAAGTATGCGAAAACGTCCGTTGTCCAATACAGGGTTTCATAATTGCAGTGGGTTTCTTTTGTCCGACGACACCGATGAATAGGATCGATCTCTTCTGTAAACGTTCAATTACACTTAGGGGATTATTTATAATATTGTTTTACATTCCTAACGTCTAAAACCATCTTGTGTCGTTAAGTTACAACGAAATTGTCCACTCAAATTCTGAAACATTGTCTTGCACAACGAACGTTTTCGCATACGTTGATTCAATTAACAACTTAGGAGGCTCTGGACTTGCGGAAAAGCAACAGTGGCTTATGGCCAGGAATTCAGAGTAAGGGTGCACAGTCTATTTTGCTTGATAAATGAGCTTGGCCAGTAATATTCAATTCTTGCATAAGTGTACAAATGTTAATCGAAAGGAACTCTGACCATTCTGAGCCCCGAGATCCATAAGTATACATACATTACAGGGTTCATGTCACAATGGATATAGTTTTTTGGGATTTAAATGATCCCAATTAAAAAGAAGGGAGTGCATTTATTTTGCATTTCATGCAACCGGCAAACAAGCGGGCTGGTAGGGTGGACAAGAAGTTTCTGCACCCCTATTCTGCCGTCCGAAGTAAAACCGCCGCACCTCCATTCGACTTTTCAACTTTTTTCTGGCATAATACCATTTTACAAGAAAACTAGCAAATATTCACCTTTCATTTATTCGAGTCAAGTTTGACATACCATTAGGAACTCACAAGTCAAAAAAAGGAAGCCTTGTTGTATTTGGATTTCCTTGTATTAGAGCAGTATAGGTGGAAAAAAAATACAAAATTTGTGGAAGAGATACGGCGTTTTTGCAGTAGACGGTAGTAATAAGGAGTTTCTTGGTTACCCTTTGAATAAATTACTTTCAGCAAAAAGAATGACATAGCCAATTATAACAAGAATAAGGGGGAAACACTTACCAGGATTGCAATCAGTCAAAAGTGAGCAAATTGATAGCAGAACTTTGGAAATGGTCAGTGCGGGGGACCAGTTATCTTTCAGAATATCAAGACATATCACTCCTTGACTGTTGATATTGCAGTGATAAATCCGAGTCCTGAAAGTGACCTGTGAAAAAGATGCAAAACATTAACCTCTGCAAGTAAAGGGTGAGAGAGCTAACTTCATGTTCAGTTTACATGAAGTCAGTTCTATTTTTTGAATAAGAAAAAATATTTTTTTAAGTTCTACATCTGAAGCCATAAAAGTGAAATGTTTTAGTTCGTTTTTGCTAGAAGTGTGTGGAGACCGATATTACTAACGTTACTGCAATGGCATGATGATCAAAACATTGCAATAGGAATGCCTTTCGTTTTGGAACAAAAATACTTGTAGGAAACAACAGGTATTGAAAATACTTGTTGAAATTAGGCACTGTTTTATTCTATGTTTGAGAGGGAAAAAATCAAAGTTATCTCCAACAATTTTAAGAGAACAAGTTTTAGCATCTAAGGAACTGCACAGTACGTGTTAACCCATTCCCTCAAAGTGACGAGTGAGACTATTCATGCAACTTGGCTACGCGTATTGCCGTGTTTTGATGTTTTCACGAGAGATAGCGCCACGTAAATTGACAGATGTTGTCACTAGAAGTAGTGTGACCAACCTGTGCTGGTTTTGTACGGTAATTTCCCCGAATATAGGGAATTTTGTTAGTTTCAAAATGCGAAAGCGTGGAATAACCTCGAAACTAAACCTCATTTTGCACACAATTTTCTTGACTTTATTTTATTTTTATTCCATATTTGAGCGGTTTGGTTGTAATGCAACTATTATTTCTTACTTATATTGGTATTTTTTGGGCTTTCTGACTAATGGCATGTATTTCCTATCCAAAAAATTAGATTTTTCTCCTGAATTTTGATTTTTTTTCTTCTTTCTCTCAAGAAATTCACCTCACATAAGCTGACTTACTGCAGAAATAGTGCAACACCCAGGCAAATTTATTTATATAAACATCATACTAATTATAACTAATAAGAATCAGGCCAAAAACTTGCTCCTAATTATCAGGAAAAGCAGAAAATTAAGATGAAACCAAATACAGCTTTTTACAGTGAAATTAAATACTAAATCTGTGCGCGGGTATGCAAAATTAATCAATAAGGGAATGGATTAAAATAATCGAATCTACCTTGGGCGGCTTGAAGGGATATTCGGGAGAGAAATGAATATCTAAGAAGAAAACTCCTCCCTCATATACTGAGCCGGGAGGTCCTAGGATTGTTGATACCCATTCATAGAAATTATCTCCTTTGGGTCCAGCACTGAAACAAAACGACGAAATACATTTGAATTGCTCCTTAAAGCACATGAGACTCAAGAATACTGGAAGAAATAGTTTCATATCGCAGGGTGTCTACTAAAACAGGCTGGTCAAAAATAAGTACTTTTTCAGTTCATTCTCAAAAAATTCATTAACTCCTCCAACAGAAAAATTCCGTACTTTTTCAGTAACTCCATTTGACGATATTAGAAAAATTTCAAAAATTTGAAATTGCGAGAAAAGTGACAAAAAATTTAAAAAAATTCCGGACCTTTTTGTGGAATTTCCGCACTTTTCCAGTATTTCGGGACCGCCCTTGAAAAATCAGTACTATTTACTGACTTTCCGGGAATTCCGGACTTGTAGACACCCTGTATCGTCATTGAAAATACAGGTTTGTCTTCAAGCGTTCCTGACAGAAAAAAGAACTGACAGTTCGATAAAGTTTGAATGCAATCAAGTTGAATTTAGGTCCCTAATTGAGCAGTACTAAGACTTCATACCTCATTAATCTGTCTTATCCATTCATTGACAGGTACGACACTTTACAGCTTTTGATAAATTGTGAGGCAACTAACATCGAGATCTGTTAGAAATCAGGGGTTTAGCTCGTGTAAGACTATTCAGTATTCTCACAGAGGAACAAAGTACATACAATTCTTTGTCTTTTCCTGACCTTCAAATGAAATTTCCTCCCAATTTTTTTTGTTTTGTTTATATTTAAACACTGACTTCAACAAAACTTGGGATAAAATTATCACATAAAGCTAATATTGGGCCATTAGGTAATTTTCAAAAGAAAATTTTTTTGGAACTTTTTACATTGCCTTCCGGAAATCAAGGCAAATCTGAAATTTTACATGAGGCAAACTGAGGCATTCGGTGCAGAAAGGGCACTTCTCCGCTGAAGCATTTCAGAGTCTCTACTGCTGATTCATACTTTAGGGACAAATCAGCGTAAAGTAAGTTCAAAATGCAAAGTTCCCGAAATTTTTGGTTCAGAGCATTGTAAAATTGTGAAGAATATTTGATAAAGGTTTGAAAGAATTAAATACATTTTCTATGATAACGGTAAATAAATGAAACATTAGCAGAGATTCTATGACAATGCAACCAAGAAGTGCTTTTTCTGCACCCAGTGCTTGAATTATCATGTGATGTAAATACAATATCAAGAGAAAAAATCGATCGTACTAGAATTTCGTGTTCTTGCAGTAGTTTTCACATCTAAAAGTAAGCATGGTTTAGGAATGATTCAATTTTAATCATGAACTTACCTGCAATTTGGGGGTGGGTCCAAGGTGATTTCCGCTAATTCTTTTTGTATCCTAGAGAAGAAAAGAGGCAACTATGAAATTGGGTATTTAGAAAACCACTTTAAGTAAAAAAAATAGGCCAGATGACCACAACTAGATAAACTTTCATTGGGATCAGAAATATTTTTTGAATCATGGAAAATCATGTCAACGAGATTCCAAAAATACTTTTTTATCATCATCATCAATGAAAATAAGGTTGACGAAAATTGCCGAGGTAAATACAAGAAGATTAACTTTCATTGGGATCAGGAATATTTTTTGAATCACAAAGAATCATGTCAACGAGATTCCAAAAATACTTTTTTATCATCATCATCAATGAAAATAAGGTTGACGAAAATTGCCGAGGTAAATACAAGAAGATTACCTTTCATTGGGATCAGGAATATTTGTTGAATCACAGAGAATCATGTCAACGAGATTCCAAAAATACATTTTTATCATCATCATCAATGAAAATGAGGTTAACTAAAATTGCCGAGGTAACTACAAGAAGATTAACTTTCATTGGGATCAGGAATATTTTTTGAATCATGGAGAATCATGTCAACGAGATTCCAAAAATACTTTTTTATCATCATCAATGAAGATAAGGCTGACAAAAATTGCCTAGGTAATACAAGAAGATAAACTTTCATTGGGATCAGAAATTGACTTTCATTAGGATCTAACAAAATAATGTAACTTTCATTGGGATCAGAAATATTGATTGAATCATGGAAAATCATGTCAACGAGATTCCAAAAATAAATTTTTAACATCATCATCAATGAAACTAAGGTTGACTAGATACTGTTTTCCATTATTCATTACAATCAGAAATGTTTATTGAATCATGGAAAATCATGTCAACAAGATTCCAAAATAATTTTTATCATCATCAATGAACGTGTGGTCAACTGTTGCATCGCCTGAGTAAGGATTCATAATTTTTCTTAAAGAAGAAAATCAAGACTCTTCAAAGGCTTTAAAAGAAGTTTTAAATAGTGAAATCACAGATTTGCAAAGATCTTCCAAAAGCTTCCGAAGATGTTTTGAGGGGTTTTGTGGGCGAACAAAAAAAATGCCCTTAAAAGTGGAGGCTTCCTTGCCTTCTTCTTTGCTTATTTTCATGTGTAAGAAAGCGAATTCAAACAGTGCTATTTGAGATTCTAGAGATACACCTATGCAGAAGAAAACAAGACTATTCTTTTAGGTAGTTTTGAACTATGCAACAATGTGAATACAAGTTTTGTTACTATGGTTTGCCAAATTCAATGTATGAAAATTGGCAAATACCTTTTCGCAGAAGTACTTAAAGCCTTGGACATTTTTGGATTAGGTTTAATATCACGATTCTCAGATTTGGGTGATTCAGCAACTGATGAGACTCCGCCACGGCCTCGGCCAGTACCACTGGAACCTGCTCCGGACATCAGTGGCTCTGAAAATGAAATCAGACAATAATAATTAAGTCACAGTGCCTAATTACAGAATGATTGTCTTTTTCATAACACTCTACCCTTTCTTTACTTCAAAAGATACTGAACTGAAAACAGGGAAATAGCATTATGAATTGGATGCCTGATCAGCATAAACGTACATTACAATCTACACCGTGCATTAGGATATTTCGGTGAGATAATAGGCAACCCAGATTTCATGTGATACCATCTAACGTCTCTTGGTACCTGGTCCAGCTGTGCTGCCAACAGCCATGAGTGCCATTGAATTTCTGCGAACGCGAACCATCCTTGGGAAAAACAGGCGCACAGTCACACTCCTACAATGAGCGTCATACAGTGCTTACTACATGCCAGGCTTTATCAAATAAGCTGAGGGCATGCGTTTACTCTGCTTTATCCCCCCCCTAGCTGTCTTACCTCTCCTGCCTAAGTCGGGCGCAGTCTAGATTGTATTATGAGTCTATGCTGATTAGACAGCTCAAAATGGAAACCATGGAGGAGGGAGGAGAAAAAAAGGGTATGGACTCGCCTCTGATTGGCTCTTTCAGCTTTCTGTGAGGGCTTGTACACATGAGCTTTGTCAGTGTGTTGGTGAGAGAAGGTTCCACTGCAAAAGCACAATTTGAGGACTTATTAATGGTTTGCTATAACTCTTTATCCATTCTAATTTTCTTCTAACATAACCAAAATAAGCCTGAGTTTTACATGGCTTAGATATTTCCTTCTATATTTTATCTTCTCAACAAAAACAAGGCGATTTAACATCTCAAAACTTTCCAGAAATTTTCAATGGATTAGTAAAGTTACTTTCATAAAATTTTAAGACAAAATGTTGCTTGGTTTAAAAATCAAAGTTGAGAGAAATTGGGTGACAAGCAATGTAGTTGAGCTGGCCATTGTTAAAAAAGTCCGAATATTAATGCTACTGTTCAACAGGTTATCCCTCATGAATGTCTCATGGATACCTCTGATTCTCTCTTTTTCATTTACCTTTTTTTTCCTGCTGACAACAAATTTAAGGAAGCACGCAGAGTTAAAACAATATGGAGCCAGCTGTTACTAAGGTTGAACTGACTAATATTAAGACCATCCTGTGAGTGTCCTGAAAATATAGTCACCAGCCCACGTAAGAGTGAATAAATAAAGCCAGCAAAATGGGGGTTGCTTAAGCTCGAAGATAATTTGTTAGCTATCCGGCATAATCTTGTGGAACTCATTATAAAGCTGCATCAATTTAAATTTTCAGTTCCTATCACTCCCTTTCTAAAAATGGTCTGAAACCTCCCAAAATTTGCTTGAAAAAGTTGTCTTAAAATCATTGAGACTAGGCAAGTTCTTAAGCAGATGAGCTGAAGAGGGTTGCATGGGAAACTACGCAATTTCTATCCGATTTGGTGAGAATTCAATTGAGCCTTAGATTGTTTCTGGCTCCTGTTCAGACTAAAGCCCAAAATGATTGATGAAAAATATTGGAGAGAAGCGCATGCTTGGGTCAGCCTATGGCATCGATCAATAGATATGTAGGAATGTAAATTAAGAGGTCAACAAAGATTGTCCTAACAAAGGTGTTGGACTGCTAAACTTGAGACATAATACTTGACTTTTGAGAGCCCGTGTAAATGAAGGGGAAATCTACAGGTATATATCTGTACAACCGAAGAAGGTAATTATGCATCAACAGGGTTATATGGAGATTGACAGGAATGCGAAGATTGGCATTGGTTGCTTACTACATTATATCAGGCCTAAATTTCTAAAGAGATAGACATGATCGAGAAGGATTGAACCAAAATGCTATTTCTCCCTCCAATAATATCTACATGACATAGACGTTGAAATGACCTAGAGACAAGCTGCAAAAATATGATAAAAAAAGTGGAATTGCCACAATGAGATAAAGGAGACAATAGGCCTACTTCTCTTATTCTACTTAGGCACACATTAAAATAGTAATTGATGGAACTTAAAAGCTAAAGAATAGAGCGAAATGGAAACAGATTAAAGTAAGTAACTACTTGGAGTCAAGCGTAGACAGCAGTCATGAGAGTGAGTTATGAATTTTCATGTCTACATTGGCTTAGAGTTAAGGAGAAAAGTGCAAGCTAACATACAAAGAAATCGGGTAGCATCGGAACCATGGTCGTCCAACTGAGATTCCTGGAAAACCAAGTCGCGGCTAAACATAATATGAATTATAACACAGAAATCACGAGAGGAAATTAGACTCAGAGCGAAGTACTGAAAATTTTAGAGTGGAGAAATGGATCTACTAAGTACTACCGGCAGCCATTACGACTTCCGACACGAACAATAATAAAGATCACGATCAAAACAGCAATTTAGATAAACGATTAAATGGGCGCCTGATATAAGTTTTACTTACAACAATGATATCCAACTATAGGTCCGCGCGTAGAGATGACCTTACAGAGGATAAAACTTTACTAGAACCATGGATTAGAGGAAATATTAGAAATTTGATAAAGGAAAATCTAGCAGGCGTCTTGCGTCTACTTGACGACAACCCCTTCTCTCTCTACCCCCGTTCCCTGTCCGGCTTACAGGTTGCTCAAATTTTCAAACTTAGAATTCCCTGAATATTGGTACTTTGATCAAATATATTATCCCTTTCGTCGTTGATGACTGTACGTGATGGCAATGAAAGATCAATTATTAAAATTGAAAAATTTTGGGCAAAAGGACGCTTCTTGATTCACTAGATTAAATTTAACAAACAAACTAAATGCTATGCCACAGTAGTAGGGAAATTTTGTTTACATTCCATATTTCAAAAGTTTAAAAAATTCCAAAGCCATGTTCCAAATTGTTTCCGCGATTTTGGAATATGAGCAAGGAAACTTTTGTTTTGAAAGTTTCCACGTGAAATTCACATGGCATGAATGAGCATGTTCATCATACTGTGTATATTTAATTATCTAGCAATGATAGACGAATTTGTGTTTAGAGTTGTGCAGTTTTTTACGTCGGTAGCTGTTTTTTTGTTCCCTTCTCGCCTTTAATTTTAGTTTAGTTTCGTGTGCCTCGAATTACTTTCATATCATCGCCACTTAATTCCGCTGATACTCTCGACCATGCACTTCAAAGATGGTACGTAAGATGAACAATTTCTTTTTTGGGTCATCTCTAGGCCTTATAGAATTATACTTTATGTGAACTTTATGGTCACTTTCACAGATAGAAAAATTATCTTGCACCAGGACTCTGTAGTGACTCATAGTTCCTTTGCACTGACATAGCACATTGAGCTGACAGTAGTGTCAACAGCCAGAATTGGTGGTGCAGTGGTTAAGACAGTTTGCTGCGAACATGGTAGTCTTGTGGTCTATTCCCCGTAGTCGTAATCTCTTAAAGACAGGGTGGGGAAGGATATGGCAGCATTAGTCAGTGTGTACTAGACTACGTTGTGATTAAATCATGGATAGAGGTGTCGGCAGCTAAGTTAGCATCTGTTTATTTTCCTTTTGCAAGTGACTGCATTTTAGGCGTCCAATTGCAGCTGAGTATTAAACATGGCACAATGGCAGTGGCGTTGCAAGGGGTTGTGCTGTGCATAGGCGGTCCTAGACCTTCATGTTTGGGGGTGCCCAGAGGTGGAAAATGTCGGAGACCGGCCCCAAAAGGGGACGGTCGCTCAGGGGAGGCCTAATTTCCGGCCCTCAAGTTTTATCCCATTCCTACCCTCCTTTCTCTTTTTCTCTCCTTTCTTTCTACTTAAATACTTATAAATTCAACGTAGAAAATTTTTAGCAAAACTTTTCACCAAAACTGCATTCTTATCATAAAAAAAAACAGTATAATCTTTGTAAAACACGGCTATCAATATTAATTCTGTTTAAAACATTTCCAATTAATTGCTGGGATTTTTTTCAGTGTGAGCGAATACAGAATCTTTGAAAGCAGTAATTTGGTCTTGTTTAGATCAATTTTCAGATTTAAAAAATTCATGAAATAAAAATATTGCCAATTTTTTACGCTTCATAATACGATTTTTTCTTGACGTTTTTACTTGCCCAAAAGCCTCTTTCACGGTTCCAGTAACCGTACTTAATTTTTGCTTGGGGGTGCCCGGCACCCACTGGCACCCCCGTAGAACCGCCTATGGTGCTGTGGTCAATCCCCAATCATGATTAAGACGCCCTAAACAAAAATTTCTTACAAACGGAAAGTTAACACAGGGTTACCACAGTCAGGGAAAATTTGTTAAATCATATTCATTTGCTTTCTAGAATGGGTTTGAAGTTTCAAACGAGAAATTTTGCCTGCAAATTACTTTCAATTATGCCCTCTTAACCATCCGTCACGTTTCAATTGTCAGGGAATTCCATCAAAATATGTCAGGGAATTTCATTTTCTTAAGTCTGTGGCAACCCTGTAAACAAATGCCAACTTAGCTGACAACACCTTTAAATTGTTGCATGCAAGACTGGTACATGGCATCACCTATAGGAGGAAAATCAAAAAAGCAAAGTCTGGCATAGAGAAAAAAAAGGAGGTGTTTGCATCTTGAGGTTCGTTTACCTTGTGACGTAGGTTGGTACAACCTGGCCAGCGAAATCCGGAATTCGAAGTATGACAAACGGACCATAATGTCCCATTTTTTTGCTTAAACTAACTCATGATACCGACAATTTTAAACACTTTATGTAGAATGCATTTTTTCCTTAAACTACACCATTTCCAAGAATATCGGTGATAAAAGTCTCAGTACCAACCTACGTCATCAAAAAAATTCCAAGATGCCCGAAATGCAAACACCTCCTTTTTTTTCTCTATGAAAGTCTGGGGCATGGCTGTGTGTGTCCTCACTTGAAAGCATCGGCCGAAGTTGTTGTGATGGTCCATGGTCGGCTTATCAAATGGTCGCTGAGCCTTGCGGAAATTTTATATGCATCAAGAGATTGAGTGTATTGAGCAGGAGAGTGATGTCACTCCAGAGACTACAGGGTGTCTTTTCGTAGAGAATGTCTATGCTTAGACTCCTTGCCGGTAAAAAGTATCCCTCCTCTCTACTCTAGGTACTCTACCTTATCTACAGTATTGACAACACACACTGCATCAGTTAGGGGGGCTTCTCACTTACTTTGCATCTGAATATGTAGTTATTGCATGAGAAATAGCTTAGTCTATATAAGCAATCCGACTGCTGATTCATCAGGAGTTGAATTTTATAAGTTTAAGTTTAGTTTCTTCAATTTTGATGTTGCACACTGTATCATCAAAACTGCTCAATGTTGTGCGTTTTAGAAGAGATCTTGAACAAGTAAGAATTAGGTAAGGGTGCTGCATGGAAAGTAAGTGCACCATTGCAGAGAATAGCATGACAAAAAATCATTTTTAATTGGTGGAATTTCTATTTGTATTGATTACAACTTTTTTAATAAATGTTTTTGACAGTAACAGAGTCCTTCCCTTCTAATAAAGCTTACAAAACCCAAATGTTTCTGTTTCAATACCTGTATCATTCATGTATTTATTTATTCATGTAGGCGCAATGCGCGAAGTTTTCCATCAGTCTTGTAGGCGCTAACATGTGCCTCATGCCGACCACTGTGTTTGGCGCAATGCGTGAAGTATTCTCACAGCCTCGTAGGCGCTTATACGCGTGTCACGCCGACCGCACTGCAGTTGTCATACGCTGTCATGCGAAAACGCAAGCAAATCTGAGCTTTTCGCCTAACTCAAATTACACGTTTTACTTACTGAATGCTGCAAATTACTTACGTTTCTCGTTACCGCTGGAACATCGTGTATTTGCTGCGATATTGAGGTGAAAAACGCGTAATTTTTGACGTTTATTCCGTACCGCTTGAATAATAGCGTATTTTGCGCGATACACAGAGGTGAAATACGCGTAATTTTTTTATCTTTACAAAACCGCTGGAAACCCCACGTATTTGCCGCGATATTGAGATGATAAACGCGTGATTTCTCACTTTATTACGAATCCGCCAGAAAAACCGCGTATTTGACTGAGATGAAAATCAGGCTAATTTTTTTGTTTATTTGTTCAATTTTTCACAAAACCGCTGGATGGACCGCTAATTTTTTGAGCATTCATGGAAATTTGCATAAAAATTGTTTTTGAATCAACTCTGGTCAACGGACATCAAGCGCGCAACTATTCTCATCAAACTCCGAAGTAGTCATGCGGTATCCTGCGAAAATGAAAGAAAATCTAAGTTTTTTTGCACGTCTCAAATCAGCGGCGTTTATGAATGTAGGTATTCTGCTCGCTTCCTACATACTAGGAAGCTTCCAAGTATGCGAATTTTGGAGTATGTATGTATCATCACGCGAAAATAAAGGAAAATCTTAGCTTTAGCAGAAAAATGTTCGCACACTGGAAAAAATCGTAAAATATTTGTATACCGAAATTAGTTTGAGCCTGCATTTGACTCGAGTGGACTCGAGATCGTATTTTGTGAGCGGGAAATGTGAATTAAAGTAGACAGGAATCGTTATTTTCTCTTTAATGAGCTCAACTCGGAACGTTTTAATACGTCTATCGCATTCCATATAAAATTCGGTGAACAATTTTTATGCCCTATCTTGTGGTCCATCGGGTTTTATTTAGAAATTTATCTATTTATTTTTCAATAACATTTTTTGTGGAAAGTTGAGGAAGACCAGAAACTTTTGGAACTGTTGTCCGGGGTTTTGAGCACACGTAACTCGGGAATTCAAGTGATTCTCATATTTTTAAATATTGAAATTCCGAAAATTATGTATTTTATGACATGCTAAAAATATCAAGGAAAGTGGCTGTCTAGGAACTAAAAATCATTCAAAATACTATTGTGTGCTGCAAATTTTTACTGAGAATTTTTTCTTACAGGAGCAATGAATTTTTTGGTCCAAAATTAGGAAAATAACCAAACTTTCAAACCAAGTTGGAATATTTGACTATTTGCCCAGGCATTTGATAAAATGCCTGATTTTACTATTTGCCTGCGACGGATCTACACTGAAAAAAAGAATCTTAAATTTCCCGCCAAGAAGTATTTCCTCTTAAATCAAGAATTTTGCTGGTTAATATACGCTATTTTTTTGCTTGACCCAATCATTATTTTTCTTGTATTAAGAAAAGGTCAGCTTAAAGCAAGAAAAAAAAATTCTTGGCGGCAAATTCAAGAGTCATCATGCTTGATCCAAGCTACTTTTTTTTTTTTTCAGTGTATATTTTTTCCCCCACCGCACTGATCTCAAAAACTGTCCTCCTTCACTCCCACCGTGACCTCTTTGGAATACGTTCCACTTATACAGCCCAAATTACCAGGAATCCCATCACTGTTTATGAAAAAGAAGCAATTAATCATCCAGATGTCGAAGACGACGGGGAACTATGATGTCACCAATTCGAGAGCACCACGGATTTCTCGAGAAAATCGTCCCCAAGTATCGCTTGTCGGGCAATTTTATGTCAATCTATGTGAGAATGATTTTTACCGACTTGGGCACATTTTTTTTTTTTTTTTTTTTTTTTTTTTTTTTTCCAAGGAGAAAAATTTATAAAATAGAATTATCCGTACCATTGCGTTAATTCAGCCCACGCTTCATTCAGAGCTGCAAAAAAGATGTACGCAAACGTTTTAAATAACGCTTACGATCCGTAATCGACGCGTTTCGAAACCCAAGACCTTCCCTTCCCCTCTCTAGTCGTTCTCGGAAAGTGCTTTGACCCCGTTTAGCAAATATAGTGCCCTTTGTTTTTGAGGCTGGGAATGTAAGGATTTTTTTTTAAAATTTGAATCAACTTCAAATTTTCGTTTTTGAAGAATTTCCAAAATGACAGTTTAAAAAGAGAATAAATATCGTTGTCGTCCAATCTAATCAATTTGGCATTGAAAATAAGAGACGCATTTTTTAAAATCGCCTCGCTCCTCCATGCTTACCTATAAAATATTTGGCTGCTCATCACGTCCAAGAACTTGGACTCCATGCTCACTTTTCCGAGGAATAATTTTTTCGAAAAATCAAAGTGAGCATTGCGTCCAAAATTGTGGGATGCAGGTATTCTCTGACATCACAAGACAAGATGTCTGCAAGTCCGGAAATAGTACTGGTTTTATAAGGGCGGTCCAGAAGCACTGAAAAAGTGCGGAAATTCCGCAAGAAGGTCCGGAATTTTTCTAATTTTTTTGTCATTTTTGTCTCAATTTGAGCGAAATTGTAATTTTTCAAATTTCGTCAATAATCGGAAGTACTGAAAGAGTACTGAATCTTTCTATTGAGGAGGTACTGAATTTCTTGGGAATTTACCGACAAAGTACCATAAAAGTACTGATTTTTGGTTAGCTTGTTTTAGTAGACACCCTGGAAGAGCATAGGGTCCAAAAATTTACCAAGACAATTTTTGCGAAATAAAGACGAAAAAACTGTGTTCGCTTAGAAAATTGTGTATTTGGTTAGGTTAGGTTAGGTTAGGTTTGGTTAGCTAAGGTTTGATTAGATAAGAAAAGTATGTGATTCTCTATGGACATCAAAACTGAGAGAGGTCTCCTTGATGTTGGACTCCATACTCAAGCGATGAAGTGAAAATTTAGCGATGAGCGTGGAGTCCAAGATCTTGGACGAGAGGAGCAGGCAAGAATATCAAGGGTGAGCATGAAGGCCAATATCTTGGACGCGATGCTACATAATCCTAACGAGGATGATTTTTCAAGCCGACCCACAAAACTCTATTTCTCCTTAGTCTTATCGCGTCCAGTTGCCAAACAGAAAATTTCAACGATCAGGCTGTTAACTACTGGACCCATGTATGCAGAGATGGGAAATTTTAAAAGCTCGGATAATTTTTCAAAATTGAAATTTGTTCGTCAGCGCGATTCGCGAGTCCAGCTGAGAGCGAGACAAGGGATCGGGCAAACTGCGCGATGCTTGAAGTATCCCTGCAGTTTTGCAGGCGCTTCTCGCGATAATTTTTTGCGCGATATTCAAAGACAAAGTTTCGGAAATTTTCTCCTCGTAGATGAGGCGGGAAGCCCCCTCTCACAGACCCGGACACAATTGGATGCATTTATGCCAAAAGGAACTATGTTTCACACAAATTCTATGCGCATAGTTCCTTTTTAGCATAAATACGTTCAATTATGAAACAACAAAACTTTCTCGCATATCCACAACAACGGTAAAGAGCTAGGTCACTTCTCCGCTGACTCGGATATTTTTTCGCGCTGTAGAAAAGTTGGATGGGGCGAAACGTGTGGCATACAACTATTTTGACGTCCGAGATGGTAAAATTGCATATCCACGAAATGAAGGAGAACATGAACCATTTCGGCTGACTCAGAGACTTTAACGCATGGGTAGAAAAGTTGGATGGGGCGAAACACAGGGTAAAACTACTTTGATTTCCAAGTAGATAAAATTGCACATCCACAAAATGAAGGAGAACCTGTTGTCCTGTATACTGCCGTGCTAAGGAAAAACGCCGTATGAACCCTCTGATGTTGCCAAATTTTCTTTGATAAAACACGAATTTCCCGGTAAACTTATGAATATTTTCCTTCCACTTCTTCTGATAATTTTGTTCGCAATTTCACCTAAAGTCCCTGAAAATTTCAAGTAAAAATATTCATAACTTTCTTCAAAAACAAACATCTAATTGAAGGAAATTTGGCAACTCTCGAATGTTCATACAGCGTTTTTCCTTAGCACGGCAGCATCATTCTAACTCTTCGGTTCGTCAAACTCAACTTTTAGTTCGTGTAACCGTGAAAGAAGTTCGGTTACACGAAGTGAACACTCGGTTACACGAACTGAACATCCGGTTACTTAAGGAAGAACGCCGTATGAACATTTGAGAGTTGCCAAATTTCCTTCAGTAAAATGTATATATTTTAGGAAAGATATGAATATTTTTCCTTGAAATTTTCAGGGACTTCAGGTGAAATTCCGAACAGAATTATCCGAAAAATTGGAAGGAAAATATTCATAAGTTTGGCAAGAAATTCGTGTTTTATCAAAGGAGATTAGGCACTACCTGAAGGCTCATATTGCGTTTTTCCGTAGAACGGCATGATACCTCTCCTTTCTTGAAATTTCACGGGAATAAATTTAATGAAATTTTCCATCTCTGGCCGGTCCTCTGCCGGTGGCTAGCAAGGCTGGAAGACATTCGGCGGAGCGAAGTTGACCGTGAGGGAGGCCGTTGGCCGTTGGGACGCGCGACGCGGCGCACAATGGATCAAGTCAATCGAAGAGGTCGGACAAAATTTGGAAACTTTAAAAGCTTATAACTTTATTAATAACAAAAGTTGCGGGTTTGAAATACGTTCTATTGGTTTTCTCGCAAAATTTTCTCTGAGAAACACACCTCAAAATTGAAAATTTGATGAAATATGCATAACATTTTGCAGTTTTATTAAAAAAAAATTCTTGTTCAAACTCACGCATGGCTCGGTACACTGTGCGACGCGGCGGCTCGTGCCGTAGGTGGACAGTGACATGCGAGCCGGAGCCGGACCCCGCACACCGAGGAGAAACGCCGTATGAATATCTAAACGTTGCCAGATTTCCTCTCGAAAAAGATAATTTCTCGAGGAAATTCATTAATATTTTTCCTTGAAATTGTCGAGTATTTCAGATCAAACCATGAACAGAATTCTCTGAAAAATTGGGAGAGAAATATTGAGAAGTTTTCCCGGAAATTCGTGATTTGTTGAAGGAAATTTGGCAACGTCTGGAGGTCCTTACGGCGATTTTCCCTCGCGCGGCGGCACGCGTGAGGCGAGCAGTCGAGCACGCGCTCGTCCGCCCGAAAGTGCAGCACCGGTTAATCGCGGCCGCCACCGACTCGACGTCGACAAACTAATTTGGCTTCCGGCACCTCTGTTGCTGTGGAGGTGCGCAATGGACCACTAGACAAGGTACGAATTTAAGCATTCTGATACATGTTTTTAACCAGAATCTCACGTAGAACACGATTCGCCCGACGAAAACTAATGAAACTAATTCCAAACGAATATATTCACGTTTTTATTTAACATTGGTTGCGAGAAATTTGAACTGCCCGCTCACAAGAAACTCAAAGCTCTACGTGAGTCAAATCGCGCACTACAACGGTTTCAACAAGCTTCTCAATCGAGTAATGTCCATTTCCCACCATGTGTTGTTCAAACTACAAGCAATTCGCTACAGCTGAGCCAAAGCGTCAAGATTGAGGTTGCCAGATTTTTATATCGCAGAGACTGTTATGATAACGTTTAGCGCACGATGTGAATCACGCAGAGCATTGAGTTTTCATGAGCGGGTGGTTCGAATTGACGCATCAAGAATTATTGAATATCTTCGTAAGGAGTTGATTTCGGTAATTTTCGCTGTGCGCGTCGTATTCTACGTGAAATTTTAGCTAAGAAACATGTATCAGAGTGCTGAAATTCGTACCTTGTCTAGTGGTCCATTGCGCATCCAAGTGGCGGTGGAATACGGTGTGTAAGACCGGGAAAACGTGGAAATCGCTGGTTTTAATCGGGAAAATTCTCCAGAAAATCCTCGGGGAATGGACGCATCGACAAGGTGCGACTTCAAGCATTCTGGCATATTGATGAACAAAAGGCGAAATTAGAGTACCTTTATAGACATAGTATGGCCATTCGTATCTTTTTACTACAGGAAAACTGTGCCACTTTTTGATTGGTCAACGAGTTTTTAGGCTTCATGATGCTCTTACGGCCGTAAATAAACAAACAAGATGGCGGCTCACCGTAGCATCGCTAAAATTTGACAAGAATTTCAATTACACGGCAGTAACAATTTAAATCAGCATATCTACGAATAACACATAAAAAACACATGAAAACACTGTTGAATCGCCTTTCGCCTTTATCACAGGAGGATGTAAGATTTGCATAACCTGAAACTTGCTTGCTGATAACAGCCATCTTGTTTGTTTATTTACGGCCGTAAGAACATCGTGTCAGCCTATTTTCACGCGACCAATGAAAAACCAGCACAGAAATGGCCATACTCTGTCTACAAAGGTACTCTAGGCGAAACCACGTATCTCCATTGCGGCGTTTCAAAATGTCCGTCCATAGTTTATTTTTTTTTCGAGGAGAAAGTAGCCAACTTATTATACACAGGCGGATCCAGACATTTTGAATCGGGAGAGGGGGGCTAAGGGGGGTCCGGGGGCCTCCCACCGGAAAATTATTGCATTTTTGAACCATTTAATAATTATGTATAGTTGGAGTCAATTCCGTCATGAACAATTACAAAATGTTAGCGTCTTTCCTTCTTCTTTCCTCCGCGGGTCCTCCCTTCTCTCTTTCGTCTCTTTTTCTTCCTCCTTTTTTCGGTCGAACGGGGGGAGAGGGGGGCATAGGCATGCGTCCCCTACGCCCCCCTCAATCCGCCTTACTTATGGAACAGCCTGCTAATAGGGAAGAAAAACCAAGAAAGTTTTCAAGAAATTACGTCGACTATAGTTTTCCACAAAAAAAAATAAAGTATGACAGGCAAGCGCTCGCAAACGGAGGTACATGGTCAAGCGGGAAGCTTAAAAAACGCATTTTTCTTCCGTAGATTGTGAAGTTAGGAGTGTGTCTCCAACTTTCCCGATGTGCTCTTCGTGATTCTTGCGCCATTCTCCTCAGGAAGTAAGTATCCTTTTCGTTCTAGCCAGAGGCGGATCCAGCAATTTGGCAACACCGGATTCCCTCCATTTAAACCTATGTTAAATAATCGATTCTTGTCGGAGCACCTGGCCCCTCCAAGAATCTATACATTTCTATAGGTTTGATTGGAGAAAAACAACGTTGCCAATTTGCTGGATCCGCCAATGGTTCTAGCTCCAGTTCGCAACAGGCTCATTGTGCCCGGTTTAATGGACCTGTTGCACCAATTTTTTTTATTGCTTTAATCGAAAGACCTAAGGCTCCTGATGTCACAGGAATTTTCCCGGAGTTTTTTGATCACCGGAAACCCCCAAAAAATCAACTTAAAAACGCCTCAGAATTTGGATTTTCAAAACGGTCGTTTCGGGTCCGCCATACTTGTGACGTGAAATGATATGACAGACCTTGGTTTCTTCATCACTTACAATGTATTTTCCCGTAAGGAAATGGCAGCCGCTTTTCAAATGCAAATATCGAGTCAATCGCTAATTTTTTGATCAAAATTGAAAGCAGAAATGGATTTCTCGTACGTTTAAATAGTTAAAACCTTCATTTGATAAATAAGAACCGACGGGATAAACCCTATTTTTAAGGAAGACTGTAGTCAACGGGCGATTGTTTACATCTGCTTAGTGATAACAGACATGGACATTAGCTCAATATTTGGCCATTTTCATGAGTTTTTACTTGTTTGTCACTATTTGAAGGTAAGTTTATTTTGTAAATCAATTGTCTAGTGTCTTAGGATCATGTTAAAAGCTGTAAAGGTATACTTTGTTACTTATTAATTCAGAACACACTCCGGCAGTCCAACGCTCAAACCTGGATGTAGCGAGTCAGTTGTTATATCTTACTATTTCACCCTTTAATGCTTCACTGAAGACACCAAAATGATAGTATCAATCATTGATGATAAAAAAAACTTACCTTTGACAATACTGATGAGATGAGGAGACCGGTATGTTTTAGCTGGAGGCAAGGAAAGTAGACGTAGGATCCTTCTTCGATTACCAGACTTTATCGATAAATTTTTCTGTATAGTGTTACATTTAAAACACACAGGATTTTAAAATAACATAAGTTTATAAAACGTGGGAACGTTCTGAGAATGATATTGAGATGTTTGTTGAAGAGTTAAGAATGATTTACACGCATTGAGAGAACATCCAGGGTTTGAGCGTTGGACTGCCGGAGTGTGTTCTGAATAAATAAGTAACAGAGTATACCTTTACAGCTTTTAACATGATCCTAAGACACTAGACAATTGATTTACAAAGTAAACTTACCTTCAAATAGTGACAAACAAGTAAAAACTCATGAAAATGACCAAATATTGAGCTAATGTCCATGTCTGTTATCACTAAGCAGATGTAAACAATCGCCCATTGACCACAGTCTTCCTTAAAAATAGGGTTTATCCCGTCGGTTCTTATTTATCTAATGAAGGTTTTAACCATTTAAACGTACGAGGAATCCATTTCTGCTTTCAATTTTGATCAAAAAATTAGCGATTGACTCGATATTTGCATTTGAAAAGCGGCTGCCATTTCCTTACGGGAAAATACATTGTAAGTGATGAAGAAACCAGGTCTGTCATATCATTTCACGTCACAAGTAGTCACAAGCATAGAATCCACCAATCACAAGTATGGCGGTTGAAAAGCGACCGTTTTGAATGGGTCGGTTCCAAAAACAGCTTTTTTTTGAGTTTGAGAGGTCATTTCAAGGTTTTTTAATAGCGCCATCGTTCTTTTCGTGAAATTTGCCATAAGAATCAGGCATCAATTTGCAAATCCCCGCACCTTGCAACAGGCCCATTGAACAGGATTTCGATGGATCCCGCTCTTCGCAGTCGATTCCTCTCGACCCGGGCATATCATCGCTATCGGCCCAAAATTAGGTTCGAAACGTGCCGAAGTACTTGATTCTCTTGTGTCAAACTCGTCACGAGCTTCAGTTTGGCAGCGTTGGAAACTTGCGAAGTACGAGCGCGATTTTTATTCCATCTCAAAATTGAGAGGATAAACAATGACGGGTCGACGTGACGTAGGTTGCACCTAGTTTCGAGACGGGTGATGTCGGTTTCGGAGTCGAATAACCAAGTCTTCACTTACGAAATGCCCGCACGTCAGTTTCCGAAATGCTCGGCCCAGACCTTGACTAAGGTCTCGATTCAGCGTTGGAGGGTTGAGGGGGCGCAGATCACAATCCATGACTTTGAGCTTGTTTTGAACGCGTGCTCTTTAAAATGTTGATGCCGGGTAGGTACCAAGAATCAATCAAGACGTTGATTGAAAATAGAGTCAACAAATAGTGAAGTCATCGCAAGGTTTAATTTGTTTATTTTTGAGACAATGCTAAAACCATAAACTAATAAAACTGAATTTTCCAAGAGAGAGCCATATTTTCATTTCGGTCATTTAACAGGGTGTCTAGCATCAGGATTTTCCCGATTTTCCCGATTCTATCAGAATTTGAGGTCAATCAGGATTTAACCCCGATTTCATCAGGGTTTTAGAAAAGTCGGCCGGCCGATCGGACCGCTTTCGCATACACTCATGCAGAAATTCTAATTTTTCTCCCCAAAAAATCAGGATTTGATAAGGTTTTGGAAAAATGATGAAATCAGGATTTAGCAGTCAAAAATCAGGAAAAATCAGGATTTCCCCAAAATGAAAAAAAAAAAAATAAATAAAAAAAACAACTAGAATCCCTGTTTAAGTGTATACAAAAATATAAAATTTCCATATTCCTGTTCCATCATTTGATTTCTACGTGAAAAGTCTCGGCTAGCTTACGCAAGTATGCTACAATTTTTCGCCGCCTTTCTGCTCGCCGCTACAAGCAACCCTCCTCTGCTGACCTCATCCCCCCTTTGATGAGATGATACCTTCGATCCCTCCCTTTTGGGAGATGTGCACATCCGACCACTTTCACTCTTTGTTTTTTAACGGTCGAAAGCTCGAGATTTATAAAAAAAAAAAAAAAAATCACGGCAACGTCTGAAGGCTCATACGACGTTCTTCCTTAGGACGGATGTACTGCCAACACATATTTCGAGCGGGCGCCGGCAAGTCAGAAGGCGCCCTCGAAAACTCAGAAGCTGTCTTGTCGCAAAATGTGGGAGATCGAGATCGTGTCGAGCATGGTCGACAGTCGTCGCGCGCTTGTCGTGTCTTTCGGTCGCGAGCCCTAAATTCGTCGCTCGCCACTTCGATGCTGTGAGTTTCCCGCGATCGCATTTGGTGTCTTGAAATTTCCGCGTCCAATTTTCCCAATTCCGACTCATTTCCCGCCTCGAGTGTCGTGTTCGTGTCAGTTCGCTCTGATAAGTTAAAATTTCGGAATATTCTCGCTCTGGTTAGATTTCTCTCAGATTCCGACGTCAAAACCTGGTAAATTTGATTTTTATTCTGAATCACATGTATTACTATATACTATAATTTATTATTCTCTGTAATATACAGGGTGATCCGGGGTTGAACGGCCACTGGCCAGGCTGCACGAGCCGAAACACCCCCAATTTGAACTTTAAATGATTGATTAATAATTTTATATTTTGTGGAAGCTCGTCTTATTTTATTTATAGGTATATGTTGTTACATCGGGAAAAGGATGCAGAGTTAGTGAGAGAAAAATAAAGTACTATCTTGTTCAAGTGATTTTTTCTTTAATTATGCTTTAAATTGAGATTTAGATTTTTTTTAGATCATTTATGAATTCAGGGATTAAAATTTAAGGGATACTGAATTTTCATTAGATTTGGTTCACAGCTCATGATTGCCAAAATTCAGGAAAAATTATTTACTTTCCGAACTTTTTTTGGAGGGGGAGGGGGGCGTATAGCTCCGACGGGGGGGCGCCTTTGGAAAAAACTTTTTACAACAAAAAAGTCTTATTTTAGCCCGTAGAACACGCTCCTGCGGCCTGGCCGTTTAACCCTTGATCACCCTGTATTGCGTACTAAGCATTTTTTGCATTAACTTTAAAACCTGATCTTTCTTGTCTCTGTACGACACCGAAACCAAAATAAATCAATGCTTATAATTACCACTTGATATGCAGCTCATAGAAAATCATCATTATCTTTTGGTGTGCATTCCTTTTAGTTATTATACATTCATTCTATCAATTACCTAATGGTTTTGGTGCCAACGTTCAATACACTTACCACAGTTATTGTCCTCCTATATTTTCATAATCGGGAACATGATGAGCACTGATTGCATTCTTTATAAATCACTAATTTTAAAAATAAATATGATTTTCAAACTATGATTATTGGTTTTGGTGCCAACCTGTAGTATAATTAAGATCGCACGAGGAGCACGGGCGTTACTGACCTACCATTGGTAAGCGGTGAATGCGCTTGACCCCTAATTCAATCACAAGATACCACTATTCGACCGCCCGGGAGCTTGCATTGCATACTCTCAATTTTGAAGGAGAACTGATTTGGCATTAAAGTAACTTCTTCCCGATGTGTGCAGCAGTTTTCGTCTTCGTGTCTTAAGAATCGGTAATTACAAATAATTTTGCACCTTACTATTAGTAAGGTACAAACCAATACTTTTGTTCAGAAATATTTATTTAATAATGAACACTACTGTAAATCTCAACCGTAAGTAAGACCCCTGAAGAAGGAGAAAAGTTTATTGAATTACATCATTTTGACTTAATCGTGCAGAAAGGCACCATTCTCAAATGATATGAATCGGAAAGAACTACGTATAATATTTGCTTTCCCTGGAAAAAACACATTGGATCTAGAATCCAGACTCTTGAAAACCTTGACAAGAAAAAATCCTCTTGATTCAATCGGATTTTTGCTTGAATCAAAACGAAATCCGCTTAAATTAAGAGGCTTGGTTCTTGATTTAAGCTAGATCCTGATTGAATCAAGAGCACTTTTTCTTGTCGTTGTTTTTAAGTGTCTGGACTCTAAATCCAATGTGTTTTTTTCCAGTGTTCTTTATAGCCCTTTTGATTCAAGTCATTCCGTTGTCTCTCTGACGTGAGCGTCGTGAGGGCGTATCTAGATTTTCACGTGAGTCTTGTTTTCCATATAAATACATGCTTTCCCTGGTAAAAATTGGCGATAGGAGCTGCGTTTCAAAATACCATAGAAATTCTTATAGCCGGCAAAAGAAGGCAATAGAAAATCATATAGCGGGCTGTATAAAGCGGAGCAAATCATATAGCCGGGCTATACGAAGCGATAAAAAAGTATGCAGTCGGGCTATAGTTCCTATCGCCGGGCTTTACACTTTATCGTCATCGGCTATAAAAGGCTATAAGAAATTGTATAAATTCGTGTGCTTTGGAAATCATTAAGTTTGATACGGAACCACCATAATATTCACGAAACACACATTATATTTTCCTTTAATACATATTTTTTTTCATCAATTAAAATGAGAATAATCCATACAGGACGTGCAAACATTTCAAAATCATGAGTTAAAAAACGCTGACTTCGCGAGATTATATTGGAGCCTAACACAGAGCGGAGCGGCGTGCTGCCAGCGATAAGCGCGCACCAGCGCCTACAAACCTAACTGGGATACTTCACGCATGGCGCAATGCGTGAAGTATCCCCGTTAGGTTTGTAGGCGCTGAGGCGCTTTTCGCGCTGGCTGCCCGCCCGCCGCGCCGCAGCGTGCCACGGCGCGGCGCTTGAAGCAACTATTTCACACCAGAGGTATTGCACAGTATCATACGAAATTGAAGGCGCTCCAACATATTAGGAATGGCAGGCATCCTTCCAAAGTACGGAGCTTTCCGCGTAAAATAAATCAAGATACTACGGCCCAAAAATAGAGCAGTAATCCAAAAACAGTCCTAGCATCCGTAATTAGTAACATTTAGCATACACTTTATCGCCTGGCTGTTGCTCAATCGCCATCGGCTATAAAAGGCTATAAGAAATTTTGCAGCCGGCAATAGAAGCTATTGAAAATCTTACAGCCGGCTTTAGGTCTATGGTATTTTGGAACACAGATTCTACTGCCAATTTTTACCAGGGTTCTGGGGCTCATGTGGAAATCGAGATACAACATTACGTCAGAGGAGCGACGATTTGTACATTGTCCTTTTTAGGATCAGTCCGTACACATAGCACGGTGTAGAAGTGCGTTTCAGATTTCACGTTCTTTTAATTTTACGTATTGTGGTTTCACGTTTGCAGTTACGTTCAATAGCTGCATAACACGCGTATTATCTCTTAAGTATCCACGTTCTTGTTAACTTGTCTCAATATCCTGTCTATTATGGAACCGAAAACCTTCTGTAACGACACCTCGTAGTATTTCTCGATCATTCAGGTAAATGTTATCTACCTGCAATCGCGGTGTCAAGTTAAACTACCTTATTGATTTCGATAGTGTTATCCTTTTCTGCACGTTCGACTGATTTGATGCTTCGAGGCTACTCGCTGCAGAAAGCGTACGTGACAAAATGCAAAACATTTGATGCGGTAACTGCTCTGATTCTTCCAGAAGAAAAAAAGGACAATGCTCTACCGGCTAAAAGTATATCGTTACTTTTTCGGCTATTTTAATTACGGAGAAATGTGTCAGGTGTTGAAACTCCCTACCTTGAGAACTTAAAATACGGTGCAGCTTTGCTGTGGCGCCAATTTTGAAATCGATGTTTGCAACTGTTTCTTCTTAATGCACGTCGTCGGTGAGTTCCTGATAGAAGAAGTCAAGGACTTTGTCCTTTCTGTCCTGCAGGGATCGTCCGGTAAAGGTAAAATAAATGTTCCCCTGAAGTCTGAAGACCTGCATACCCGAAGAAAAAATCTGGAAGAATGGGTTTGAGGTTTCGAAAAACACATTTCGCCTAAATACTATTTTCAATTATGTCTTCTCAACCACCATTCATATCTTCAATTGCTAGGGAATTTCACCAAAATATGTCAGGGAAATCAGGAGAATGCAGGGGACTTTAATTTTCTTAATTCTGTGGCAACTTTGAATTCTTTGTGTCCATCAATTTGAATAATCAGCCTGCAGGCTTCCTAAAAACTATTTTCAATTATGTCTTCTTAACCACCTGTCGTATCTTCAATTGTCAGGGAATTTCACCAAAATGTGTCAGGGAAATCAGGGAAATGTCAGGGAATTTCATTTTCTGAATTCTGTAGCAACTTTGAATTCGTTGTGTCCATCAGCTTCAATAATCAGCCTGCAGGCTTCCTAAAAACTATTCCAATTACGTCTTCTTAACCACCTGTCATATCCTCAATTCTCAGGAAATTTCACCAAAATATGTCAGGGAATTTCATTTTCTACATTCAGTGGCAACTTCAAATTCGTCGTGTCCTTCACTTTCAATAATCAGCAGGATGTTCGAGGGAGGTCTCAATTTGGCTCAGCTCCGAACCCGTACCTACCGGAGTGCCCCGGCCCCCGAGATCCTGCTCCGTGCCTACGGACGCGAAACCCACTCGAACCCGCACAATACCGAAATCTATTTCGATTATTATATCCTCGATGCTTATTTTTTCTGCGCTGTGAGGTCCGTGCCATTGTGCATAGAGCGAGGTATCGGCACGATCATTTATCACCAGCTTGGATACAGCGATCGCGATCGTATTTTCGCCTCGGTGGATTGAGGTCAGATCGGCGCTGCCATCGTGGGGCGGGGGCGCCCGCCCGGGCCGGGCCTAAACGCCGTGTGAATCTTGTCGAGCTGGAGCCGCGACGCCCGGCGACGGGGCCCGATGATGCTGAAGCTGAGAGTGGCAGCGTGAATCGAGGTTTTTGTCGCCCACGCGCCCCCCGGCGGCGGTGATGCCTTGTCTATCCGCCAAAAGTCACTTACTGAAAGAAAAGTTACGGGCTCTGTAGACATACCGTCCACTAGCGAAATGCCCGTGACTGCAGAGTCACGGGTCTAGAGGCCGCTAAAATATCTATAACCCCGAAAAAATGGTGGTAGGGGAGCAAGACATGCCATAAAAAAAATGATAAAATCGATAGAAAAATGAGTTGAGGGGAGAGGGTGATGGAGCTAGAAAAATGAGCTGGGGGGAGGTAGAATAAATGCTGGCTAAAAAATTAGAACTAACCTAGCAATGATTTATTTAAAAAAAAAGAAAAAAGAAATTGAGATAAAACATCAGCTGATAGCAAACAAAGGTTAGCAAGGAAACCGAGGAATGGAACTTTCATACAGATTAGTGGAAAACAGCGTAAGTAGGCACTTACGTTAATTACCGTTTATAAGTAAACGGTAAGTGCGATTTAAACAAAAATCTATACAGTTCTTTATAAGACCAAAATTGACACAATTACAAAATTTGAATAGGCTGACGTAAATCTAACGATAGTTATCGTGAACGAAAGAATTGACTACATAGGTCGGGTAACTATTATAGGTGGGATGGGATGGGATTCCGGGCTCAGAGACCGAAAGTTCCGGGTGTTGGAGCCGTAGCTTCGATTGCTCCGGGTGCGACGCGCGACGCTCGGAGCTTTCGGTCCTGGGCCCGGAACGCAGACGGTATGTCTTTATAACCCAAAAGTACGGCTTCCTTGGTGGGAGTTTTTTTTTTCCAGTGCATGATGAAAATGTTCTACTTTATACAGGGGGGGGGGGGGGGGGGGGGTTAACGTTCTTAACTTTCAGGATCGATTTTTTGGCTCAAAATGTGACCTTTTTTCCTATACACATATGCCCGAAAAGTTTCATAAGGGGCCCTTAGAAGCATTTCCGAGCATATGTGTATAGGGAAAAAAGTCATATTTTGGGCCAAAAAATCGATCCTGAAAGTTAAGTTCGTCAACTTCCGGACACCCTGTATATTACAAAATGTTGTCCGCTGCAGTGCATGTTTCATAGCCGTCTCGATACCTCGTCGGCAACTTAGAAATCATCTGCAGGAAACGGATGACCCGTCCAGAAGTCTCTTAGTGGTTTTGACCGCTGTTTCGAAACAACTTGCATTTAGCCCACGCTCGCAAGATCAACCGTTTCGTGGCGTGCAGCGCTGATTCACGCGCACCGTCAACCTCATACCGCACGAAATTCATCTGCCACCTCTTCAACCGGCTGCGACAAAAGCGCGCAACTACACATTGAGATGAGCCCGGAAAAGCATTGACTTGTATGGACGACGGGGTTCGTGGCGCAGTATAGTTACGTTCTTATGCCAGGAGGGCGACAACTCTGTCCGTAACTGCGCTGCGGATCAATCGTTGAATGGATATCGAATGACCTTGATCGATAGATATCATTGCTAAGATAGGAATTTATCGATTAGGATCATTCGATAACGTTTCAACAATCGACCTGCCGGACGGATACTCATGATTTGATTTGGGCGTCAGGATGGCAAAATAATACAGTCTTCGCTCTTGGCAAGCCGTGAAATCTTTAATCTCTCTTTACGCGGTGCTGAAGAAAAAATCAGCGCAAAATGTACCTCAGTGTAACTGAGGTCATTAGAAAACAACCGTCATGATGCAGTTTAGTGCATGAAGGCGGATCCAGCAATTTGGCAACACCGGATTTCCTCCATTTAAACCTATGCTAAATAATCGATTCTTGTCGGAGCACCAAGCCCCTCCAAGAATCGATACATTTCCTTAGGTTTAAACGGAGAAAAGGCAATTTTGCCAATTGGCTGGATCCGTCAATGCTCATCACTCACGCAATATATGGGAGGCATATTAAACAATTTCAAAATCAACTCACAGGTCAGAGCCTCCATTTCGCAAAAAAAAAAAGTCTGAGAAAAGTCTGAGAATTTTGAAATTTGATATAACTTACAACCTTGACGCTGATTCACCTTTTGAGTTGACATTTTCAAAGTGTTTACACCATCGTGTTTAACATGATTCGATGAGGAAGCATGGATTCTGATGGTTGATGTAAATAATGTGGTCTTTTTTATGTGAATAGTATCATTCCGATTTCTACATGAGTTACGCGCATGACCATCAACCGCCTGGATAACGGGCGCTCGCTGGAAAACTCGGCGCTCCTTAGACCCTCTAGGTATGCAATGTGAGTCATTCTGGAGTTAAAATAGTTGTATCACCGATTTTGCGCCAGGCGCTGGCATTAAGCAAGAGCCCAAGGCGGAAGCATATTTTGAGTAGCATGAGGCAAAGCATTATGTTTTCTTCTACGAGTCTTTCATTTTGAATAATGTTTCTCTGAAGTAAAAAGTTCGTGTGAACCGCAATTAACGACGAGTCCATGAAATCACGATTTCGATACCATCAGTATGAAGTACTTACTCACTTTGCATGCCCTTTTTGATCCGTCCGGTCTTTTAATTTTAATAATAATAAATATTTAGAAAACCGTAACAAGGACCTCGTTTGGTAACCGATTCACGGGCAAAAATATCGAATAGTGGAAACTCTGAAAAACTTATCACAAAATCAGTAATAATAAATATTTAGAAAACCGTAACAAGGTCCTCGTTTGGTAACCGGTTCACGGGCAAAAATATCGAATAGTGGAAACTCTGTAAAACTTATCACAAAATCAGAGTAACTATAGAGTAGGTAAATCTTTTCCGCGCCGTGCTTTTCAATCAACCCTCAGTTTTTTTTATCACAATATCGACGGTGAAACTCTGAAACCACGTAACACGGTTTAGAATTCGTATTTGCAGACTTCCTTTCATATTTTAATTTTGAATTGGAGAACGATTCAGCGTCTATTCTTTAAAATCTGCTAGATTTTTCTCCTCTGTACGCAGAAAATTCTGTAAAAACTTCAAGGTGAAATGTTGATTTGTTCTCCTTCAAAAAACTAAAAAAGGGATGGGAGATTCTGAAACACCGCAAATGAGATACGTGATTTGAGAGTTTCGCCGTCGACATTCTACTCCAAGCGGACTCGAGAAGGTTTTTTTCTCTTTACTTATCTCATCTTGATCTGGTTGTCAATTATCCGTCAAACAATCAAACAATCAATGTTTACAAACAAAATTGAGAGCAATATAGTATAAATAAAGAAAATGATTAATTAGATATTGGGCTTTTCAACAATATTTTTACAAACATCTACGTTTCTAATAAGTCAAACAAAAACCGTACTTTAAATTTACTTGTTAACGTTGAGTTAACATCGAACAACCGTGAGAAGTGTCATAACTTAAGCACGGATCACTGCATCAGGATTTTCCCGATTCTGTCAGAATTTGAGGTCAATCAGGATATGATCCCGATTTCATCAGGATTTGAGGAAAAATCGGTCGTAAAATCAGGATTCGAGAAAAGTCGGCCGTTCGATTGGATTTTTTTATCGAGCTATTTTTGTGAGGTTACATTCGCTTAATTTTTCTCCGCCAAAAATCAAGATTTGATCAGGTTTCGAAAAATTATGAAATCAGGATTTAGCAGTCAAAAATCAGGAAAAATTATGATTTTATCAGGATTTTCCAAAATGAAAAATAAACTGGACGCCCCGCTATTGAACACGTTCAAAATTGCGCGCAAACACTCCGCGTGATGAAAAATCAGGTAACAACTTGATCGAGCTTTCGGCGAGTTCGTCTCTTCCCGCGCTTCTACATTGCTGGTCTTCACCAGTCGCTCAACGCACGCTCCTCACCTTGTCGGTGACAAAGCAAACAAAACTTTGGGCTCATGAAGGAAAGTCCGCAGTCCATCTTGCCCGGTGTCGTTTATTGGTGAATTTGTGCCGTTTCCGCGCGTGATCTTATATTGTCTCTATGTTTTACGAAATAGAAATGATCAGAGTGTAAGTTGTAGCTAAAGGTATCCATTTTCCCCATGCGAAAGCAATCATCTTTTGCTTTTGCTCTGCTTTATTGTGATTTTTTGAGTGTTTCGGTATACCGTTCGGTAGCAATTGGATCGCATTTAGCAAAAAGGATCCAGCGGGATTAAAATGATTTGAAAACATACTTAATCTACGCACGGTATTAAAATTTACACAATCATTTTCCTTTAAAATCAACGATTTTTTGGTGGGAAGCAGTAATTACTTGCTATTCTGGGAAACATTTTTAGATAATTATGAAGAAGCAACATTTTTACAATACTGTATTCGCGCTGGTTCCTTTTTGCTAAATGGAGTCCAATTGGCCGTCTATAAAACGTCGTTTCTCCCACGAAGAAACGTAACCACATTTCAATTTTGCCAGATTTCATTTTCCGGAATTTCATTTACAAATTCTGTGGCAACCTTGCGCCCTGCAATGGAGATGTTATGTGTGAGGAATTTGCGATTTGACCGTTGAATCTCATGTAAAAGTTCGTGAGGAACACGATGGTGCCACTGGTTTCCTCTGAAATCAACTCCCAAGCTCAAAAAAAGCTCTCAAGTTGAGGCCAAAATGGAGGGGATATCCCACCCTACCCTGAGAGGCCACGTCTAAGTTGCGTGGAGTTGGTTTAGTTGCGTGACCTAACTTGAACCCAAGCTGACGCTGTTGCGATCGGTTCTCGGGCTTTGTGACCGATCAGAATCTCGATCAATGAAGAAGTATGCTGATTTTTCACTAAATCTATGGGATGCATCGCTTGTCAGCTAGATCACGCCAGAAATAATGATGAATCATCTCAAACATAGAGATCCAACACGAAACGACCTAGACGTGGCTTGATCCTAAAACCGAATCAAAGCAATAATCTCATCAAATTGCGATAAACCTGCACGATTTACCTTTCAATGGAGATGTTGCATGTGTGAGGAATTTGCGATTTGATCGTTGATTCTTATGCAAAAGTTTGCGAGAAACACGATGCTGCCACTGGTTTTCTCTAAAATCATCTCCCAAGCTCAAAAAAAGCTCTCGAGTTGAGGCCAAAATGGAAGGGATATCCCACGCTATCCTGAGAGTCCCCCTCTACATCAAGACAAACTCTCCATGCAAAGATAGGGAGCAAATACATTGACAAGTCTGCCACTTTATTTGGGGACACTAAAACTGAAAACACGGCAACCCTGCTAATGTATTTGCTCCTTATCTTTGCATGGAGAGTTTATCTTGATGTAGAGGTGGACTCTCAGGGTAGGGTGGGATATCCCCTCCATTTTGGCCTCACTTTGAGAGCTTTTTTTGAGCTTCGGAGTTGATTTCAGAGAAAACCAGTGGCACCGTCGTGTCTCCCGCAAACTTTTGCATAAGAATCAACAGTCAAATCGCAAATCCCTCACACATGCAACATCTCCATCTCTCAGAATAAATACAATGTGTAAATGGAAATGTTGCAACATTGGAAATTAGTTACGTTCTTTTCCCCGGGACTCGATGAACCCTGCTCTACATTTTTCAACAGCGACCATTAAATAATTCTCCTCACGTTGAGAAGTCAAGATATATGCTTATTTTCGCAAGCCAATTTTAATCCGCGGAGGATCGTAATGAATGCGCGACCCGCGGTAACGCACGCGTTACCTATGCCAACAAAATTGTTGGAAGTGCATCTGCCGAGCGAGCGAGCGCCACCGTGACGAAAAATTAAGAAAATGTGAAAATTGTTCTCTTTCCGGAGCGGGGCGCCTCGCAACTTTCGCATTTCTCTTCGCATGCATCGCGCCCCGTCTGATATTTTTCCGGCTAACTGTAATGGGTAATCCGTGATCCAGTTAGCGTTCGCGCGATGATACGATTGTCTCCGCCATTGGAGTGGCGCCAGTGCGCGCGTAACTGCTTGTTTTTTTAAAAATAACTCCGCGAGACCTTTTGCAACGTTCGATGAGTGATCCTTCTGGTGATCGGGGAGATTACGTAGCACGGTGTCATGAAAGATGATCACGATGTCAACGAAACTTAAAACTTCCCTCTACAACATCTTTCAAATTTCAAATCTTGTTTTTTTGTGTTATTCACACACAAAAATTATGGGGGGGGGGGTGTATTAACTCTCAGCATAAAGGGACTCAACTCGGCGTCACCCAACTTTACCTCAAAAGACCTAATCCACTTTTACTGAACAACCTAGAGTCCATTTATACTGAGAGTTGAGACAATGTGAATCCATTTCTGATTGGTTCCCGTATTTTAGGCCTCCACAGTGTCACAAACGGGAATAAACATTACATTTTCACCAGATGCAAAGATTATAATCTGGAATGGACCGGGGAATCACGGGTTCAGCAAGGAACAGACGGAATGAGAGAAGGGACGGAGAAAGGAGTTTAAGAATGAGCTGATCAAAGATTACGAAAAACTTTCAATTTGTGTAATCTTTATTCCCGTTTTTGACTCCATGAGGGGGGGGGGGTTGGTCTTAACTCTCAGTATAAAGGGACTCTACTTTAACTTAACCTAACTTAGCGTCACCCAACTTTACCTCAAAAGGCCTAATCCACTTTTACTGAACTTAACTTTCCCCAACCTTTCCCTACCTAACTGAACTATACGTTACCCAAACCTGAAAAAAATTGTGTTTTAGGAATCAGCAACTCGCTACGAAAGTCGCACCGCGTGTAACGTCTAGCTTTTCCCCTAGTCGTCTAATGAATCTGAAAAATATTAGTTATCATACACTATAGTTGCTTAGGTCAGGGAATTCTCTCGAAATTGATCGGGGAAAACCTGAAAAAGTTAGAGAATTTCAAACCGAAACTTTAGCGACCACATTCTGAATGCAAAATTAAATTTTATTTAAAATAAATGATGGACTCAATGTTACATGTTAATACTGCACTGGAAAAAAATTACGTGCCATATACCGCCCATTCCGGGCCCGGAGGCTGAAAGTCCCGGGTGCTGGAACCGTAGCTTTGAATGCCCCAGATGCTCCGCCCGAAACTTTCGGCCTCCCTCACAGAACTTCGGAAACTTCCACGGCCAGAGTTTTTTTCAGTGTATACTAATATATACTATTCAGTATTACTGTGACATGCAGTCAGTCAGTTTTTGTTTGTGTTGTCAGCTACGGAGAAACTGAATTCGTATATTTATGTAAGCCTTGTCTCACCGAAGGTTCCATGTTCGAATCCCGGTCGGCGTGTCCTCAAACTGAAATCTCGGTCACTCGTGTGGAGCTATTAATTTATATGTATGTGAGACTGCAACGTCTCTCTCTGTCGTATCTTATGTGGTGGTTTCAATTTGAAACAACAACAAAATTAATTTGTCTGTTCCACACTAGGGATGCAACCATGACTTATTTTCCATTGAGCATAGCAGAAAAGCCTAAAATCCATTTTTAAATACACAATTTGCGACGTCCCTATCGCATTTTCCAAATTCTCGCTTCCGCACGCAAATCGGAATCGGGAGCACAAGACCAAAACGGATCTTTATCAACGCGAAGAAATCGTGAATGTAAACACGCTGGGTTGTTAAAAAATGGTTAGAATCTCGTCCAGGCACACGTGTTTTGGCGGATTGGTGTCAGCCATGTGGAATATTGTGTAATATCCTAGTGCACAGGGGTTGGATAGAACAGCACCTCTAATGAAATGTTCAACTGTGCCCCTGCCGTAGTACGGGGTGTCTAAAAGTCCGGAATTTCCGGAAAGTCCGGAAATAGCACTGAGTTTTAGCGGGCGGTCCGGAAGTGCTGGAAAAGTGCGGAATTTTGCAAGAAGGTCCGTCAATTGGGGGTACCGAAAAAGCACTGAATTTTTCTGTTGAGGAGGTACTGAATTTCTTGGGAAAGTACTTAAAAAGTGCTGTAAAAGTACTGATTTTTGGTCAGCTGGTTTTAGCAGACACCCTGTAGTATCGTTTTTGAAGCGGGAAGCTCAAAAAACGCAAATTTCTCACGCAGATTGTGAAGTTAGGAGTGCATTTCAAACTTTGCCAACGCGCTCATCGTGCTTTTGAGATAATTACTGATAGTAGCAACTCTTATTTTTGCTCTAGCAAAAGTTTGCAACAGGCCAGGGCCGGATTTACCTACTTGCCGCCCATGGGCCGCCTGTAATTTTCCGCCCCCTTCTAATTTGTTAAGTGAACGTGCCGGTAGGGGAGGGGTGTATGAGACGTGTTCGTGTTGGGCTCATTTTTTGTGAAAGCCCTGTCACCACCAACAAAAGTTCACGGAGCTTTACGAGAAAGTTGAGTTCCGTAAACCCACCCCTGTTTGGACAAGGCCTTCTATTCATAACAAACGAACGAAAAAATTATGAAAGAACAAGCGTAAATATGGTTTAATAATTTTAACTCCTGCCGCTGCGCCACGCCGACCATTCATGGGTTTGGCGCAATGCGTGAAGTATTCATGAAGTCTTGTAGGCGCTATGCGTTTCACGCCGACTGCTGCTGACCGCAGTGTGTTTGACGCAATGCGTGAAATATTCATACAGTCTTTTTGGCGCTATGCGTTTCATACCGACCACCGCGCCGATGGCTTCTCCTTTTCAACTCAGTCCTCGTCATCATTCCTCTCTGCGCCGCTCCGTTCAAGGTCAAATTGCGTATTTGGTGTCTCTCTTAACTCGACTAATTAAAGGTGTTGTCTTCTGTATCACCGAAAGACGACAACATTAAATGTTTAATATACTTCTACTCTAAGAAAATGAGAGATATTGTCGCATTTTCTCGTTTGTAATTTATTCTCTGAATCCGATTTTTTCTTATTTTTTTATATACCTACATTCAAAAAGATTGCAAAATTTGCCGCCCCCTACATTTTGCCGCCATGGGCCGCGGCCCATGTGGCCACCCCCTTAATCCGGCCATGCAACAGGCCCATTGTGTTTTAAGGAGAGATTAATGAGTCTTCTGTCGCGCTGAATGCCATTCTTGAACGAGTATCCTCCATGAAAGTCAACTCAGTTTGGCATATCTTTAGAATTAATAGACCTACTAAAGTCTAAATCAAGTCATTAACGATGCAATTCATATTTTATCCATTTTTTTTTTACCTGCAGGGAAATCAAGATGCACGCGATGTCACCTCCACCAAACCGGATCAACCGGCAGTTCAAGCGGAGCATTACAGCTCCAGCCGACCCTTTCGGCACTCGCTTTTCGGTAAGTTTTACCATAGTTTTTGGTTTTCACACTTTACGGACATGGATTTGGCCAAAATTGCAGTGCTCCCATTTTCCGGAACCAATCTCAATTTCCGGAACTTTTTTTTTTATTTTTTTTTTTATTTTTTTTTTTATTTTTTTTTTTAATTTTTTATTTTTTTTTTGAGAGCTTGCGCACTCTAGATATAGTTCATTGGCCTTAGTCGTGCAGACAAACAGCCACCGCTAAATGATGGGAAGTTTAACATGAGATTTGATTACTGATTATGTGGGATTCTAGTTCCTGGTATAGTTCGATTTCAGTTCTTGCTAAGATGGTTTTGGAGTCAATTATCACTTGAGGGTCCGGTATTCTCATGAGATTGTAGATGAGACTTTCCTGAATTTTTCCCGGAACTCTTAAAATTCCCAAAATATTCCGGATCTTTTGCATTTTCCGGAACTTTCTCGGAACTTCTGAAAAAATCTAGAAGGAGTCCCAGAACTTTTGACGGTTATAAAGTGAGAGAAATTGGAACAAAAAAGTTCCGAATCCCGGAACTTTTGACGGACATGGAACGGGAGCACTGCAAAATTGGCTATGCAAGATTCCCAATTGATACGTTTTTCGATGTAGTTCTTTGCATGAAAATGAGGACAATGATACCGAAAGACCCAGGATCGAGTTATGTTTGTGCCTTTACACCTAGGAAAATGTTCTACGGAATTTTCCGCGGAAGAATCCCACCAACTTTTCAGTTGAGCAATAGATGTTAAGTTGCACACTGAAAAAAAAATCTCGGTGTATTTACTGGGTAAGAAAAGGGTAAAATTACCAAGAATTCAGGGTTCTATTTGATCCCAATTTTTTCTTGGTAAAATTACCATTTATGGAATTAGTAATTTTACCGAGAAATCTCGGTAAAATTATTGAACTTTCTCGGTAATTTTCTAGACCCTGGTAAAAACGCCAATATTTTTTATCGACTGTGGTAGAATTACCGAGATAAAATGGCAAAGTTACCGGGAATTGATTACCAATAAAAGTGGTATTCTTACCTGAAAAAAACAGTAAAAATACCGGTTTTTAGGTAAGTTTACCAGTCTGTCTTGGTAAAATTACCAATAATTGGTAAAAAAAAAAGTGAGGTGGTAAAGGTACCAACGGACCTTGGTAAAAACGCCGAGAATTTTTTTTCAGTGCATTCTAATCCAGCATTTTCGTCGCCTTAACATAATTTATCAGAACTTAACGAGGCTTTACCTACACTGCTAACTTGGAACCAACTTAACTTCGGTAGGTTTAATTTTTGAGCGTGATCGGAGAAATCTCTTCCACGCTTCAGTATAAAAAACTCAATTTTCAGTTTGTGTGAACTGAGATTACTATTTCCGCGAACGTTTGGGCAAATAAATCAAATCCCTTTCACAGAAAGCCGTAGGATGTGAGTGAATATGTTGCCACTACGAAATGCTGACACGTTTATTAAGCTACTTATGTAGCATCATAAATGCGTGATATTTTGATTTCAGTAACAAATAACAACTGCTAAATCGTCGTTCCTTTGGCGTAAGGACATATCTCGATTTCCGCATAAGCCTCTGAAAATATGGAGTTATTTGTAAAACAGGGTTCACGTGGATATTGAGGTACGCCCTTACGTTAGAGCGGCGACAAAATTGACGTATTTATGCTAAAAGGAACTATGTCACACGCAATCCCAATGCACATAGTTCTTTTTAACATAAATAGTGCAAATGATCGGAAAGAGAGACACTCTCTTCTCCGCGCGACAACCTTTCACCGATTTACGGAAGATCTTTGTCAACTCTGCCGTGCTAAGGAAAAACGCCGTATGAACATTCGAGAGTTGCCAAATTTCCTTCGATGAAATGTTCGATTTTTAGGAAAGCTATGAATATTTTTCCTTGAAATTTTTGATAACGTTAGGCGAAATCGCGAAAGAAATTTGCTGAAAAATTGGAGGAAAAATATTTTCAAATTTTACCGAAAATTCGTGATTTACTGAAAGAAATTTAGCAACGCCTAAAGGTTCATACGGCGTTTTTCCTCAGCACGGCAGTACTTCTCGCGTGTTTTTTCAGCGAAGTTCACGGTCGAATCCGAATTCCCGCGCTTCTTTGTCAACAAACCACCGTGACCCGTCGAAGAATCCGCCCAGCTGGCGCTCGACCAAATTTTGACCCGAGAAAATTTCGGTCCAACCGGAAACGCTCGCAAATATTATTTGATCAAAGTCACGTAAATAAAAGGAGAAAGGGAAACGTTCGAACAAAGTCGCCTCCGAGACATTTTCGATGTTTTCCAGTGTGTGCGATTAAAAATTTGTTTACAGACGGTGAAAAACAGCTTGTTTTGGAGCGGATGAAAAAGCGGCGTTTTCTTGCATACTTTGATTTTCTGGGTCTCAATTCTCGGCCTTTGTTTGAGGGAAAAGGAGATCTATTTTAGATCGACACACCATTGAACAGGATGTCTACAAGTCCGGAAATAGTACTCATTTTTAAGGGCGGTTCAGAAGTACTGAAAAGTGCGGAAATTCTGCATGTAAGTCCGGAATTTTACGAATTTTTTTGTCATTTTGGTCGCAATTTGAGCGAGAAATTCTAATTTTTGAAATTTTTCGAAATTCGTCTTATGGATGTAGTGAAAAAGTACTGAATTTTCTTGTTGAGGAGGTACTGAATTTCTTGGGAAGGCACTGAAAACGTACTGTAAAAGTACTGATTCTTGGCCAGCCTGTTTTAGTAGACACCCTGTTGAGGCAAATTAAAAGACTTACGTGAAGTCAGACAGAAGTCCAACATTTCGATGGATCGTATTCGATGGTGATTCGATGCATCGATGGTTTAAAACAATAGAACATAACCTTAAACAAAAATTATAGGACTGAAGTTGAAAAAGCTGAAGGTGAGAAAACTCCTAACAATATCACTTTACATTGCCATTTGGCACTCATAAGAATCAAAAATCCATCACAAAAAACACGCTCCCTCAGATTTCCCAATGGACTTTTGAGGCAAGTCAAACCAATCGAAATCGGTACAAGCTCACCTTTTTGATGTATCGAATACGAACCATAGCCGGGTCGTAAAATCCGTATGATAACAGTTTGAGGTATAGATCACTTTCAAAGGATGCGACTATTTTAACGTTTAGGAGATGTTCTTGCCTATTCGCCCAATTGAAGGGGAATCAGGCGATTGCAAGGGACCTCCTTCGTCGCTGCTGTTTTTACCTGAACTGTATTTTGCAATCGGGAACTACGATTTCTGGTTCACGTTAGAAACAGCATTTGTACCATAAGTTTCCCTGTGCATATAGGCGCGTTTATGGATGAGCTTGAAATTGTAGTTCTTCGTTGCAAAATGTGGTCCAGTTTCCCCGCGCGAGTTTCTTGCATTCCTAAGGAGGTCCGGGCAGTGGCGTGGCGTGAATAATCGATTATCGATATCTCGCCATTTGAAGCTATGGTAAAGAATCGATTACTAAGGTGTTCGCTGCGAACACCCTGATAATCGATCTTTTTTCATAGGTTTAAATGGCATAACAATCGATATATCGCAATTCACGCCACGCCACTGGGTCCGGGCAGGGAATTCCGTTAGCCGGCTAAAACGGCATAGCAAGTTCCACCAGCTAGTTTTTTCCTTAAAATTGAACTTTTGAAGTAGGAACTATAAAGTCTGCGAAAATGAATTTACCTTTATTCGAGGTCGCCTGCATTCATGAATCATCTTCTGTAGACACTTAAAGTTAGCATCATTTTTAATTTAAACACTTTTTCTCGTGGAACCATATAAGTTGAACCGGACGTTGATATGATATCTGGGATCAGTGAAGAAACTTACAAGAAATTAAAATAATATCGTACCCAGCGTTGGGTTTTGAATGTGCATTCGTAATATTGTAACACTAAAATATACTATGGGAGCATACGACTATCTTTTAATCATTATTCTCACACACATATTAGCCGTTACAGATTAAACAGTCTCCAACGTTTCATTGCCAGTCCACACATCTTGTTCACTTGTTTATTTTTACTTCGTACACTTTTATGATCCGCTTTTCATGGAAGTGTTCGTTCATCATCCGCGTGAATTTTACCTAATAAATCAGTCCGTGGAAAGTTACACGAGTTTTTCTGTGCATTAACTTCTTTTTTTTCCAAGGAAGTTTGACGCCTCTTTTTAATAGTATATAAACATTCCATCGAACAACCAAGTTAAAGTGAAGGACTTAATTAATTTGCTAATTCATTTTTCGCTCACGGGAAAATCTGTTTTAGGCAAGTTATAGTGTTTTTTTTAATTTATGAATCTATAGCGACATGCTGCAAATTCGTATCCCATTTTTTTACGGTTTTGTAGTTATAAAACTGACGCTGTTTTGCCAAACTTCAACGCTTGACATAGATTTTTTATTCTATTAATTTTTTTTATATTTTTATGAGCAGCTAACATGAGAAGAGTTTCAAACAGATGATTCGTATTCATAGACAGTACTTTATTGCAGTAGGTTACTTTTTTGCACGACTTGGCATCCACGCCGCGGAGCTTGTGACATAACCTTGTCAAGTCAAAATAATAAGCGAATGTTAGAAGTGTCAGTGGTTTCTCGAATCGCAGATTTGCCATTGAAATGCATCTCTGGCGAGATTATTATTTTCAAAAATATTAACGTCTCGATGAAGCACAAGTAAAGTACATACATACCTGTGTTGTCACGCCTCGTCAAACATGCCTCATTTTGTTCGGGCTAGGTTAGTACACAAAAATTAAATTGAACAGTTTTGTTCGTATTTTTGGAGTTTTGTGTATTTTAAATAATAACAAGGCAATTTAGCGGTAACTTTTCCTCTTTTGTTATTTTTCTTACCGGGGTTCAAGAAATATTCGCAAAAAATGTTTAAGCTTTATTTTATCAAGATCTGCTCATAATCCTTCAACTAAAGGAAACACAAGAAGATTCGAAATCGAAACAAAGGCATGTGTGGGGACAAAACAGGAGGGGGAAAACACGATCGGAAAGCATATAATTAGTTGAGGGAATGTTATTTTTTCTCTCGCATTAGATCATCAAAACATCATTTTTGCGTGTTCAAATACCTGAGAATTAAAAATTATTTTTGTGAATTCAAAGAATGAGGAGCTTTGTGGTGTTTTAATTCATTTCATCCGAGTTTGAATGTTTATTATAACACCAATCTTTCTCCTTATGCTGTGTTATGCTACGTCGTTTCTCGCCTCAACAAAATTTTGGCGGCTAAAGAAAAATTCCTTCAATCTCTATCGACGCAACAAATGTTACAGTTCATCACTCATTGCATCGCAGTATATTATTAGGTAGTTTCTTTGAGAAAGTTTTTCAATAGGTTAAAGAAATATATCCAAAATGTATTAAAATAATGCAAGTTTTAATGCATTGCGTGTTCTCTCAACGTCTCTGATTTTGAAATCTACCATTTAAGTTTTGAGGAAATTTTTCCATGGTGAAACTGGGCAATTTTTGACGCGGTGCCGTTTGCGTATGAGACTTTCTTTTTTAAGAGAAAACTGAAAGTTCCCGCGCATCCATAGGAGGAAAATGGACAGTTTTCTCTTCTCCACCCCTTAAAAAAACAGAGAGAAAAATTTCCTAACCATTCAGATAAAATGTCGAATATAAATGACAAAATATCGTTAGTCCCATACAAGAAATCTACTTCAGCAAAGGTTCTAGTAATTTTTACCTTTTGCCTTCAGTTGAGCAGTATCAAAGGAGGGAAAATTGTTAAAATGACAACATTTGTCGCCAGCCGTAATGCAGTACTTCCATTTGAAAGCATCTCAGGAAATGTCAAACATTTTTAAGCATATTCATACCTATTGCTCCTTTTACTCATTTCATACTCGACGGAGTCTGTCCCGCAATACTTGGAAATAGAACCTTTGTTTAAGCGACTTTAGCTCATCTCCGCAAAATACCCCAAGGAGGGGGAGGGGGAGGCGAGGTGCCAGACTAAACATCCTTGATAGGAAAAAAGTCTCTTCAAAAAGCACTGTCTGCGATGTTGCCGGAGGGTTTGCGAAAAGCCTCGTAAAATCCCCTCATCGCCACTCGGTCGGAAAGTCGGACATTCCTCACCGCATGCGGCAACTTGCTGAGCAAACTTTTCCGGAAAAAGTTGTGGTTTTCAAAGTCACCCGGCGTTCGGATGTGTCACCTCATTTTTTGTGTCTGGCGCATGTTGGGAGTGTAAATAGTGTGCTCGTCCAATTCGCGAATGTCTCCGAGGAGTCGTCTTCGCGATTTTTGACGCTTGACGCCGCTATTCCTATCCTAGTTTCCTCGTGGGAATGATGATGTGAATTCGGAATTTTTCCCCAACTGGCAACACGGCATGGATTTGTTCTGGATGGTGGACGTGTCGTGACGGCGTATTGCTTGATCAAGCGACCGGCCAGTTAACATAAACATCGATATTGTCTAGAGTCCTTTCATACTGAGAGTCAAGACAATGTGAATCCATTTCTGATTGGTTCCCGTATTTCAGGCCTTCACAGTGTCACAAACGGGAATAAAGATTACATTTTTGCCGATTGCAAAGATTATAATCTGGAATGGACCAGGGAATTATGGGTTCGGCAAGGAACAAACGGAAGGAACGGAGAGAGGAATTTGAGAATGAGCCGATCAAAGATTACGAAAAACGTTCAATTTCTGTAATCTTTATTCCCGTTTGTGACTCTATAGGGGGTGTTGTCTTGACTCTCAGTATAAAGGGACTCTAATATTGTCAAGTGGGAAATTGAGTACATGGGGTTTTCCGAGCTCTGGCTCTCAATGCAGCTAAGGGAAAACGCCGTGTGAACGTTCGAGAGTTGCCTTTCCGTCGATAAAATGTTTATTTTTGCGGAAGCGTATGCATATTTTTCCTTGAGACTTCCAGGAACTTCAAACAAAATTGCGAGCAAAATTATCTGAAAAATAATAGAAAAAACAACTTAATCGACCCGAAACATTAACAGAGAAACCACTTAAAACGGGACTAAGGCCGCAAATAATAAAAAGAAACACATGAAATAAAATAAGAAACCCGGGACGTTTCGCAGGGATCACAGCCGCATTTTCAACCGGCAAAACAAGAAAAATTCAAAGAATGGATACTATGAGCCTCACTGTTGTTATTGTGAGTCTCATAGACAACACCTATAATTAGTCGAGTTAAGAGAGAAACCAAACACGCAATTTAACCTGGAACGGAGCGGTGCGGCGCGGCGGTCGGCATGAAACGCATAGCGCCTACAAGACTGCATGAATACTTCACGCATTGCGTCAAACACACTGCGGTCAGCTCAGCAGCAGTCGGCGCGAAACGCATAGCGCCTACAAGACTGCATGAATACTTCACGCATTGCGCCAACACAGTGCGGTCGGGCAGCGGTGGAAGTTAAAATTATTAATTACGTTTATGTTTGTTCTTTCATAATTTTTTCGTTCGATTTTTATAAATGGGAGGCCTTGTCCAAACAGGAATGGATTTATGGAACTGAACTTTGGTTCGGTAATCTAACTCCAACTGCGGAAACGAATGAGAAGGGGGCGGAAAAATACAGGCGGCCCATGGGCGGCAAGTAGGTAAATCCGACCCTGCTAATCAGTTCAACCGTGTCGAAAAGTCGGGAATGTTTTTCCTTGTTGTCAGGGAATTATTTTTTCCGTTTGTCTAGAAGTTTTAAATTTTCCCCAGTTTTTTGCCGTTTTTGTCAGAAAAATGTCAGGGTATTTTATTTTTGATAATCGCTAGACACCCTGTTACTAATATCGGCTCGTGTAAGAAACAATGTATCTGCTAGTAGTTGTCTCCTAACACTTGGGCACTTTTTTGGCCGTCGTTTCGGCGATGCACCCCTCTGTCCATCTCCAAAATGGCGAATGTCAGATGGTCCTGAAATGATCATAATTCATAATGATCATAAAAAATTTTAGTGCATAGAATCAAGTAGAAGTATTTCTGCCAAACGGAACTATGTGCATTGCGACATGAGCCCTAAGACCCATAAGAATACATGCGCAACAGAGCTCACGTCATAATGCAAATAGTTCTGTTTCGCAGAAATACGTCCTAGTAGAAAAAGGGCGGAGCTGAAAGTGAAGTTCGTCGCCGAAATGACGAAAAACCCGCATTTCTGTACAGACATCCTTCCGAAACCAATGTAAATTGTGAGCTACATTGAACTCTACGAGGTTTTTCCGTTCAGATAATGTTTGGGCTAATCTTGTTGGTGGATTCTCGGAGGAAAAAATAAATAAATGTGATAAATACAAATTGGCGACAAAAATTTTTAGCCAAAAACGACCCACGCATGTTCATTAACTTAGTGGCAACAGTGGAAGCAGAAAAAAGTGAATTATTCCTCTTCTGTCCCTCTAACGCCTCTTCACGGTGTACTTTTCAGGATTTTTTAAATAATTCACTCGAAACAAGGAAGATATTGTTAGCACACCCATTGAATTTTCATTAGCTCCAGCTTTGAAGCGTCAGAAATGCGTTACGGCCTCCTGTCACCGTGAAGTTTTTGCCATTATTTTCGGACATCTTGCTCAAAGTAACTATCGGAAAATGTGATTCTTTGACCCTGCCTCTATCTTAAACCCTTTGTATTTCTGTGCGTCATATGAATGATTGTCCAGGTTTAGTGTAAAAAAAAGCACAGAAACAAAAGCAATCATATTACTGTGAATTCGTGAGAAAATGACAGGAGATTGTGACCAATTTGACCACCACGTTTTCTGTACGTCATATCACTGCGTGTACGGGTTTTTCGTGAAAAAGTAGAATTGTGATTAAAACTGACAGGTATCTGTTGCTGTACCGGGGGTCGCCCCCATGGGACGTTTCTAACAAGGTATGGAATCGGAAATCTTAGAGCCACTACTGTCATGCGTTTTAACCGTATACTTCTCAAATAAGTCGATGGCATCAATCTGTAATTTATCGTAAATGAAACATTCCGTCAGTAAGTTTTAGCAATTTTTCCTAAAAGGTATATCTTCCAGCGATATGTTTTGATCCAAACAATAAAACGTAATTTGATTAACAGCGATTCATTGAACCTGTTTCTTTGACCGTGAGGCGAGGCGGTAAACCTGAACTGAACTCTTTAAGAGACGACCGTGATTTTGTAGATGAGTCCCTGTGTAAGTGCGTATAACTGTCAAAATCGCGCTCTTTTGAGGTCAAACGCCTCACAGAAGTGGTAACCTATTAATATGATTGCTTCATTCGCGATAAGTAACAAAATAATAGTGTAAACTTGAACTTCTTTTCTGCGCCATCATCAGCGGAACCTCATTGAACTTGATTTTGAGATCTATCGTTTGTCGATAGAGGTGCAATGAAGTTTTGATGATCGACCGCAGGTGACCTTGACCATCTCCAAATCGATAAGTAAAAAAATAATGTAGTATGCTTGAACTTCTTTTCTGCGACATCAACGAACCGATCATTGAACTTGATCGGTAGATCAATACCTCATCGATGGAGAAGCGACGAAGTTTTCGACCGCGGGCTGACTCTGACCTCTCTCTCTTGGTTTTTGCCGTTTTAAGTGACAGGGTGGCAGGTTTTTGAAAAGACAAGGAAATTAGTCAAAGGCCAACTACTTTGAAAAATCAGAAAAATGTCATGAAACTTTGTTTCTCCCTGCCAAGAAAGAGCAAAATTAGCCTTTTGTTAGGTTGTCGATTCTTACTCTACGCGTTTGCAGAAACCATGATATGCTAAAAATGTAGCACAAATTGATTCATGTGATGAATGATGATAAACATGAAACTGGTCCATAAGACGAAATGTAATTGAACTATCCTTTTAGCAAGGTGGTTCTGTAGAGTCTTGAATTTCACTTTTCATCCTTAAATTACATTCGAACCACATTTTGCCATTCAGAACTACAATTTTCGGCTCATGGGTAAAACACTTATGTACATTGAGAAACTAATGGTGTATACGTTTTTTTTTTTTTCAAAGTGGGACAAAAATATAAGTTCCTAATTGCGAGATGTAGTCCATTTAATGATATTTCTTATTTTTAAACTTCAAAGCTCTATGCCACAGGGGTGGTTAAATTAGCATTTTTTTACTGTAAAATCTACATTGAAACATGTCGAACATTTTTTTACCTATAAAATTGTTAAATCAGCAATTTCATTTTTTTCCTTGCTCTGGGTTTCGTGAGTGTTGTCATTTTTCACCGATGAGTCCTCAGGGATCGACCACGCACTGAGTCACAGAATAATTAGCATTCCGATACTATCGACCCAATTTCTCATCATTAACCCTTCTAAGTACATTCCCAGATGCCGATCAAGTTGTTTTCGTGCAATCGAAATAGTTCGAATTCCTGGCCGAAGCCGCATGGACCAAAGTTCAAGTGTCCCACTCGAAGCGAAAATTCGAAATTTTCGCGGGTCCCGCGCGAGTGCCGGCCGCGGGTGAGTCAGCGAGTGATGCGCGCGCGCGGCGCTGCGGCGGTTGAGTCAGTCGCGGGTTCCTGGAACTGGGTCCCCCAAGCGCCCCCCCCCCCCCCCCNGGGCTGAAACGAGCATCCTAACGTCTGAGACGTTGGCCCGCCGGCTCATCCTCCCGCTGCTCTGACGCAAGTAGTCACTGCTGGCCCTCTCGTCGCGGGTCCTCTATTGCCATTTTTCTTTGTAATTTTTGGTTTTCATCGGCGTCTGCTTGAAACGGGGACAAAATGTGATGTAGTTAGGGGTCCGGAGCAGTGGCGGATCCTAGAGTCCCTTTGTACTGAGAGTCAAGACAACGCGGCTCATGGATGTCACAAACGGGAATAAAGATTACAGAAATTGGACGTTTTTCGTAATCTTTGATCGGCCCATTCTTAAATTCCTTTCTCCGTTCCTCCTCTCGTTCCATTTGTTCCTTGCCGAACCCGTAATTCCCTGGTCCATTCCAGATTATAATCTTTGCAATCGGTGAAAATGTAATCTTTATTCCCGTTTGTGACACTGTGGAGGCCTGAAATACAGGAACCAATCTGAAATGGATTCACTTTGTCTTGACTCTGAGTATAAAGGGACTCTGGCGGATCTAAAGTGAGTTGAAGGGGGGGGAGGAGGGGTTTGGGGGGACATCCCCAGAGCAAGGGTGTCCCGGGTGGTCTCCCGTGGAGAATTTTCAAAAACCAGCCCCTCCCAGATTGAAATTTAATCAGTTTTAGCATAAAATTTGTGCATTTCTTGAAAGTTGAGAATTGACGAATAATACCTCTCTTAGAGAAATTTGATCTTAGTAAGGCGTATTTATTGTTGTGGTATTGAGTAACCGTAGTAAACTTGGTTAAATAGTTCTGAAGTCTGAAGTTCTGTCTTGTCACCATTTCAGTACATTTTTAGGATCACTTTTCCCCCCTTCCCTCCTTTCTCCTTCTCTTCCCCCTTTTTTGCCACCATGCGCCCCCATGACCCCGTCCATGAGAGCTGTACTTACGAGCTTTATAGACATACCGTCCGCATTCCGGCCGTAGTAGCCAGAGCAGTCGAGGCTACGGCCCCAGCATCTGGAACTTCCGGCCTCTGAGCCCGGAACGGACGGTATGGCTTACAGCCCATAACTTTTTTATTCAGTGTATGGATCCGGAGCTCTAAAGTTCCAACGTTCAGAGCGATCTCGCGAAACGTCGAACATGACGCTAAATGTCACAAATGAGGTCTCACTCCGTAGTTTTATTCTTTACTGTGTAATTCGCCTATCTGCAAGACTTTACCATCAAAACTTAAATTCGCGTCACGCGTGATCGAATCCATTCGCAAAGAGTCACGATCAAAATTTTATTCTTCTCATTGTCGACTGACCGTTGACGTCTTCTCCAAATCTTCTCTGAGGTCATCAACTCCTTGCGCGAATCGTTAGTACGTCACCAAGCAGGAGGAATCTACCTTCAGATGAAGCTCTGAAAACAGTTGCGAGGTGTGAATGGATCGATTATCGATATTCCCCCATTTGAAGCTAAGGTGAAGAATCGATAATTACGTTTTTCGTTGCTAACACCCTGTCAATCGATCCTTTTCCATAGGTTTAAATGACAGTTCAGTTGGACTACATTTTGCAATTAGGAACTATAAATTGTGCCTCAGTTTAAAACCATCGTATGTACCATTAGTTTCTCTGTCCAGATAAGTGCTTTTCCAGATTGGTCGGAAGTTATAGTTCCGAATCGCAAAATGAAGTCCAATTGATGTATCGCAAAGCACGCAACGCCACTGCTGAAAAACCATAAACAGTACTGATAGAGGCCCTTTTTTTCAAAACTTCTTCTGTTGATAGGTCCTTTCCGTGTAAATGACGTTCGATCGATACCCCGAAATCGGATTCGTCAGCAGCTGGAGCGGACAGTAGCGTTATCCAGTTCCAGGTGTCTGCCGCGACGTTAATCGACGTAACGCCCGCTAACGCGGCAACGCGGTATAATCAACGCGACTTGCGTCAGTGAACGGTGTGTTTGACTGATAAGGATCCGCGGCGGCGCGGCGCACAGTGGAACGAGTCTTCGGAAGAAGTCATACATAAATTTTTTGACTAAAACCGCAAATTTTGATGTTCATTTCGTCGCATTCTAAATTTTAAGGGGTCCTTACGAAAGAAAATCTCACGAGGAAATCGATGGAACTACTTTCAGAACCTCAAAGTTTTGTATAAACGGAGTTACAAGCGTTTAAAGTTTCAAAATTTTGTCCGAACTCTCCTGTCCACTGTGCGGCGGAGTCGGTGGTTCCGATCCGCAAGCGCCTCCTCTCGACCGACCAACTCGAGCATCGCATTCCGCGCATTCCGAGCTTTTTTTACCCGCCCGCTATCTCCTCTCCTCTCCGTCGGGCTCCTTGAATCATGAATGAATCGCCTCCGATCCCCCACCGCCCCCCTCCCGGTCCGACGATGGGGGGCCTCCGGCGCGCCGGGCCGGGTGCTCCCAAATACCGAGCCGGCTGGTCGTCGATAACAGGTCAATTACGGTTTCCGTTCCGGCGCCCTTTCAATGGCCGCTCAATTGGGCCGATCAATCGGGCGCCCTGATTGTTTACTTCCTTCGGGAAAGCTCGCGAGGACCGGACCGTCGTAGATTGGAGGCTGGACGGGCGTTCATTCCATGTGACGAGTTCTGTAAAAAGTGGGTCAGCGAATGCGAGATCGGAAAATCATTTTTTTGGTTTTGTTTAGACGACCGTGAATAGATTGTCTACAAGTCCGGAATTTCCGGAACGTCCGGAAATAGTACTGATACCTCAAGAGGGGTCCGGAAGTACTGAAAAATTGCGGAAATTTCGCAAGAGGTCCGGATTTTTTCCGAGCGATTCGAGCCAATTTGAGCGAGATATTCAAAGTTTTGAAATTTTTCGAATTTCGTCAAATGGAGGTACTGAAAAAGTGCTGAACTTTTCTGTTGAGAAGGTACTGAATTTTTTGGGAATGCACTGAAGAAGCATCGGAAAAGTACTGATTTTCGGTCAGCCTGTTTAAGTAGACACCCTGGTGAAACATTCTTTTAAGCCCCTCGCAGATCGCATTTCCTTCAAGAGGATCTTTGGCATTTTTGATTGAGAATCTCACTGATTCTTCTCACGATTTCATGCAAAAATCTGAATAAATTTGGACAAAAATCCCTCAGGTACAATCCTCTATAAAATTAAATAGTCTGAGTGAATTTTGCAACCGTGGAATGAAGATACGTTCCTTCCTCCCGGGAAATGATGAATAGTATATTATGTTACCTTCTGGGATGTGTTGGTCACATTTGGGAAAATCGTACGAGACAAATTCTCAGAAAACGAAAGAAAGGGTTTGGACGTTGATGGGACATCGAACATGAATATAATTGATAATTTATCAGAGAACCTATACTCGAGTTCGGAGAACGAAGCATCATTTATTAACCCTATACATGAAAGCTTGGAGTTGATATTCTCTTGAAGCATGTTTCAAGGTCAAGCGTATTCGTTTGACGCAGGTGAAGTTAGTCGGAAAACTATTGTTACATCAATCACCTCTCGATGAAGCCCGATATAGAAAATGTTATCATTGGAAGAAGCTCAGCTCAGACCACCCTTGGGCCGGCCATACGTTAACAAAGCTTTTTCGTGGAATGGACAGCATGCAGATGAAACTCGCGGAGCATTCGCACTTCAGTATTTTATTGACAGAATGAATATCAATCAATACCATTTTTAGGGGGAAGTTTGTCAGTCGCGGTTGTCGATTGGGCTGCGTTAAGCATGAAAGGAACCAAGCCTCATCAGCTATTGCTAAATTTAAGTGAGCAATTACATTTTTTACATGAAAACGGCCGGCTGTGCGGATTTTTGTGCAAATTTTAGTGAATTTTCTGCATAGTACGAAGCAAATTTCTTAAAAATTTCAAAGGAATCCGCACAAACGTTCTCTCGTAAAAAATTAAATCGCCCAGTTAAATTTGGCAATATCTGATGTCGCTTGGTTCCTTTCTGCTAAACGCGGTCCACTTAAACATTTACATGAAAACGGCCGGCTTTACGGATTTTTGTGCAAATTTTAGTAAATTTTCTGCATGGTACGAAGCAAATTTCTTAAATTTTTCAAAGGAATCCGCACAAACGTTCTCTTGTAAAAAATCAATTTGCCCAATTAAATTTGGCAATATCTGATGTCGCTTAGTTCATCTCTGCTAAACGCGGTCCATTTAATCGATTATGTCGATACAAGAAAAAACCGAGGTAGGAAGAATCGCCACACTGGGAAAAAAAAACACATTGGATCTAGAGTCCAGACTCTTGAAAACATTGACAAGAAAACATACTCTTGATTCAATCGAATTGTTGCGTGAATCAAAACGAAATCCGCTTAGGCTTTGTTCTCAATTTAAGCTAGATTCTGATTGAATCAAGAGTGTTTTTCATGTCGATGTTTTTAAGAGTCTGGACTCTAGATCCAATGTGTTTTTTACCCGTGTAGCAAGAATCGCCACCGGGTATTCAACTCCATTTACAAAACCTCTCCACGTCTTATTGTTAGTAAACAAATAAAAATATGTAAATAGAATGAAAAAAGAAATAAACAAGAAGCTCGAACTCCACACCGCATCCAAACGGACCCTTTTCCGATGATGCATAACAATTGCATACTTGAAGCGTGAAGCACACTCGAGTCCTCTCCCATCCACCCCAAATTTCTCGTTTGGTACTCATCGGAATTCCACGCGCCAAATTCCACACGATCCCAGCCGCGCACTCGAACTTCCTGCCGAATTACCCGATGAATTCCGCGGATCCGCGAGATAAAACGCGGGGGCGCTGTCGTTGACGCGAAGTCTAGAATAGCGTCAAAAACCGTCGTGTGTCGCCTGGAGTGTTTCCGGAAACGCTCCCGAAAGCCGTGCCGTGCGTGGGCGCGCGCCGCGCGCATTTCCGGAGATTCCCGGCGCGTGAGTCACCCAGCCCGGCGCACAGTGCGGCATCTTTACGGGCGACGCGGGAAAATGTATTTTGAAATTATCTCACGAATATAATTGAATAACAAGTTCAGGAAGCGAATTATTTAAGAATTTAAGTTTTGTCGGAAGAACTTCTCCGAATCGAGAAGTTCGAGAGAGTATACCGACGCACAGTGCGGCATACTTATGGACGATGCGGACAAAAATCGGTAAAAAACACTCAACTTAAAATAATGAAGATAGTAGCATCGACATAGGAAAACCCTTTGGCACTATGAAAGTAAAACACTCGAGAAATAAGAAAATGTTATATCTCAGGATTTTTTCACGTATTTTCCGAAAAATGTTCATATAAAGTTGGCAACCTCGAATTAGCCCTGTGTTAACACTGTAAAAGCATCGTGAAACATCCCAAATGTAACTCCAAATATGATAGTCGCAAAAAGTCACAAGATCATTTTGGTAGAATTGAAGTTTGATATCTCATGAGGATTAAGAAAATGTCAACCGCGTAGAGAATTTTGCGTCTCAAGCGAGAAATCTTCGTATGAAGTTGACGTCTTTTTCCTGTGGACCAGTTGCTTATGGACCAGTGATTCTCGACCCATTTCCCATCCAAATTTGAACTAATTTTGGGCGAAAAATTTAAAAATGAACCATTGCGAGTCAGAAATATCTTCAGAAATTCTCTATCAGAAAAAAAACTTCGTGCGTGGGACCCGAAGTTGAGGTCATATGGATCTATGAAGTTTTTGGATCACGTATCTAAAAACTTGAGGTCCAGCTGCCGAAGTTCGGGTCAGACATCTGAAGTACTTCGATTTATACCGAAGGGTATCTGAAGTACTCCGGTACATACCGAAGTGCCTCGATGTCTGACCCGAACTTTGGCAGCTCGACTGAAATCAGAAAACTTCAGAGATCCATATGACCTCAACTTTGGGTCCCATGCACGAAGTTTTTTTCTCCGTGTGTGATTTTTTTTACTTTTGTTCACAGAGGGCCGCACTGTGCGGCGCGGCCGCGGCGCGCGTCGGAAACAGCAATTACAGCGCACTCGAAAATTGCAAGTACTCGTGAGTAATCGGGGCAGTGGTCGTTGGTGCAGGTCGGAACTACTCGAAGCGGGATCGGAAGCCCCCCCCTCCCCTGGGGGAGAGAGGGGGACGTGTGCCGCGGACTTTGAGGTTAGGATCCCCCCCTGATGACTGTTGAGTCATGCGCGTATATACCGGCGACTCCGCTGGACCGGCGCCAGTCCTCGACACCCACCCGCGAGAGTCGCGTCCTCCTCTCCGGTTCAACTCGAAAAAATCGCGCTATTTGCGTACTTAGTGGTTTTGCGGTTGTTCGGATTTGGTTTTTTTTGTTTTGTGGGATTTTTGGGTTTATTTTCGGAGTTCTGTTTTTTTGGTGCGTTGTCTCGGCGCCGGAAGTCTGCGTCGTTAGCTAGCGGTTTTGGTGATTTTTGTGGTGCTGTGAAATGAATCCTCGGTTCCGATGAAATTCCACGGGGTCAGCTCCTTTTCGGCCAAGGATTTACTGTCGACCATAACGGAAAAAGTGAGTCCTTATTTTTTTCTCGAGAATTTTCTACAAAAAAAAAGAAAAAAAAAAAAAAAAAAAAAAAATTAGGTTCACCATTGGTCTCTAACCGTCAAAATTTAAATTATTGAAAGACAAATAATTTCTTGATCCGAAATTTGTGAGAAGATGAGCTAAGAGAAAAAAATCAATTATAAGAGGAAAAATAAAAGAAAAATTAAATAATCAAAAGATAAAAAAAGGATTGATATATCGTGGATGAATCATATGACACCAACACGTGGACAAGTATATCGAGTACCAATCAATCAATGAATTGAATTGTTCAAGATCATACCTCTTTTCCTTTGACATAACTTTAGGAGATGAAAATAAAGACAATTTAATGGGCATGTTGCAAACTTTTGCTAGAGAAAAAATATAGGCTGTTCCTTATATAGAAAATGGCTCAAAAATCACGGTGAGCGCATCANCCCCACTTCCCCTCATCCAATTTATGAGTTTTTAGGGATTTAAAAATCGGGGACGAACCCCAGAAAATAATTTATAGTTTTCCCGAAGCATTGAGAACAACACCTTTCAAATGAACCAACACCCCTCGCAATTAGTACAGTGGTTGATTCACAATTTCATTCTATTTTTCAAATTAAATATTAAGATTTAAGTTTTGTCGGAAGAACTTCTCCGAATCGAGAAGTTCGAGAGAGTATACCGACGCACAGTGCGGTATACTTATGGACGATGCGGACTAAAGTCGGTAAAAGACACTTAACTTCAAATGATAAAGATAGTAGCGCCGACATAGGAAAACTCTTTCGCATTATCAAAGTAAAACCCTCAAGGAATAAGAAAATGCTATATCTGGGGATATTTTGCATATTTTTCGAGAAAAGTTCATTTGACGTTGGCAACCTCAAATCAGTCCTATGTTAAACCAAACCCCAACCCACCCAAACTTTAACTTCAAATATCTCTAATAGTCACGAGAAGTCGCGAGATCTTTTTTGGTAGAATTGAAGTTGGATATCTCATGAGGATTAAGAAAATGTCAACCGCCCAGAGAATTTTGCGTTTCAAGCGAGAAATCTTCCTATGAAGTTGACGTCTTTTTCCTGTGGACCAGTTGCTTATGGACCAGTAATTCTCGACCCATTTCCCATCCAAATTTGTACTAATCTTGGGCGAAAAATTTGAAAATGAACCATTATTGGGAGTCAGAAATATCTTTAAGATGACTAACTCCAAAAAAAAATATTCTGATGTCGAGTTGCATGCCACGGAGAAAAAAACTTCGTGCGTGGGACCCGAAGTTGAGGTCAAATGGATCTCTGAAGTTTTCGGATGACGTATCTAAAAACTTGAGGTCCAGCTGCCGAAGTTCGGGTCAGACATCTGAAGTACTTCGATACATACCGAAAGGTTCGGGTCACACATCCGAAGTACTCCGGTACATACCGAAGTGCCTCGATGTCTGACCCGAACTTTGGCAGCTCGACTGAAATCAGAAAACTTCAGAGATCCATATGACCTCAACTTCGGGTCCCATGCACGAAGTTTTTTTCTCCATGTGTGATTTTTTTACTATTGTTCACAGAGGGCCGCACTGTGCGGCGCGGCCGCGGCGCGCGTCGGAAACAGCAATTACAGCGCACTCGAAAATTGCAAGTACTCGTGAGTAATCGGGGCAGTGGTCGTTGGTGCAGGTCGGAACTACTCGAGGCGGGATCGGAAGTCCTCCCCCCTCGGGGGGAGGGGGGGGAGAGGGGCGCGTGCCGCGGACTTTGAGGTTAGGATCCCCCCTGATGACTGTTGAGTCATGCGCGTATATACCGGCAACTCCGCTGGACCGGCGCCAGTCCTCGACACCCACCCGTGAGAGTCGCGTCCTCCTCTCCGGTCCAACTCGAAAAAATCGCGCTATTTGCGTACTTAGTGGTTTTGCGGTTGTTCGGATTTTGTTTTTTTATTTTGTGGGATTTTTGGGTTTATTCTCGGAGTTCTGTTTTTTTGGTGCGTTGTCTCGGCGCCGGAAGTCTGCGTCGTTAGCCGCGGTTTTGGTGATTTTTGTGGTGCTGTGAAATGAATCTTCGGTTCCGATGAAATTCCACGGGGTCAGCTCCTTTTCGGCCAAGGATTTACTGTCGACCATAACGGAAAAAGTGAGTCCTTATTTTTTTCTCGAGAATTTTCTACAAAAAAAAAAAAAAAAAAAAAAAAAAAAAAAAAAAAAAAAAATTCATTTTTGGTTGTTTTCTCATTCTAGAGGGAAAGGACTATGTGCTATTCGCTTCAAATTTTGCAAAAAAAAATTTTGGAGCAGGAAAAAAATATATTTAATAATAAATATATTTTTGCCCTATTCTAAGGGACTTCGTGACGCGTGATTCAAAGTTCGCCAGATTGTATTTGATGCAAAAAAGCATTGTTGCGTTTTGTTATAAAAAAAAAAAAAGAAAAAAAGAAAAAAAAGAAAAGGTAATTGGTATACTGAAAAAAATATGGTAGATTCTACCATACTCTGACACGGTGATCCAAGTATGGTAATGAACATCAGACTCTTTGTTGGTATTTACCATATTATGGTAAGTATCGCCAAAGTTCTAGTGAATACTCTACTATAATTCTGCTTATTTTCTCTAAATAGTATCACTGTGTTAATAATCAAGTAGACTCAAAGTAGACTTTACCATACTTTTTTTCAGTGATAAGTTAAAGACAATAGGTAGTTGGTTTTGTCCTGAAATTATTTAAATTTTATTTTCAACCATCAAATACTGCATTGCATAAAAAAAATTATTATAATTTTTTGGAAGAAAGTTGAAGATTGGAAAATTGCATGGGGTCTAGCGTACCCTGCAAATGTTTCAAACCAGTGACATTCGACTAAAATTAGATTTGAATATTGTCATTTGTGTGTTAAATGTGTATCCTGGAATTCTTTGAAACTTAGGGAGACGTATCAATATTTCCTAAATTGCAGTGCAGTTTGTCTATGCAATGTCTGAAATTCACTTTATTTTCTATGCAATGTCTGAAATTCACTTCATTTGTATATTTTATTGTCAGCACCGTTATTAAAATCCGCTTTACGGTAAAAAAATAGGTGACTTTCAGAAATTGTATTCCCTATCCTTTTATTACTCGGGAAAAACAACCAAGAAACGAGTAAACTGTATAAGACTCCCACAGAGGTATAGCCTTCTCCTGAGAATAGAATCTCAAACAATGTCCAATTAATCTCATTATTGAGATGCACATAATTCCAGGCCCCCAGTTTTTTACCTGCAGCCTTGGGAGATAAGACTTATTTCCGTCGAACTTTATCAGTCAAGGGCAAGGACACTGGGACTCGGAATTAGGTCTCCTCCCGGTGCATGTGCATTGTAAACTGCACTTCCATTGATCCGAGCATTCCGAAGAGGAATCTCATAGTAACTCCAGCACGTCGCTACATATCTTCCTGCTGTAAAATAAGTTTTTTCAAGATATATTATTCCTTATTTTCAAGCGAATGGTATGTTTGGAGAGAATAATAATCTGCCTAGTAATATATGGATTGCATCTACTGTGGCGTGGCGTGAATGATCGATTATCAATAATTCCCCATTGGGATCCGTGGTGAAGAATCGATTATTAAGGTGTTCGCTGCGAACACCCTGTTAATCGATCCTTTTCCATAGGTTCAAATAACAGATCAATCGATACGTCGCAAAGCACGCCACGCCACTGCTAACAAAAAGGAACCAGCGGGATCACAGTGTTGTAAAAATGTTGCCTCTTTTTTATAATCCAAAATATTTACCAGAATAGCAAATAATTTTTGTTCCCCACCAAAAATCGTTCATTTAAAACGAAAATATTTGTGTTTTGAACATTATGAATATATTGCATATTTTTAAAAGAAAAGAAGAAGTTGCACGATTTTGAAAACACCGTAATCACGCTGGTTCCTTTTTGCTAAATGCGATCCACATGTTCCTACAGGAAATCTAGTAGCCATCACTAAATTTCTGGTAGTGTTAACCATGCGTGTACCAGACGACCTGATGCGTGTGTAGATCTACCAGACGATGGTCAATACTGCCAGGAATCTCATACTACTGGCTTTTAAAGTTTCTGGGGATTTAATGTAGCCAGGCGGTCGTGCACCTTTTATCATTCTTATTGACAAAATTTAGTGACAATTTTTCTTTAATTTTGGAAAAAACACGTTTAACGTTTAAAAATTACATAATGAAAAAGTACACAAATGATTTTTTATCTAAATAATGAGGCGGAAAAATCGTTTCTGATTGTTTGCACTGAGTATACCTCCGAGACTAGCTTTTCTCAAAATGACGAATGCCAGATACATCTCCCGGAAAATCTATCAGATCAATGTTCAGATTTTCTATCGAAAATATTACTTTTATTTAAAGAAATTTGGTAACCACCGACCGTTCACAAGTGCTCTCCGCACAGAACACACGTGGCTGGAAATGTCACTGAACTTCAATCACTATTTTACTCTACACTTCCCGTAAAAGCTCTTAAAAAATATCGATAGCTGCATGTTTATCGTTGCGATTATAGTAAGCTTCCAAGGTGAACTAATTACCCCCTCCTCACACCCGCGGGCAAGGGGTCCTGAGGTGCACGCTACAATGTAAGCTGCAATTAGATGCGTGCGAGAGTGAAAAGACTTATTTGTATAGGCGGTGGCATGGTAGTGGGGTGGTTTTAGCTCAAAAGTGTAACGAGTGTTTGCTCGGTGCTCGTATATAGAGACTCGCGCGCATTTGCACCGATTGCGCGGCCCGGCCCCTCATGTCAGCGAGCGCGTGTTTTGGCCGGTGCATGAAAAGCATCGCGAAAGCTCTTGTTTACCCACCTCGCTTCGCTCCGACGACTTGTTTACGATTCGCACCGGGTGCATCTTTGCTCGATCGCCCGAAAGTGTGATCAGGTTTTGCTTTTTTTGTAACAGAGCTTGGTACTTTTATTAATTTAGGGTGTTATGGACTCCAAAGGGTGGCTCACAGGGTGGTGTCGCGTTCCAATCCCGCGAAGCTTTCTGCACCCCAGGCGTTATGCGTTACGCCTTAACTCATATGATTTTTACTCATATACGATAATATAAAAATACAGCAAGCTGGTCATATGTTTTTATACGAGATTAACTATGAGGGGGGGAAGGGTTCAGTCTAAAACAGTAACATTTATAATAATTTGGAAGTTGGCAACATCGATTTCTCTCCTGTTAAACTTATGGAAACGAATCGATTTTCGGAGAGGCCTGGCAGGCCGATCATTGAAACTATTTATGTCAGCACGACAAGACAAAACATAGCCCTATTTAGACCACGTAATATATCGCATTTCGATGTCTTATCAGGCTGCTTTAAACTTGTAATAATCGGCCCGTTAGTACCCTGACAAGAATCGATTATTCAACACGGGTTTAAAGGGACAGAAAACAATGCTGCTAACCTCCTAGATCCGTCTTTGAACAATAAAACCCTATTTTTTTTAACCAGACCTGATGAAAATAGTTCTCCTACAAAACTTCCTCACCGTGGGCCAGAACCTCTTCTCCTGACGAACAATCAGATGTTTCTTTCTGTTCCGTGCAAAAACTGTGCATGAACCAGGGATTTCATGGTTCATTTTTATGGTTCTTTCCGAACTCTCGATTCTGTATTTGCTCTTTGCGAGCGAACACTTTTGAAACAGGAATTCTGAAATCCGGGAAAAATCAGGAGGTTAAATTATTCAATTTATTATTATTTCTCTGAAAGTACAGCACACTCAGCTTTCGGGGCATCCTGTGGGTATCGCAGCTTTGTCTCGAGAGGTTTTTGCATCAGGAAGTCACTCAAAGCGCATACAATGCAGAACTTTCGCAATTATTCCCGCTTGCTTGACATCGATTACTGCGCTTCCCGCTCTTTTGTCGGGCGCCGATAAAATCGGATTTTAAAAAAAATCCATCATCATCTCTGAAACAATTAAGAATCAAAACTGCGAACCTCGATTATCATACTTTGTTCTTGTTGGCGCAGTTTGATTTTCACTCAAGCGTTTAGTTTACTCTGTTGGTTTTTACGCGTCAGTACAGTGTGATGGCGGCTCAGTTTATGAAAAGAAAGTCATTTACGGTAACTATACTACACGTATATTTGGACCGCGTTCAGCAGAAAGGAATCAAGCCACATCAGCTATTGCCAAATTTAATTGGCAATTTGGACCACATTTTGCAGTAAGGAACCACTGGCTCATTTTAGGAGCATCAGATAAGTTATTGATTTCCGTATGCAGAAAGGTGCTTTTATAAAAGAGCCAGAGATAGTGGTTCCTTATTGTGCAAAATGTTATCCATTTAATGTTCTATATGAAAACGGTTGTGCACAGTTGTGTTACATGATAAAGTGGGACTTCCGTGCGAACTTCAGTGAATTTTCTGCTTGGTACGAGGCAAATTTCTTATCAGTTTCGAAGGGATCCGCGCACAAACGTTCTCGTGTTAAATATCAAATTGCCCGGTTAAATTTGGCAATAGCTCATAGAATTTTCACAGAATATGTACTAAGACTAGTTTCATCTGAAATCATTAATATCTACATTTTTTCAAAAATTTCGCTTATGCGCCTTGCCCTCCTACACTGAAAACAAAATCTCGGTGTATTTACTAAGAAAAGGGTAAAATTACCAAGAATTCAGGGTTCTATTTGATCCCAGTTTTTTCTTGGTAAAATTACCATTTATGGAATTGGTAATTTTACCGAGAATCTCGGTAAAATGATTGAACTTTCTCGGTAATTTTACTGGACCTTGGTAAAAACGCCAATATTTTTTATCGACTGTGGTAGAATTACCGAGATAAAATGGCAAAGTTACCGGGAATTGATTACCAATAAAAGTGGGATTCTTACCTGAAAAAAACAGCAAAAATACCGGTTTTTATGTAAGCTTACCAGTCTATCTTGGTAAAATTACTAATAATTGGTAAAAAAAGTGAGATGGTAAAGGTACCAACGGACCTTGGTAAAAACGCCAAGAATTTTTTTTCAGTGAAGCCCTTCATTTATTCAGGGGAAATTTGGCATCATTGGAATGTTCATACGTCGTTTCTCCTCAGCAAATCAGCATCGTAGTGCACCTAGCCCTGATGCAGACACAATAATAACCGGGCTCGGGAACGCGAGCAGGAATTCCTTGACGGAGCTATCAATCAGGAAGCAGCCGGCTAACGGACTAAATATCATAATTCGCGAACAACGCCGGGAAAAATGCACGCCATCTCCCCGCGGACGGATTAATTGCCGTTGCTCGTCGTGTAAATGTCACATATACGCAGAGTCACTCGTCCGACCAAAATCCGTCGTTTCCTTCACGAAAGAACGCAACTACATTCCGATGTTGCCAAATTTCTCCGCGCAAATTTCAATTTTTACTAGGAGAATTTTGAGAAATCCCAACTGAAAATTTCGCTCATTTTTCTCGTGATATCATACGAAAATCAGAAAAATTTTCAACGCAATATGCGCGGGTACGTTCCTGCGAAAAATTTAGTAGATTGTATCGATTTTGCAACCTTGAAATAGTGTTACGTTCCTTTGTTCGGGAAATGACGAATCGTCTCGTATGAAAGCGAGGATCGCCGTGGATTAGGAAGCAGGATTGATGAATTTAAGACATTTTCCTACTTCTTCGAGTTGTTTCTTTAACGAGATGATAGCCTCTCTGATAGCCAAACATAGAAAAAATCTTTTCAACAGGGCCGGATTTACCTACTTGCCGCCCATGGGCCGCCTGTATTAGCCATCAAGTGAACGTGCTAGCGGGGGTGGGGTGCATGAGACGCGTTTACTCGTGTCGGACACATTTTTTGGGAGAGCCCTGTAAACACTACTAGCAAAAATTCACCGAACTTTGCGCGAAAGTCAAGTTTCGTAAACCTATCTCTGTGTAAACAAGCCCTTCCATTCATAAAAAATGAATGAAAAAATTATGAAAGAACAAACATAAATGTGGTTTAATGATTTTAACTTCCGCCGCCGCGCCGCGCATACTGCACCGTGTCGCAATGCGTGAAGTATTCCGACCGTTTTGTAGGCGCTCTGAGTCTCACGCCAACCGCTGCTGAACGCACTGTGTTAAACGCAATGCGTGAAGTATTCATGCGTTCTTGTAGGCGCTATCCGCTTCACGCTGACCGCACTGTGTTTGATGCAATGCGTGAAGTATTCGTGCAGCCTTGTAGGCGCTAATATGTGTTACATGCCGACAGCGCCGCGCCGAGGGTTTCTCCTTTTCATCTCAAGTCCTCGTCATCATTTCTCTCTCAGTCGCGCCGTTCCAGGCCAAATTGCGTGTTTGGTCTCTCTCTTTAACTCGACTAATTAAAGGTGCTGTCTCTTGTATCATTGAAAGAAGACAAAATTAGAAATAACTATATTCTCAGGAAATAAGGGATTTTGTCGCCTTTTCTCGTTTGTAATTTTTTTCTAAATCCGACTTTTTTTATACCTACATTTAAAAAAATTGCAAAATTTGCCGCCCCCTAGATTTGCCGCCATGGTCGCCACCCCCTTAATCCGGCCCTGCTTTTCAATTAAATATAATTCATTTTAGGTGCAAAAGCCACACTACGCCTCGTAATGCAGCAAATCCCATTAAGAGTTCGAGTGTGTTGCGTTAATTGACAGTCCTGATAAGCTGTTGACCCAAAGTTCGGATTTCTAAGTAATTGGTGTCTTTTATTCTTGAGGAAATCTGACGTCCGATAAATTCAAGTGTAAGCAAGAGGGGTAGGATGTGAAGGGCGATGCTCTGGAAACGTCCAAATTTAGAATCATCTTACTGCAGAAGCTGCATGGAAGCGAGCGAGAATTGACGCCTTCCTTGCAGTTCAAGTTGCTTTGATCATGAAGCTTTTTATGTAATTTTTAGAAAACTTAATATATGCCGATGCTCATTATTTTCGAAGAATAATCTGACGAAACGTTCCTAGGGGAAAACGATGTTACTCGGGCTTTCGGTCGCTTTTCAAGCGTCGAGAGGACGTTTAGAAATACACATTTGTCTGAAAACTATTCGTGATAATGTCTTATTAACCGTCTGGCATATTTTTAATGATTGAAGATGTATTAAGTTTTATCTAGGACATTTCACCAAAATGTCAAATCAGGGAAAGGAGATGTTGCATGTGTGAGGGATTTGCGATTTGACCATTGATTCTTATGTAAAAGGTCGCGAGAAACACGATGGTGCCACTGGTTTTCTCTGAAATCATCTCCCAAGCTCAAAAAAAGCTCTCAAAGGGAGGCCAAAATGGAGGGGATATCCTACCCTACCCCGAGAGTCCACCTCTACATCAAGACAAACTCTCCATGCAAAGATAGGGAGCAAATACATTGACAGGGCTGCCACTTTATTCGGAGATTCTAAAACTGAAAACACAGCAACCCTGCTAATGTATTTGCTCCATATCTTTGCATGGAGAGTTTGTCTGCATGTAGAGGTGGACTCTCAGGATAGTGTGGGGTATCCCCTCCACTTTGGCCTCAACTTGAGAGCTTTTTTTGAGCTTGGGAGATTATTTCAGAGAAAACCAGTGGCACCATCGTGTTTTTCGCGAACTTTTACATAAGAATCAGTGGTCAAATCGCAAATCCCTCACACATGCAACATCTCCAATGTCAGGGAATTTCGTTCTCCAAATTCTGTGGCAGTCCTGTTTCCTGTAAATAGTCCCGTATTTTCCTTTTCGAACGCAAAAAAGAGCGGACATTTTGAAACTCTCCAATCTAGATACGTGTTTTCGTAGTTTTACCATCGATACAGCGAAGGCGTCTCTACATGCGATTCTCGATTTAAAATCAAGGGGGGAGGTGAATTTTCCTGGCGGCATCCCACGAGAAAACCGTCGGTAGCCCATGCAAGCACGAGCGCGAGCGCCATAATACGATTGCATAAGGTATGTATTTCCCGGCCGGGCAGGTCCCGCGAATGTCAAGGCCGCAGCTTCTGGCCCCTTGTTTTCTCTCGTTTCTTTGTTAAACGAGGAGAAAACAGCCTCAACGATGGTTTGCATTGTCGCATCTCTGAAGTTAAAACACAATTGCATTTTGAGCTAAGCCCTGTCTGCTGTAAAACTCCTTGCGGCTCGGGGCTCAATTGATAATGTGCAGGGTTGCCACAGCCTGGGATTACCGAGGAGTGTCAGGGAAATGGAAATGTCAGGGAAATGGAAATGTCAGGGAAAATGACAAAAATGTCAGAGTAAAATCGTCAAGTCACCTCTATTTGCTTTCTCGGGTGGGTTTGACGTTTCGAACAACAAATCCCTGAAACCCATTCCTAATTATGTCTTTTTGACAATCTAAGGTACATTTGTTCAATTGTAAGGGAATTTCACCAAAATGTATCAGAGAAATTAGGGATATATGTCAGGGAATTTAATTTTCCAAATTTTGAGGCAACCCTGAAAGTAATTATTACGTCCTTACGCCAAAGAAGCTACGATGTAATGTGTGTCTAAGCCATGCGTAAAATGCAGTCGTATTCCTCCGATTTAGTAATTGAAGCGGACTAAGCAAAAATGCAACAGAGCAATTTTTTAAGGGGTGGGGGTTGGAGCGGGGTAGATCCAGGCAGGGATAACAAATGGGTCAGAAAAAATACCTCGGAAAACTCAAAAAATAAGCGCATAATGATCCAAATGAGTGAAACAATTTCGCTCAATTTCGTTCACGGAAAATGCAGATTTTTTCGTGGAGAGTCACTTAAAAATCCCCCCCCCCCCCACATTTACTTACCCCGACTAAAATCAATCTTAGTCAGGACGGTAAAAGATTATTTGAAATATTTCCGATGGAAATGCGAATCGTTTGATCACATTATATACAATCGATTTAGTAGCTCATTTTTCTAATCACCTATCATTCTTTCCAATCCATCTGAAAGCACCTTGTTAAGTAGAAATCGGTGAAGGCTGAAGCAAGGACCCTTCTCAGTCTGTTGCGAAACCTAATGTTCATTTAGTTCGATTTAATATTCACTGTCGCAAAGAGGGCCCTGTAGTGAAGTTCAAGATCAGCCCGTATGGAACTAGCGAAGGAACAGTTAGAAGTTTGAGGTTGATGTCCGATATCGTATAATCGTATTATATTCGAGAGCGTTCTGCATATGAGGTTGATGTCCGATATTGTACATAACATCCAAGAGTGTCTATGAGGTTGATGTCCGATATCGCGTATAACATCCAAGTGTTTTGTGCCAATGAGACTTTATTCCTTTACTGGATTTTATATTACTACTGTACCCCGTCCCTGTGAGTTACTGTTCTGTCGCGCGTGTAGAATCTTTAAAATTCAAAAGAATTTAGCTAATTTGGCAATGTTGCATTAAGTTGTGCGTCGCGAGTCGTCTGGTTCAAGTTTATCCTGAAGGAACGGTGGCAGGATCTTAATCCGGAAGCTTTGTTGTCTGCTCGGTGGATAAAAATGAAGAGATCGTCTCAGGTTCGTCGTTAAGTTTTTTAAGTTACAACTTAACACCAAAATCAGACCTGATTATCACACTATATGACGTTTTCGATTAGAAAGGAAATATTACCATATTTCACTTATCCTTATTTACCAAGAGCTTGAAATGATTTATCTGCTTATTTCCAATATCTAAATACATCTAGCGTAAGCCATTGCGTTTGATATAACAATAAATTTAAGAAACTAGTGTCGTAATTTGAAAATTTGAAGACGGAGTGATGCTTTAGAGATTTATACAACCTGGCATCAACCAAACAATCCTAGAAATTTGCCAAGTAGGTCTCAGGCCAGTAGGTATGTACCTATTTATGATGTGAAATAAAAATTATGGATTCGGGAAGTCAATGAGTTTGTATCTCTGATTTTATAATCCGGATTGCCTCTGCACATATCAGTATTTAGTACCCAGAATTGTTTCGCACAAAATAGAGCTATTAAACTTCCATCAATCTCTGTATTTAGTATAATCTTGACAAAATACCCGATTGTTTGGAATATTAGTTTATTCTTGCGAATGCCCTGTTTATCGATCCTTTGCCAAATGTTTAATTGGCAGATCAATTGATAGATCTCAAAGCACGCCACGCCACTAACTCGGTTCCAATGCACCAAACTCGATCCATCTCACTTAAGAAATTAACAGAATTTAGAAACGTTCAAGTTTTGCATCGACCCATTCGATTAATCTTTGATGTCCTTAAAGTAAGAAGATAAAAATTGCCGCCGTTTCCATTTTTTCAATCCTTTAGGAATGTTGGGCAGGTTGAGAGAAAGGAAGTCTGAATCCGTTTGGTTAGTTGCCCATTTTTTTTTCTCGATCTGACAAGACAGGCATCCCCCCGACCCCGTTGAGACACAGACCATCAGGACAGACTTTCGCATATTGGATAACTGCAAGTTTATAATTAGAAATAGTTCTACGTTCTCCGCCCGTATTAAAAACATTCCCAGTCGTTTCGGAAAATTCCTCGCTGATCTATTCGTATTCAAAAACGCATAACGCACATTTTTTGGATTATAAAGTTACTTGTTTCAGATTTACATTACTCGCGAACACAGGCTTTTTGTCGTCCTGAACAGGCGGTTCTTGAAGCCTATGTATCTGTTGCATTGTTTAGCAAGGTGTGTAAGAAGTTTGAACTTTAAATTATTATGTTATGATAAAGCTAACCAGTGATAAATGATTAGGTCAGACTTACATCAGAGGTTAATTTTTGCTAGAGAAATAAAAATTAACCTCTAATTTAAGTCTGACCTAATCATACAGCATTGGACCTTTGTCAAACATATTTAAACAAAGTTCTACTACCTACTCCTAGAGAACCTATGTAGGGAGAGTAAGGACATGTCGAAAAATGGAGTTCTCAGGGACTGAAATAGTTAGTAATGTATTTCTTTCTATCCAAATTCCTCGTTGCAACTGAGCATGGTTGAGTGAACATTGAAAAATACGGCTGGCGAGGAAAACAACATAAACCCAGGTTTCAAAGAAGATAATTATTGAGAAAATGTGGGTGTGATTTTGAAAAGTTTTTCAACTTACGGAGAAAAGTAGAGCCAGAACCGTAATAGGGACCTGCATGCTGGAATTATGCAATGCACCTGATAAAATGCATCTCTGGCCGTAGGTTCGCACCGAAAAGAAGTGGAAAGTTGGTGACACTTCTATAGTTGGACAGATTAGAACGGACGGAGCAGCAATTATCGAAGTATCGGCCTCGTTTTTTCTTCGTCTCGGGCTAAAATTAGACTAAATCCCCTCCTGCTCCAGTCATGCACGCACTACATGCATACTTAAGTTCCCTAATAACATATTTCTCGGAAGAGAAGGAGGAAAAGGCGGTCTAGGGAAGAGGGAAGAGGGAAGAGGGAAGAGAAGTGAATAAAATCTTGATGTGATGAACGATCCTTCAACGTTGAGCAACCTCATGTAGCGCCACCGGAGTGCGCCTTTTATTCTTAGTGCACTGAAAAAAAAATCTCGGTGTTTTTACTAAAAAAAGGGTAAAGTTACCAAGAATTCAGGGTTCTATTTGATCCTAGTTTTTTCTTGGTAAAATTGCCATTTATGGAATTGGTAATTTTACCGAGAAATCTGGGTAAAATTATTGAACTTTCTTGGTAATTTTACTGGACCTTGGTAGAAACGCCAACATTTTTTATCGATTGTGATAGAATTACCGAGATGAAATGGCAAAGCTACGGGGAATTGATTACCAATAAAAGTGGTATTGTTACGTGAAAAAACAGTAAAAATAGCGGTTTTTAGGTAAGCTTACCAGCCTGTCTTGGTAAAATTACCAATAATTGGTAAAAAGAGTGAGATGGTAAAGGTACCAACGGACCTTGGTAAAAACGCCGAGAATTTTTTTTCAGTGTGTCCTATTTGAATGGACTACCTTCCCTACCAAAAAACATATCGTCAAAGTATCACAAGCGCCATTCGACGTTTCAACCCCCCTGAACCCCCCACCCCACCCCTCTTGGCTATATCACAGCCCAAGTGCCGACGAGCCTAGCGCCTAGCCCAATACGCGCAACCGGAAATTTTCGAAACGATATTTTGACCGAATTCATCAGAAAGGAACCAATCCCGTTAAGTTGAAACAGAAAAAGACGTTCTAAGTTTTATTCCTGCACAAGGTTCAATGCAGAAAATAAACTTCAACCAACCTTTCTTTTCACAAACCAATTTCTTTTTTTCGACTTTTAGATTTTGGCAGGAAAAAATAAACGGCTAGTGGAACTCAAAACCATTCTTAACTCAATTTTTTCGAAAATATGGGTGGGTTTCTTTCTGATAATCTCGGTTCATACGTGTCCCTCCACTTCTCCACATGCATAATCAATCTCCCAGATATTGATCCCATTGACATCTTCCTCAACGAAAGTCTAAAAATTTTGACTAAATGGGATCTGAAACCGGTCCTAATGGACGCAGCGATTCCAAATCGGAAATTTTGTCCGTACGGGACCGTTCCAGCATCCTCAATCCCGAGGCGCGTTTGGCCTACATCCAATCATGCATAAAATTAAACACAGCGGCCTTGCGCTTGGATCCCCAAGTTCTCACCTGGGAGTACTTTCCGTTTCATCAAAGCAGTTTATGGCACCCGTCAATCATCCACTCACTTTCCTCGCTCATTTGAATTATTTTAACGTAACTCTCGCTGCTCAAAATATCGCTCATAAAGGATTCCGAGCTCAGAGTAGGCTTCATCTGAGTAACGTAACTTCAATCTTTATTGTAAACCTATATTAGTCGCGATTTACATCGAGTTTAACATAGGATACTAGGGGGCTATGCCCCCTGGCCGCTCCGCGGCCAAACCGTCATAACACTAACACTTTTAAAAGTAACCGGGAGAGATCGTGGGAACTTTCCCATTCCCGGTCCCGGCACTTAACCTCTTTTTTTTTTTCTTCTTTTTTTTTACCAATGGAGATGTCGCATGTGTGAGGGATTTGCGATTTGACTATTGTTTCTTATGTAAAAGTTCGCGAGAAACACGATGGTGCCACTGGTTTTCTCTAAAATCAACTCCCAAGCTCAAAAAAAGTTCTCAAAGTGAGGCCAAAATGGAGGGGATATCCCGCCCTACCCTGAGAGTCCACCTCTACATCAAAAAAAACTCTCCAGGCAAAGATAGGGAGCAAATACATTAGCAGGGTTGGCGTGTTTTCAGTTTTGGAGTCCCCGAATGAAGTGGCAGCCCTGTCAGTAATGTATTTGCTCCCTATCTTTGCATGGAGAGTTTGTTTTGATGTAGAGGTGGACTCTCAGGGTAGGGTGGGATATCCCCTCCATTTTGGCCTCAACTTGAGAGCTTTTTTTGAGCTTGGGAGATGATTTCAGAGAAAACCAGTGGCACCATCATGTTTCTCGCGAACTTTTACATAAGAAATAAAAGTCAAATCGCAAATCCCTCACACATGCAACATCTCCATTATCAAATAGTCAAGAGGGCTAATCCCACGCTTATCACCTAACTCCCCCGGGGAGCTTCAACCCCTCGCCGTGCGATATTTAATTCTTGTTTCTCATTTTTCTCTCTTTCTTTCTAGGTGTGTATTGCATGAGTTTGATCTGCAGAAGCGCAGACTCCCGAACCCGCAAAGGTCCTCAAAGGACTCTTACCCCTCTGTAAGCGAGTGCGGCCTAATTTACCACGAGCGCGCGCTCCTAGGTTTCAGCCGCGACCATGCACGTGTCCCAGTCTCACCGCGGCGGGGTGCTCAAGTGGTTGATGTTGGACTCGATGAAGGCCGGGCACTTGGCCCGGGTGTCCCTCCACATCTCCGACGCCAGCGCCTGCCATCGCGGCAAGAGCGGCGGCGCCGGCGTCGAGTCGCTTTTCCACTCCCTAGTAAGTAGTCCCTCCGGCCGGCTCCGGCCAAAGCGCCTCATCGTAACCATCTTCATGTGCTCCACTCGTGCCTGTCCAGTGTCCTGTTCCGCTTCTCTCTCACCCCTGGTAGCAGCCATCTTCTAACAGTCAGTAGACTAGGGTGTACGGCTCCTGGCCGCTACGCGGCCCAACCCCCAGAGGGCGCTTCGCGCCCTCCAAGACCCGCTTTACGGGCTTCCGTGAGGTAACTAAGTAGAGTGGGGTCATATACATAAGAGGACTGTTTCCCACACTGAAAAAAAATAAAACTCCAGCCGTGGAAACCGTGCTTACGGGCTGTTTAGACATACCGTCCGCGTTCCAGGCTCAGAGGCCGGAAATTCCGGGCGTAGCACCCAGAGCAATCAAAGCTACGGCTACAGCACCTGGAACTTTCGACCTCTGAGCCCAGAACGGACGGTGTGTCTTGTGTATATGTATAGCCCGTAACGTTTTTTCAGTGTATCGATAGTCGTAAAAATCATGTTCATCGGCCCAGTAGATCTTTAAAACAAACTGTGGCAAAAAATTGCACATTCACACTATTTAAATTGGAAAATTTACAACTTACAAGTTGATACACTTACAACTTGTAAAAATAAAAACCTGATCATATTTCCAAAATTTGAATGAAGCGTGCTCATTTAGGGACTGTCTCCTGTCGATAGTCGCAGAAATAATGGAAATCAACTCAGTAGAATATAACGGTAGAACAAGCATGTGTTTCCCACGAATTGTCCCATTAGCTCTGCTACCAGGGAGCTTTCAATCAACGGTTCCCGGGTCTCGGTATAGGCTTGTCATATTGAAAAATACCTCTTCCCTCTAATCCATCCCCGCGATGTAAGAAGTCCCATCGGAGATGGATTATGTCTGAGCTTCATGTGTTGCGTTCTTTGCGGGTTGCAGGAATGGTATATATTCTCCATGTATGTGAAAGTCGTTCTGTGGATGATTATTTTGGTAGCAGGTTCTCGGCGTCAGCGCTGCTTTTTGTGATTGTCCTGCGCGACTTCTTTTATTCATTCATTTATTATTTTTATCAATAGCTCCTTTCATATATTACCAGTACTTCATCCCTTACATAATTCTCGGAATCGAAGTATACTTTTTCCAGGACACCACTGAAATGCAAGTTTCGTCACGTATATTGCTCGGTCGCCTATTTTAAGTGCAAGCAAATGAACGACTCATTTGAAAAAAAGCTGAAGTGCCGCGGTATCTCCATAACATTTTCGTCCTTCTTCGAATGAACCTTTAAATTGCAGTCCTCTTAATAGTTATCACGATGAGGTCGTATCCCTCATCACGGACTCAGTGTTGACAAACGTGAGATACTGCCAGATCCCGACGAGAGGGAGACGAGATCTGTCGTGTGAAGGTAAACCACAGTATAAGTTTTCGGACGTTGCCAATTTTCTATTGCCGGCGATTCTATTTTTCTCAAAAATAAGGGGATTTGATCAAGGTATAATAATTTGGCATCCATCAAATTCCCATGAGATGCTCTTCTTTTGTGTGGCACAGATCCTAAGGTCTTGCCACTTCCATACTACCGTACCAAGGAAAAACGCCGTATGAACTTTCAAATGTTGCCAAATTTTTACTGATAAAAAAATTATTTTGGCGAGCGGAAGTTACGCATATTTTTTCGAGACATTTTCAGGTATTTTAGATTGAATTAAGCACAAAATCGTCCGAAAAATTGAAAGGAAAATAATTACAACTTTTTCGATAAATTCGTTTCGTATCAAAGGAAATTTAGCAACGCCTGAAGGCTCATACGGCGTTCTTCCCTAGCGCGGCAGCCTAAGATGCGCAATGCGTTGCATAAGCAGTCATTCAGCGTCCCTCGCTTCTGCCTTAGACCGTTATTTGCATACTTTAAATGTTTGCCCGTGTCCCAGTGACAGGCGTCCCTCTGCAGCGCGTTCTGTCGCCGTGAAATCTAGTCGCCATTGTATCTGCATTTTTCTTTATTTGCATTTGCATTTAAATTTGTTTATCAGCGCGCGTTTAAGGGATATAATTTATCTTTGCGGTTGTTGAGCTTTTAGCATTTGTCCCAAGTTCGACGGATAATCGCAGGAGCAATATCATGATGAATAGAATTGCAGAAATAGAGAAGGAATAAGGAATTGTCGTAAAGAACCCATCCTTTGCTTTTCAGGGTCGCTCGCATCCTAGGAAATCTAGAGTTTTGTAGAAAATATAAGTCTGGATGATGAAGGGCAGTATTTCACAGTGCTCCCATTCCGTGTCCAGCAAAATTTCCGGGATTCGGAACTTTTTTGGTGCAATTTTCCCCACTCCATGACGGTCAAGAGTTCCGAGATTCCTCTAAGATTTTTCAAAAATTCCGGAAAATGCAAAAGATCCGGAACATTCTGAGAATTTCAAAAGTTCCAATTTTTCCCACTCCATGACCGTCAAAAGTTCCGGGATTCCTCCTAGATTTTTCGAAAGTTCCGGAAAATGCAAAAGATCCGGAACATTTTGAGAATTTCAAAAGTTCCGGGAAAAAGTCAGGAAAATCTCAAAAGTTCCGGGAAATAGGAGCACTGAATACTATTCTACCGTCTCATACCTTCATGCGAAAATAGAGAGTGTGGAAAAGAGAGACATATGTTTGCGATTTCAAGCTACTTGATCAATGCTGAGGGATCGAGCCAAACTAATCGTCCAATCGAAAAACAAATAAAAATGAAAAGTGGCCGTTGCGCGCGGTGATCTCGAACGCACGACAGCGAAAAGTAGCCCTTATTTGGCTGCTAATCGCATAAAAACAGGTGAAACGCAACAAGAAGCGGGCCTGCATTCCACGCGTGCTATTCCTCTTTTCGGAATCGGGTCTTAAATCCGATTCCACGCTGTGATGCCGATCCTAAAACGAAAACTGTCAATTTTATTGTGCCGAGGAAAAACATCGTATGAGTATTCGAATGCTCCCGTATTCTGCCGTGCTAAGGGAGAACGCCGTATGAACATCCGAGAGTTGCCAAATATCCCGGGATAAAACATGCATTTTTCAGGAAAGTTATGCTTATTTTCCCTTGAAATGTTCAGCTATTTTAGATTACATTACAAACAAAAGTGTCTGAAAAATGCGAAAAAAAATATTCTCAATTTTTCGAGTAAATCCATTTTTTTATGCGGGGAAATATGGCAACGTTTGATGGCTCATACGGCATTTTTACTTGGCACGGCAGTATTTCCCTCTTCGGAAACTTCATTTCTTACAAAATATTGTCATTAATATTTTACGTAAAAATTTTCCCGACCCTATAGAATGAAATTCGAACAATATCCTCCGAGAAATTCAAAGCTAAAAATTTGTTAGTTTTCTAAAAAAAATGTCATTTCACAAGAAGTTTTGTAACGCCCGAATATTCATACGACGTTTTTTTACAGCGTAGCATTTAAATCCGCAAAATTTCGCGATATTCGGCAGCAGTTGGTTAAAAGATCGGTGGTCGCTTGGTTGTCGCAAAAACACTTATCTATGCGCTCTGCGATTCGGTAGGTAGAGCTGATCTTCGTTTCTGCCTTCGTGCAACCAGTAGAGATGCTTGCGTGTCGAAATGTGCCGATCGAATTGAGCGGTTTTCGTCGAAACAACCGAGGTGTTTTTTTGTTGATGTTGTAATTGCTAATTTCTGTTGATGCCATTTAAATTAATTCATCGATTGACCAAATGGTCAACCGATCTCTAGAGTTGACGAATTGGTGATTGGTGACCAGAAGTAGCAATCGGAATTAGTATATACGCAAAGGTTATTGGTGCTCGAGAGTGCATCCATCCTTTCTGAAGTATTTTTAGACGTGCTCGATTTGGATGTTCGATAAGTTCTTTAAGATGATTATTCAAACGCTAATTCAAGGTTTCATCACCTTTGCTACCGTCCCGGGAGAAAAGATCTTCGCCTCAAAAATTAAACTGAGAAATTGGGATTACAGCTTTGAGTTGAGATGAAGAATTTCGCACCAAAATAACGATCAAAAATTTCCAATCTAACGGGCCTGTAGCAGTTTGAAGTGAACACTTTAAAAAATTAGTGAAGGAAAGATATTCAAAGTTTTATACTGCATGTGCCTTGTCCAGAACCAAAATTTTTCGAATCATATCGCTGCTTCATACCCTCTATTAAAGCAAAAGTAAACTAAACATTCTCGCCGGAAGCTTGTTCCTTGAAGCACAACCCAGTACGTTCCGAGGAAAAGTAAAATTCTATAAACTTTCGACCCAAACGCTCAAAATTAGCTTTCTGGAAGAAGTTTCTGCATACCATGAAGTCCTTTCTCCTCTAAACTAATTTATATATTTTTTTCAATGTTGCCCAAAAAACTTTAACTTTACGTAATACTATTTTGTCTCCTTCACTAGAAAAAAAAAGTTCTGGCTATGAAAGCCGCACGTACGAGTTATATGTGTAGACGCACCGTCCTTTCCGAGTGTAGCACCTGGAAAGAACTACTAAGCCGGGAGCAGTCGAAGCTACGGCTTGAGCATCCAGAAATCACAGTCTCTGAGCCCGGAACGGTCGGGATGTCTACATAGCCCGTATTTTCAGTGTTAGGCGACATTCGCGACACTTTAGTCCGGCAACTGAGAGACTGCAAATAAGACCTAATGACGGTGGCCGATGTCGACGGTTATGAATAGTAATTACCACGAAGAGAGGGAGTGAAAAGGAGGGGAAAGGGAACCGAGAAGAAAAAGAGTTTTCGGACGTCAGCAATCTGAAATGGCTCGAAAAAATACGCCATAACTCACGGGTATTTGTTGTGGGTGTGGAGGCAGGACCGGTCGCGCCGGGCTAGCGAATGCAAAATGGGTGCGTGGTGGATGGTGGACAGTCGCGGGTGTTGCCACGACGGATACTCCGATTTTCACTCCAAATCTATGATAGTCAAAATTTTTTCAGCATCAAATCTATTAAAATAACGTAAAATTCCGTTAAAGAGACAACTTTATATGATCTCCATTGAGCTTTCGTCTTTAGGACCTAGTGACAAGGTTACCACAGTCAGGGAAAACCTGGAAATGTCAGGGAAAATAACGAAAATGTCAGGAAAAATCATTAAGTCGCCTTTGTTTGCTTGTTCGAACGTTACGAACTACAAATTTTCCCTGAAAATTATTTCCAAGTATGTCCTTTTACTAATCTGGCATTTGTTCAATTGTCAGGGAATTACACCAAGTGTGTCAGGGAATTTCACCAAAATGCGTCAGGAAATTAACTGTCTAAATTCTGTGGCAACCCTAAGTGATAAATCGGAAAAAAATGTCCGCAAATATATTTGCAGCTTGTAATAATTGTAAACTCGGAATTAGTCTGAAGAAATAATCGAACTTACGCTAAGTAAACTCCTAGGTGAAAATTTTTTTGACCAAACAAATATTCTTCAAAAAATTGCGTTTCAAGTTAAAATTTTTTTTTCTTTTTTTTTTCGTTTATCGGAAAATGACAATGCGGGTTGAATGGATAAACACCTCTATCGAGGTGAATTTTGTTTAGTTTAATTTACTTCATAGCATCTGAAATAATTTCCGCGTTTAAAGTAGCTTTACGATAGGAAAAGGAGATAGTCACGCCCGCCGCCGCGCGGTCGAGCAGTTAGCCTTCAATTCCGGTCGTATGCAATATCACACTCTCAAGTCGAAATAGTTGCCTACCGATCGTTTCTCTCACGCAGGCATAGTTTTAACCGCCCCAGCCATCCGTGTGTATGAAGTTACGCATCGTGACGATGCAGCGCATGTTCTGTTGTCCATGTTCGCATGTTCAGGCATCGGTTGCGATAGCAAAATGGCAAGAACGATTTGTCGCTCAGTTTTCCGTGTGACCTCCGCCTCAATTTTCTGCCACTTCTCCCTTATTCTGTCCGGGGAGGGCCTATAAAACTGGCGCCGAGGGAGCGTTGGCGGTTTCTAGAAGATTGCGTTGGGCGCAGCGAGGTCAACATTCGCGAATCTGAGTGCGCAGTTGCCAATCGAACGATCCTCCGTCCCCCGAACTATTTGTTTTTAAAAACGTAGAAATTTTGTCTAAAGATGACTGTGGACGGTAGTTTAGGACTTTTCCAAGACGTGATAAAACAACCACCCACTTCAACCAACAGGAACGCTCTACTCTCCCTTTGTCTTCTTCGTTTACTGCAATTTCATCACCTTTCGATTTCAGCAATCAGCCCGCTTACGCCAAATCTCTGCCGTGATAGCGAAAAGAGCATTAAAGGTCAAATTTTTTAAATCGAATTTCCTTCAAAATTCGTTTAATAAACTTTCTTAGATGAAAACACTGAAATCGCTAAAATAGCTAAATTCATCCTAATTGTATCAAATGAGACATGAGAAAGTCGTAAGTGCGCAAAAAATGACGTAGTTTTAGGCAAGATAGCAGTAAGTGACAATATGGCTTCAGAAAGCCAATGAAAACAGTTCTTTCAAGTAAAGTTCGCCCTCTGCCAATTTCTACCCTGAAAATGCGTTTGTTGCGTTTTTTTTTTCCAAAATGCAACCACGAAAGCATTCAGAAGATAGCACTTAAGGCAGTCTTGCCTAACAATAACCCAGCATGAAAATGAAACATACCCTTTTTATGTAATTGAAATAAAATCAGTCAATTTTTAATCATCCAAACGATTTCTAGGAATCTTTCGGACGATTATTGACAATTCGAGAAAGGACGGAGACTTCTTCTCAATAAAATTTTCCGGTCAGCAGCTTCTCAGCCAGTTTTCTCAAACTTCATTTTTGCACTTACTGCTCTCTTCGCTATCACGGCAGTATCAATTTCAGCAATCAGATCACTTGCGCTAGAGTCCCTTTATACTGAGAGTCAAGACAACACCCCTTCATGGAGTCACGAACGGGAATAAAGATTACACAAATTGAACGTTTTTCGTAATCTTTGATCGACCCATTCTCAAATCCCCTTCTCCGTTCCTTCTCTCATTCCATTTGTTCCTTATCGAACCCGTAATTCCGCGGTCCATCCCGGATTATAATCTTTGCAATCGGTAAATTTTTTTATTTTTATTCCCGTTTGTGACACCGTGGAGGCCTAAAATACGGGAACCAATCAGAAATGGATTCACATTGTCTTGACTCTCATTGTCAGTATAAAGGGACTCGAACTTGCGCCAAAGCTGTGCATAGAACAGACGCTGAAACCGGCAACGTAGCGCGAGCGGCGCTCCCCTGCCGGCGCATGAATGAACCGCCGCGCGCGCCGCCGCGAAAACATGAATGAACGCCGACAAGCGTGAGTGCGGCTCGCGTATCGGTTCCGACAGTCAAATCGTGCGTTCCCACCGTCGGTTTCAGCACGTGGAAACCGTATTTCTGCGACAATTTACACTCCTGGCCGTGACTCACCCGGCGCGGCGTGTAGCCCCCGGAGCCGAATATCGGTTGACACCGCGGCTTCGCGGCTACCGTGCGAACTATTGCGTCAGCCGTGTTTACAGCGCTACCGTATCACACGTGCTCCACCGTGGAAGCCTCCTCGTACGCCGAGCCTTAAAATGATAGCGAAGTTGTCGACTATTTACCCTCGATGGAGAGCCGGATCCGAATTTGGCGTGTATCGGTCGACCGCGCGTTGAGTTGACCTGAAATTAGCGGAAACAGCCACTCAGAGAGCTTGCACACGATTTATAGGCGATTCAAGCTGGCCGCAACATAATAACAACCTAAGCTCAGTCACCAGGCTCCCAGGGTTGCCGCAGTCAGGGAATTTTAAGAAGTCAGGGAAAACCTACAAATGCCAGGAAATTTTAAAAAGTCAGGGAAAACCGGGAAATGTCAGGGAATTCTAAAAAGCCAGGGAAAACCGGGAAATGTCAGGGAATTCTAAAAAGCCAGGGAAAACGGGGAAACGTTAGGGAATTTTAAAACGTCAGGGAAAAACAGGAAATATCAGGGAATTTAAAAAGTCATGGGAAATCGGGAAATATGGCATGGAATTTTAAAAAATCATAGATAATCGGGAAAGGTCAGGGAAAATGACGAAATGTCGTGCAAAAATTATCAAGTCACCTCCTTTTTAGTATGGGTTTGACGTTTCGAACGACTTTGCCTGAAAACTATTTCTATTTTTTTTACAGAGAACTTGTTCAAAGACACTGTCCGAAAATTTCAAGTGAAGTTTTCAAGCAGATTCCACCATCAATGTCTCCTTAAAAAAATAATATAGCGGCGGAAATTTTGAAACGTAGCATGGAGCTTGGATACTTTGACCGGAAGGTGACCCTACCTTTTTCAGTACCTACCTTAAATTAGAGTACCTTAATTTTTTTTTTAAAAACTCTTAGGCGAACGAAATTTTCCCAGAGCCCAACTTCAAAAGCATGTCGTCGAGGTCTCTGCGAAGTTCGAAAACACCGTCGTGTTTTATGAGGGTGACTCACAGGCACATTCGATACTCGCACGACGGCGGCAAGTGACCGGCGCCGGTCGTTGGTGTTTGGGTGCCCGTCTGCACTCCGCCGGCGTCAGGTTTATTTTTACGCGTGTCGTCGCGAAAATTGAAAGGAAATTCCGGGTTATAAATTTTCGCGAGAGGGATCGAGATCATGTCGATGTGTTCGCCGTGACGGAGTTCGAAATCTCTTTGACGTCATCACCGGTGGCGCCCGTCGATCGAGCGTCATAGCTGAAGAAAGTTGATGGAACAAATCCTGCGGAGGCTTCCAAATGGACGTATTTCTGTCAAACGGAACTATGTGCATTAAGACATGAGCCCTAAGACCCATAAGAATATATGCATAGCAGGGCTCACGTGATAATGCACATGGTTCCGTTTGACAGAAATACGTCCAATTCTGGGAGGCATTAGTTGAGAGAGGAACGAGGGACGTGGTGAGGAAAATTCGGAAAATGCGCAGCTGGATCTGAGATGTAGATTTCTCTGTCTCGTTTCAAAGGAAAATCAATCGCAGTTCAAAAGGCATTGCAAGGTCTTCGTAGCGTCTTGCATTTCCTTCTCTGCTATTTTTAGAGAATGATGCGAAAAGTTGAATTTGTTTTCATTCTCCTTCAAAAAAAGAGGAGAAGCGTCATGCTGATTTTGAATAATTGTCGAATTGTTTTTTCATATATCTTGTATCTTGTATTAATATGCTTACGATTCCATTGCTGGTGCACTGTCTTCGACGTGCATCGTCGAATGATCTTTGGTGTCACAAGGAAGAAAAACTATTAATATAATTTTTTTTAGACGCCCATATGAAGTAGATTTTTTATTCTGAAATATGCTTTCAAAGGTTTTCTTTTTTATTTATTTCATTACCCTCCTTAGTGAGAGAGGGTAAAGCAAGTAGTCTGCTTGATTTTTTCACCAGAATTTTTTTTTTTTTTTTTTTTTTTTTTTTTTTTTTTTTTTATGAATATTTTATCAATCCAATTTCGACGCCCCAGAGGATCGATGCCATTATATTGTAGCGATATCTCAATTACCAATGGTAAAATGATACAATATTGCATTGAACCTCTCAAAGAATGTTACTTCACTTCCTATTTATGGCAGATTGAGTGGAAATTTCGATATATCTTGGCAAGTTGAAAAATGCGGCAAAAAAGGACATAAAAAGAGATTAGATACCATGTGCCATCACTTTTAGAATAATCCTCTCCACTACCTGCTTTTTACTGACGTAGGGGTCAGAAGCAGGCACATTAAACGAAATGTGTCTGATGTAAGGGTCTGTCTATCAGTTTTATTAACTACTCGCCAAGGTCTCTCGCTGGTTTCGCTACCAAAAATCCAAGTAACTGACGTGAGCAGTGGCGTGGCGTGAATGATCGATTATCGATATTTTCCCATTTGAAGCTATGGTAAAGAATCGACTATCAGGGTGTTCGCTGCGAACACCCCATTTATCGATTCATTTTAATAGGTTTAAAGGGTAGATCAATCGATATATCGCAAAGCACGCCACGCCACTGTTCCCGATGTAATAAAATTCCTGTTCCTGTGGTACTTAAGCATTAGTCATACTTAGGAATGCTTGACTCATCTTTTCTTCATTGAAATGCTATTAATTTAAAGCCTCTTGATCGACTCAAAAGGTTTTTGATAAAAACTCATTCGTTTGAGAGCTCTCAAGTTTCGCGAGAGGGCTATCGACATTTCCTTTTTTTTATTTGCGGAGAAATTTCTAGCATATACTTCCTTTCCTTTTTATCATGATATAAAAATTCACTAAGCTAAGAATAATATCGATAGAATTTACTTTGAAAATACTCCGCGCAGCGTTCAATTTAGGTTAAATTCATCTATGTTTTTTTTTTTTTTGACATTTCTTTATGTAAGCCTTTAAAATTCGAATTCTGGTTAACTTCGAGTTATTTTGACTATTTTTTCTTGCCTTGTGTATCATTGCTTTCTAGGCAAAGGAACTTAACTCCTTTCCGAGGTTGCCATACTCATAATTGACTCAAACAATTCTATTTTTTCCAAGAATGTGAGTCGATTTTGAGTCATTTTTGTCCAACATTTTGCTGCGATTATTGTGTAAAATCAGGGGGATTCTCAGTGATTTTTTCAGTCAAAAGTATGGAACAGTGTCCTATTGACGTACATGCTTGTAGGAGGAGATTTTGAAACGTTAAAATATAGTCACATCCGTAAAAGTTAAACCTCGGAATTTTTTATAGTATTAGATCTGACAGCAAGATTCTTTACTTTCTTTATTATTTATTTTACAATACATTGCGGTTTTATTCATCAAGCGAAAAAAAATGTTATATCTAGGCTAAATTTTGGAAAGGGAACATTGAGTCGTAAAAACTGATTTGTTGACGCTGCCTCTGTTTTGCAATCTACTTTTGTGACCGGCAGGGGATTAATTCGGTCGTTGTACGAGAATCGCAAATCTGTCGTGCTCAGGAAGAACGCCATATGAGCCTTCAGACGTTTCCATATTCCCTTCAATAAAAACATAATTTCCTGCAAAAACTATGAACATTTTATCCTCAAATTTTTAGACAATTTAATTTGTGATTTAATCTAAAATGTCTGAAAATGTCATGGAAAAATATGCATGACTTTCCTTAAAAAAACATGTTTTATCAAGGGCATTTTGGCAACGTCTGAAGGTTCATACGGCGTTCTTCCTTAGCACAACAGAAATGTCGTCGTGATGAACCGCAAATCATTGCGGAAAGCGTCACGCGCCACCGACAAAGGGGGCTCTGCAGAAAATTAAAGAATTCAGAAGCAATAAAATTTGCGGAAGAAATAAAGGAGCATACGTTTGCTTGGCGCACTTAACATACACATCGAGATCATCTCCACTGTTATGCAATGTGTTGACCGCAGAATGGCCATAACCTCCAGGCCCCATCCACGTTTACCCACGCATTACACAATCCTATCTCGTTTGCATATAATTTCCAGTAAATGTCTTACTCGTGTAGAGAAAGACTTGTCGTGCTTCGAAGTCACTTTTTCACATTGAATTGTCTTCCCCCTGTTTTCTGAGCGGAAAAGTTCGGAATCTTGGCGAATATAACACTGTAACAGCTATAAGCTGGGAAAAAAGACTGACTTACTGAAGGCTGAGAGTCTTATATACATTTGGACGTCGCTAAAATTGATAGAATAACGCGCAATTTTTCTGGGGAACTCATAAAATATCCTTTTTTAAAAAAATCTCCACAAAATATCGTACAAATCCTATTTTGTGGATATGCCTAGGCAAATTTCAAGGAAAGTGTAATTTCACAAAAATTATTGTAATAATATTGGAGGAAATTTGGCAATCTCCTTGTGTTCGAATGGCGATCCTCCTTAATCGGAGACTAAACATATCCTACAGATGACCGATAAATTATTATTTCCTAAGTTAGGTATTTTCGAGGTTATCAACCTGCAAATTAGTATACTGATTTCAAGTCAACTTTTCTTTCGACCGCTCATTTGTAAACGTTTCCAAGTTTTCTTTTCGGTGTGATTGTAGACATGAATTTTTCAAACAAAGATTGTCAATACCATCAGGGAAATGGAAAATTTGTAGTGGTCTTTTTGCCAACTATACTGACAAAACCCACAAGTTTCAAAAATGACGCTGGAAAAAAAAAAAAAAAAAAAAAAAAAAAAAAAAAAAAATTCAAGAATTGCTTATTCCATTCATTACCTGGTTGACATTTAGCTGAGACTCCGGCGGCTTGAAAACCTAGAAAGTAAGGGAATTTTGCGCACAATATGTTCGGCCCTACCCAACGCGCCATCGCGCCTTCAATTTTGCAGACGCAACACGGGCATCCATTAAGCACGAATAGTTGTATCTCTGCGCCGTTATCTATGCGCATCATTTCCCTCGCACTACTTGCATGTTTTTGCGTATGTCTGTGCCATGTTTTGTGTTTGTGTGCGTTTTTATTTTGTAGAAGCAGTTTTAGCGGCAGTTTTGTCATAAGTTCACAGAAAGTCAGGTTAACTGAAAATTTTAAGAGTCGTAATGTAAAGTAAAAAAACAAATTGGAAGTAAACCAAGAACAGCCAAGGCATTTAAAAATAATGAAATTCTGGAAACCATATCTAGCACAGGGTGTCGATGTCTATCTTCAGTAAAAACCGGAAAATTTCAGGAAATTCCATGTTATCAGAAAAAAATCAGGAAAGTTGGTCGTAGATCAGTAACTTTTAAGTGCCTCAAGTATTTTTCAAACATTTGTTTCATTTTATTAAATATGTTGCTTTTTTAAATCAAACTAGTGCCAATTTACTCACGCAAAAAATCAGGAAATCTCGTCTAAAATTTCCGGAAAATCAAAAACTAAATTTTAGTAGGTACCTTCTAGCAAAAGTTCCGTTTTTTATTGCGAAAAGGAACCAGCCTCTGTTCGATACGCAGAGAAACAAAAAATCAAGAAATATCGTCTTAAATGTCAGGAAAAATAGGAAAATATCAGGAAAATCCCGAACTAAATTTGAGTAGGTACACTGTAGCAAAAGTTCCGTTTTTTATTGCGAAAAGGAACTAGACCCTTGTCGATGCGCAGAGAAACAAAAAATCAAGAAATATCGTCTAAAATGTCAGGAAAATAGGAAAATATCAGGAAAATCCCTAAGTATATTTTAGAAGGCACCTTGTAGCAGAAGTTCTGCGAAAAGAAACTAGACTGGTCGCTGCGCAGAGAGACATACACGAAGAAAACTTGGAGCAAAAAATGCTGGCCTTGGTCTGACTCGAGCATGCGCAGTGGGGTGATTCACAAGACAAACTTTCCAAGCCGAGCGCGCAGGTGAGATCGGGATGCTAATTCAGTACCAGAGTGCGCTCCCGCCCAAGGAACACGTCCCGCTGAATTTGCGCAATTTTACCGAATTTTCTGGTTAGTTTGTCGTTAGTTTCCAATTCCGCGCCCTCAAGATTCTACTCGTGATTTGTGTCGTGCTGTCTCGCTGTACCGCATCGCCCGCGGGAAGTTTTGAAGTTGTCGGTTTTTTTGGATCTTGGATTTTTTTCGTCCAAAAATGCCGTGGTAGGTCAGTATCCAGTTTTAATACCCTTCCCCCACCAAAGTTTGTAATTGAACACTTCATTTTTTGCACCAAAATTACAGTGGATAATAGTAAGATGGAACCCTCCTACCTCTCAAGCCTTTCATTTAGTCTCGTGTGACTAGGTTCTCAATTCTTTTTGCTTACGTCGAATTTGTTTTTCCCCTTTCTTAAGTTTGAATCGATACACATTTATCTGAAGTTGAGCTCATACCTCTGTCTTCGATAATTATTTCATGTGTTGTATCATTCGGTCTGCCTCGGTAGCTTTAGATCGTGAGATGCTCTGATATAAATGAGAAACTGTGGTAGGTAGAAATTGTTCGAAAATTTATATGAATGTATTGGTACTTTTAATATAGTGTTAGTAGTGTTCAAGTGCACTGTTTAGTTACCTAGAAGTAGTGAAAAACTCCTCCCCTCTTCTCTTGGCAAAGAGTTATAGTGGCCAAGTCGCGTGGTATGCGGTACCTCTCTCAACTTTAGTTTGAACTTTGCCGTTCCCTCTGAACTTTAAAGTACAACTACACTGAAAAAAAAAAACACATTGGATCTAGAGTCAAGACTCTTAAAAACATCGACAAGAAAAAATACTCTTGCTTCAATCAGATTTAAGTTAAAATCAAGAAACAAGCATCTTAATTTGAGCGGATTTCCTTTTGATTTAAGCTTAAGTCTGCTTGAATCAAGAGCCCTTTTTCTTCTCAATGTAATCAAGAGTCTGGACTTTACATCCAATGTGTTTTTTTCCAGTGGACGTAATTAAAATTTGAATGTTTTAAGTGAAAAATTAAGGAACCATTCTTGTAGTTAGGTTTGTGAAATAAGCACAAAGTAAAAATGATCGGTAATGTATTGTATGGGAGTCTCCAAGACGTTCAAATCTCGGAAACCGGAGTGTAAGAAATCACGTACATACATTCAGGGAAAACCAAGAAACTTTTAGACATTGCTTAGGATCAGACTGCAATTTTGTTCTTCCTGATCTATTGTCCTTAGTCTTTTAAGTTTTCTCGACAATGCTCATCAGATAGAATATTTCGAAAAATTCTAACTCAAATCAGGAAAATTGAGAGTTTTTAGACGACATTTGAGAAAAATACTGGATACCGCTTCTTCTCAATGCGTTTCGATGAATCATCGAAAAGAAAAGCCAGGAAACGTTTTTCATTTCAATTAAGACAGTCCTGAAAAACTCACTTTAGGTACCCTTTCGTTTATTCAATTTTCTTTTCCGAGTTCAAGAAGACTTTTCAACTTTTCCTCGCTGAGCCGTCAAAATTCAATCCTCGGTCGAAAGGCCGTTCAAAGTCGATCGTATCAGTCAACAGCCGGTCTCGATTTATCTTCGTCAGGAGCGAAAATAAATAATTGGAATGCAACAAATTGAAAATAAACCAAGCTTTCGTTATCTTATCAAGAATTATTGCCCGTATTTACACGTCTGAGTGCGCACCTCCACGTGTGAAGTTTGAACTTAATTGCACTTGGCGCAAAAACGTTTGATCTGCGCCTTTTCGAACCGCCCGATGCTTTAAAAATTTTAAGATCGCAAGAAACAGTCGAGTCAAGGTTCTGTTGCAGACTGTCAAGCTGGGAACGATTTGTGAAGCGAACGAAGAAAAATATGTTGCTATGAGTAAGATGCATGTAATAGAATTTACAGTCCAAAATGAAAATTCAAAAATCTGTAAAAGTGGAAAACGAGGGGAGCTAGAAAGTAAAATTTAAGGACCCCTAGAAATAATAATCTTTATGGAGGGGTTTATTACGGTACAGTCGTATTAAACAGTCGAGCCAAGGTTCTGTTGCAGGCTGTCAAGCTGGGAACGCTTTCGGAAGCGAACGAAGAAAAATATTTTGCTATGAGTAAGATGCATGTAATAGAATTTACAGTCAAAAATGAGAATTCAAAAACCTGTAAAAGTGGAAAACGAGGGGAGCTAGAAAGTAAAATTTAAGGACCCCCAGAAATAATCATCTTTATGGAGGGGTTTATTACGGTAGTTCAATGAATTTTAGAACAAGTAGGACTTATTGCACCCTCTAGAAGTTCTAAGTCGGTTATTTTTTGGATGGGGGGGGGGAGAGGGCTTTAAATTGGGATCTTTCATGCTAATATCTTAGTCAACTTAAGCAACACATTCGAAATGATTTTGATAATGTCACCTTGATACAACTATTCGCACTCTATGAACGCGCGTGTTGCATATCAAACAATGGAAGGCGCTCTGGTCACTCAAGTGCGAGATCTTCATTTTAAAGTTCTAGAGGATTTTCCTCTCAATTAAATCTAATGATTTCGAGAATTCACACTATAATTCCAAACTTTCCTCAAAGGCGTTACAACGCTCTTTGTAATCGCCCCCCCCCCCAAAAAAAAAAACCAGGGGTGCAGAATCTTCCAAGCTTCCAACCTTTTCATGCGCCCGCCCGTCAGTTTTCCACTTTTTTTCTCTTCAGTTTCCCCCAAAATTTCCCACCGATTTCAAAAGTGAGAACCTCTTTCCTCTTCTTTCCTTTGATTATCGACTTTTGACTCTTCAAAATGTTCCCTCCTTCCACATTTGTAAGCCTTTCCACATTTTCACATGCCCGGGCGGGCGCGTGATCGAGCATTTTCCGCACCCCCGCCTAGAACGTCACTCATTTCACGAACGGCCCCCTCAAACGACGACCCTGACATTTTGAGGGAATTTTGGCACTAATTTTAAGAGCAACCTCATTAAAATTGCTTCCACGAAAGCTCGAGAGCTTGTCAACGTATCGCATAAATTCGCGGTACTCGCGGATGATCCAGCGGCACAACAGGCCGGTTCCGGCGAGGGATGAGTCACATGCAGAAGCTCGGAGCTTCCGTAAATAAACATGGATGCAACCGGGCTGACACATCTCGATGACGCGACACGCGACAGACGCGACACTCGAATTCGTCTCCCATTCATTCAGCTTCTAAATCTGATCGGATTGACGAGACGAGACGAGACGACTGACTCACGTCGCGCGCCGCGCCACCTAGACTAACCGCCACGCTTCGGGGTCAAGGGCGGACCGTCTCGTGTCAATAGTTGCCGCTAGAGTACTTTTATGGGAGAGTGTGGACGTTTCGGTAATTTTGGGGGTTAGGGTATGGAGCTGTTAGGGCCCAAAGGTTATGCAGAATGATTTATTTATCATTAGAATAATTGAACCGCGTTAAGCAGAAAGGAACCAAGCCACATCCGCTATCGCCAAATTTAACTTGACAATTTAATTTTTACTTGAAAACGGTTGTGCAGATCTTTGTGAAAAGTGAAGTGTATTTTTTTCATAGCTCAAAGCAAATTCCTTAAAATTTCCCAGGGAATCTGCAAAATCGCTCTTTTGTTAAAAATTAAATAACCCCAGTTAAATTTGGCAATAGCTGATGTGTCTTGGTTCTTTTCTGCTGAGCGCGGTCCAAGTGCGACTCTTCGTTTGTAAAGCGCGTATTTGACTTCACCTTAAACTCAACCATACAAACTTCCTTTGAATTTAAATGTTCTCACAACTTCGTCTAAATCTGAAAAATTAATTGACTTTTAATTGAAATAGACCAATCCCAGTGCACTTCTCGAATTTTTTTCTTTAACTTCGCCTGATTTCTGAAATTATCGTCAGCTTTCATATAGATTCAGCAAAATAAATCAAATTGAACCTCCATCGAATTTTTAGAATTTGATGAAAATTTGAACTTTGACAGTGTTATCAAATTGGCACTGTTGGTCAAGTTCGACGATTATTTGATCATATTAGTGCAATAAGTCGCACAATTGCGGTATATTCGACATTTTACGAAACTGTAGGCACACTCGCATCATGAAGACTGATTCTTCGCGTACGGATCGCTTCAGCATTCCTTGCAAATCGGCACTGCTTCTTAAGTCATGCAGTAAGTGAACCGCGAAAAGCAAGAGAATATGACCTAACAGTGGCTCACGCTATAATCATTTTACAGCTGTCTTTCATAGCACCTCAGAGATCGAGGCTCAGGAAAATCTGCTCGACAAGCGTGCAGTTGCTGACTAATTTTTCAGCTTCGACAGGCCATATTTGTAACGTTAATTCCCCCTGACTTCCGTAAGATCACGGCGGGTGTCACGGAATTAAATCGCTGCAGTTATTATTGACGTCGGAGCAAATGCAGAGGTTAAGATCTTTTCAACGATGCCCTATTGTGCAGATTTCTTTTGAACATATTTTAAAAAGAACGATGTGCATAGGGATTGCGTGTAGCATAGTTCCTTTTAGCATAAATACGTCCTTTTTATGCCTTAGCTGTTGCGGAAATTAAAATGTGCATGGAATGGAAATCTGGAAATTTCGTTTCCCAAACGTCGCTTGTGAGAACTCAATATTTCGTCAATTTTAGCCGTATCTTCGAAATCATTCCTTAATACGATATTGATCGAGTCTAATGTCGCCCGATCAACATTCATCAGTCAAAATCGAGAAATTGCAATTTGTTTACTCGTGATGTAGAATATCTAAGCGGACAGAAGGATTATTGAACATGAATGGTTTGCATAGGGAAGCTATAGGTGGTCAGTATGGATTTTGCGACTATATTAGTACCGTGCTGAAGTAGAATGCCGTATGAGCCTTCAGGCGTACTTGCAAAACCTCATTTGACAAATCTCGAATTTTTCAGAAATTTGTAGATACTTTTCCTCCAAATTTTTAGAGAATTTCGTTCGTAATTTGATCCATATTGTTTAAAAGTGTCAATGAAAAATATGCATAACTATCCTCAAAATTAAATATTTTCCGAGAGTAAATTTGGCCACATTCGAATGTTCATACGGCGTTTTCCCTTAGCACGGCAGATTACGTGACTTTTCATAATGTCACTTATCTGGACTTGATGATTTTTCCAGTTTTCCGGAAAAACCTATAGGATACAGCCAGACCCAGCAAAAAAACGGAGACCCCAATATTTTTTACTCTTTTGCCCAGTCTCATTTTAAATATGGCCCTCTCTCACGTAAATACGGCACTTACTCATACATACATGTTCATACTTAATGATAAACATAAAATTCCTGACACAGCGGTTCTAGTGATTTTCCGTCCAGTCGAAGTCATCGATCGTCTTACTAGTGTGAGTTAAGAGATGACAAATCTCAACCCGGCAACTGCAAAATTGAATGTCATCCACGAAGACAGTTTGACATATCTATTTAAACATTACAATGAACTATACTCGTTGTTTGCTACGGCTCCCCGTCAGTACGTTCATTTTTACTGAACGACATCCAATTTCTCTCCGGTCTGTTCTCGCTGAAACTTTTCCACCCGATCAACCTTCCCCGATCCATTACGTGGCAAGTAGTCGAAACACCTTGTATATCGATGTTCCTCGCGGCGCGGCTATTTGTTCCCGGCGAAACGCGTGGGAAATGCGGGAAACCCACTCGCCTCGCCATGAAAGGCGTCCGCACCGCGCGACGTTGCCGCTCAGCCGTGAAAATCCACGATTTTCCTTCGGTTTCCGTGGGAAAAACACGAGTTTTCTCGCCGAGCTGGCGACCGCGCCTGCGGCCACAAAGGACGGTCCGTGATGCAAGCTCTCGAAAGACTTGCACCATTTCAATTAACCGACCATCGGCGCAACCTTAGTCGGATATAGAGGAAAGGATATAGTGGACATAAACGTGGTCATTCATGAGTCGAGGCGCCCGCTCCGCCTTTACGGAGGTGTTCTGCATCCGGATTGGTGTGGAGTTTCAGCGAAGTCGAGTCAATGAACTCGGTGCTGAGGAAAAAATGAGTCAACTTAATTTCATGATCAGGTTCCCCATTTTCGTGGTTCTTAACTTTAAGGAAATCTGTTAAATACGTTTTCTTAGCCAAAGTTTCTGTGAATCTTAAAATTTAGAGGATGGGAGGAAATTGGATCTCATTTTGCAATGAGGAACCACTATTTCTGGCTCATTTTAAAAACAACATACATGCCATTGGTTTTCCTATGCAGATATGTGCTTCTATGGGAGAGTCAGAGATAGTGGTTGTGTTTCCTTATTGCAAAATGTAATCTAATTTTTGTTAACTTGGAAATATCTGGGGAAACTTACAGAATTTTGAAAAGATCAGGGCGCATGGAACGAAATAATTTTTCATGATGTAAATGGTTTCAGACCCACTTGGCCCAAAGAGGTAAATTTATGCCATCAATCAGATCGCATTCAATAGAATACTACCAGTGACTTCAAAATCTTGCATTTTTACGTGTTAAGTTAGTGTTGAAATGTATACTATCGTTTTCCTTTCAAAGTAGCCTTTTTTTTTCTTTTTTTTTTTGGAGAAGAACAAAAACTATTTGCTCGTAGTTCTAATGCACTCTGTCTGCTTTTGTTACAGATGTCAGATTTTTCCGACGAGGAAAATAAAATGGCGGCTGTCATGGAAAATTTCCAGAAGAAAAATTCTGTTGGATCAATCGGCAGTAGACCACACATAAACGCTCAACAGGTAATCCTTTTTTCATGGTAATTATTATTATACTTATGATCACCAGCTTGCGTCTGACTGGTGCGTTTCGACGCTCTCGTCATAATGTTATTTTTACCAAATCATCATTTCTGAAACATGCTACTTCTCCTACGATTTAAAGTTTCCCCGGAAATTCAGTCGTCCCTGAAGTTTTTCTACAAAACGAGTTTTTTTATGTTTCGGAGCGACCATTCCTCCTAAATTGATCAGGACAATCCTAATTGCATTTCGTAGTTTCAATGACGAAAAAACTTAATTACATTTCAGTGATGCCAAATTGACCCTCGTAAATAGTTTTTTACGAGGAGGATCTTGCGCATTTCCAACTGAACATTTCCCCAATTATTCCTCTGATCACAAAAATCGCAAAAATCAGACAAAAATATTTTAGGCATAAAGTTGTGTAGGCACACTCTCGTAAAAAAATTGATTTTTGTCAGTAAACATTGCAATCGTGGAATGAAGTTACGTTCCTGCATCCAGGAAACGACGATTTGACCAGAATTAGAGTAAATTTTACCCACCACATCTGTCATTCGTTTAATTTAATTACATTTGAAAAACAGCAAGTCAACACCGTAGTCTTCCTGAAATTTTCTCCTCCCTTTTCCGAATGTTTTCTTCGGTCCGAAACATATTTTCAAGTTCCGTCAGAGAACATATGAATGAAGAGCGTTTCAAAAAGTAGCGACCTTGACTTAGGCCAATCCTTTTCTCCGTATCCAGCGCAGTCCCACGCGTTTCGCGCACTAATGGCCCTCGCGCCTTCCCCTTCCCCTTCCCCACCCCTTTTCAGACCGCTAAAAATAAATATCTAGAACTTAATTGTCAGATTCCCATGAAAATCAGCTTTTTCTTCCATGGAAGTCTACGTAAACTGTGGCGCTAAGAAAGAACGTCACGCAAGCCTTTGAACGACGTCAAAATTTGTCCGATCAACTATAAATTTTCTAGAAATTGTTTCGAAAAATTTTACACAAAGTATTTTATTCGAATTATAATGCATTCTATCTCAACATATCTCGGCTAAATATTTAAAGCTCAGTTTAAATGTAAATGAATTTGAGCAAAATCGGCCTAGTTTGAGTGTCCATATGGTGTTTCTCCTCAGCATACTGCCGTGCTAAAGTAATAACACTCAGACGTTGTCAACTTCTCCCTCTTGAAGGACTAACTTTTGAGAAAAATTAGAAATTTTTTCCTTTTGTGATGAACATTTTAGGAGTTCAAGCCACCACACGAGTAACTTTAAAATTGGTGAATTTAAGAACTTAAAACCACTTACTTGCACAAGTCGTAAAGTTATTAAAATTTCTAATTTGAATTGAAAATTTTTTAAATTTTTATTATTTTACGATTAATGCAAGTGAGTCATTTTAAGTTTTTAAATTTTTTACCAATTTTTCTTCTGAACGTTTTCAAATACTTTGGATCACATCACGAAGAAAATTCTCTGAAAAATTAGACAGGAAATATTCACAAGTTCTCCTGGGAATTCGTATTTTATCTAAGGAGATTTGGCAACTTTCGAAGGCTCATATGACGTTCTTCTTTAGCACGGCAGGACAGTGATAAAGTATATGCAAATTTCCAACGTACAATCTGACAACCTCGACTCTGAAATCAGGATGTCTTTCTCACTCTTTCTTTTCCTACACCTGCGGGTCGATTGTTGAATCATTATCGATTAAACCTAATCGATATTTCCCTATCTTGGCAATGCTATATATCGATCAAGGTTATTCGATAACGATTAAATAATCGGCCCGCTTACTCCGACGCCGAGTCATTCTCCACTCGATTAAGTCAGTTTATTTTTTTGTTGACGTCTCTGCTTTTCGAATGGCCAGCCCTTTGGCGTTCTACCGTGGCCTTAATGGCCTTAATTGAAACGAATCAACAGGGCCAGACCAAAAATGGCTGTTTACGGATTTTGAAAAATTAGCTCTAGTCGCCAGGACGGAGGAAAAGGAGCCGTTTAGTCCGATCGAAGATTAGAATAGATGTTTTTGTTGTTGTTTTGGGGCCCAAATCTGAATCGAGCACTAGCAGGTGTCTGGAAATTGATAAATTTCTTTTATAAATGGAAACTAGTGATTATGAGTGATTCAGCCACGATGAATTCCTTCTTTTTTAAAATTGGCGATCATGAAAGGGAACACAACAGCATCCTTTAATTTGTTGTGATACGTTTGTTTACATCGTAGATTCTTCACAATGACGTCATCGCACCACGCTAACTTTGAAATCGAATTTTCTACACTTTCCCGTAGATGAAAATTTTTATAAAATCAATGGCGAACATTACTTTTCAAGCACTATCATAGTATGAAGCAATAAAATCGTCATCTGCAAGTTAAGTCAATAATCGATTCTTTACCATAGCTTCGAAAGGGTAAATATAGATGATCGATGCCACCGGCCCTTATGATAGCAATCCCTGACCCATGCAGTGTTACCAATAAGCCCACCATAAAAGCCCAAGCATACCAATGACTCAATCTTTAATAAAAATACGTTTAAGTTTCTGTCAACTTCCGATCTGAATTCCTAACGACTGTTTCATCCGAGAGGATGTTGAATTTCCACGAAAAGTGAGCTTGCACGGGCCCTTGAAATTGAATTGGCCCTCTCGAGGTGCGGTCAACGTTCGGCGTCGGGAGATCAACTCATGGAGTAGGGCACTCGGAGCTTCCGTTCTAGACTCGAGTGGTTTTTTTTATGACCGGGCGCCGAAGTCGAGTCGCGGCTACATCAAAAGCACCTCTCGAGAGCTCTCGTCGAACGACGTGACAAATATGGATGCACTGTCAACGAAAATAAAACGCCACCGTCGCTAATAATAAATAAACAGTAACTCAAAATAATAACAGTTTAAAAGGGAGGTGACAGCAGGATCTGCGAAGAGGAAACCTATCTTCCAAACATCCAAAATTTAGTTATTGGCATAGGGTCGCTGATGGTCTGGAAGACCTGACCGTCAGGGTAGGATTGCCTTAGTCAGGGAATACCGGGAAATATCCGGGAATATTAAAAATTCAGGGAAAACTTGAAAATGTCAGGGAAACTGGCGAAAATGTCTGGGAAAATTGTTCAGTCACCCTTATTTGTTATACAGGGTGGCCCGGACCTACCGTACCAGGCCTTTTTTCGGTTAATTTGGGTTGTACGAAGTCCAGGATCGCGGGGATGAATAGGGAATTGACCCCAAGGAATCCGAATTCCATGGTTCTAGAGCCCCCTGGCGACCCTTGGGGGGTAATAGAGGGGTCCGTACTTCAAAAGTTAGGGTTTATGTCAAAATTTTGAAAGTATTTCATCGGAATCAGAACGTACGGAAATTTTTAACTTAAATCGACACCAAGAAATCCAAAATCGGCCCATCCGTGTCCAATGTACCGACCCCTGAAGGTGGGGGACAGAGCCCCCTTTCAAAAAAATTCAAGTTCGTTAAATTGACGTGGAGACTCTGAAAAAATGTGTATTCATGGATAATCGACCCCAAAGGATCCAAATTTGAGGGTCCCGTTGTCCTCAGAGACTTTTCTGATATATAGGGCACGGGGAGACGGGGGACTCTGAACTTTTAAATTTAACCGGTGTGGAGGTTACCCCTGTGCCCGTGCCCCATCAGAAAAGTCTCTGAAGACAACGGGACCCTCAAATTTGGATTCCTTTGGGTCTATTACCCATGAATGCACATTTTTTCAGTTCTCGACATCCTGCTGGTACCATTGCATAGAGGAGACTGCATTTTAGAATTTGGAAACTGGGATCCCTTTTCACGTATATGGTCGCATGGTATTTGTTGATTTTTTTATTTTTTTTCCACGTCAATAACAGCTTTTGCGTGTGCTCGTCGGGACAATCGGTTTCTGAACTCCGTCATGCTGGGAGGGCCTCAATTGTAGCTAATTGAATACTGTCAATAACATCAAATCAAAATGAACTTTCAATAATCGTATCCATCACACCGAATTAACATCATAATACTGACGTATTAATCTTGCATTCGACGGATGTGGTAACACCACGCCCTCAAGATTTATGGAGTGATCCTCTTGAACAAGCCTTTCCGCGAACACTCTATACTAAGACAATTCATTCAGTAGTGAATCAGGTGTACTTAAACTTTGTCACTTGTTATTGCCCGTCCATTCCTTTTTAGGAGCTCCTAAACTTATTCAATATAGATAAGTGAAAACGATGGAAATGAGAGAAATTCCGAGAAAAGTTAAGATTGTTACGACTTTTTAATGTTCCTTATCAGTGTCAATTCTGCGAGTGTTGAAATACGCTTTTTATTGCGGCCGGTGCTCTCACTCTTTATTGACGAAATGAAAAACTACCAATTATGTGGATAATGTATGGTTTCCCTCTCTTAAACCTCTTTGTCTCTCTTTTCTTTCATTTTATTTGTTAAGTTTTTTTCCAAGAGGGGGCTGCGGCTCAATTTTTTTTCATTTTCATGTAAACAAAACTAAGAATATTGCAATTCGGTTGGAAATAATCCAGTGCTCCCATTTCCCGAAACTAGTACTGAATTTCGGACCTTTTGAGATTTTCCTGAATTTGTCCCGGGACTTTTGAAATTCCCGATATGTTCCGGATCTTTAGCATTTTCCGGAACTTTCTCGGAACTTTTGAAAAAATTGAAACGGAATCCCGGAACTTTTAAAAAATCTAAAAAGAATCCTTGAACTTTTGAAAAAAATCGATAAACATTCCCGGAACTTTTAAAAAATCTAAAAAGAATCCCGGAAGTTTGACGGTCATAAAGTTAGAGAAATCGGAACAAAGAAGTTCCAAATCCCGACTTTTTTGACGGGCATGGAATGGAAGCACTGAAATAATCTATATTTTGAGGAGTCTCTCGACCCTGCTGTGTAACGGAAATTCCGTCACACCTATTGAGCATCGAACTCCTCGATGAAACCTTGTCCGAGCTACTCTTAAAATTTCTTGTTTTTTTCTTCCATAAATCCTCTTCAATGACGTTTCAGGATATTTACATACAAATCAATCTCTAAAAGAGTTTTACATTTTAGCATTTGTAGACGCAGTATAAATAAAATCTGAATTTTCAGATGAGGCAATATTCCTCTCAGCTTGCACAGATTTTATTATTTTCTCTTTCTTCTCAGTGTCGAGCAATAACTAACTGACAGCCTTAAAAGAAATAGGCTAAAATACTAAAAATCGGTCGGAAATATTCAGGAGGAAATACTTTGTACTACAAGGAAGAGGTAGAAAAAATGAAAAATTGGAGACGGAATAAGAAGAAAGTTTACCGATGGCACAAGAAGTGGTTTAACATCATTGCAAAGCTGTATTTGCGCAGAAGCTTGTAAATTGTCTGTCTTAATAGTGGCAACCTCATTATGTACCGTGATCGTCGATATCTCAGCGAGACATGTGCAGGCGTTGAAGCAGAATGAAAAACTTTGTATGACCAGTGAGAAATGGTTTCACTCACAAACATGGTGAAATGAGCATTTCCTTGTCTCAATAGCGGTCATTAATTAACAATGGTCTATGACTCCACGGTAGTGGGCCGATATGTGAGGTGTGACAAAAAGGTCTAGAGTACAGATTTAGAAAAATTATTATTTTTCAATTCCGTGCTGACTTGAAAGTACGGTGTTCAATATCTATGAATGGTCCTGTTCGGTTCCTGCACCGAGCTTTTACTGTAGCTAGGTTTGGTTTATCTGGAGGCACAGTTCCTAGAACCGAGAGAGCGGTTACACGAAATGACCAGTACGCCCTGGTAAAAATTGGCAGAAGAATCTGTGTTCCAAAATACCATAGACCTACAGCCGGCTGTAAGATTTTCAATGGCTTTTATAGCCGGCTACACAATTTTTTATAGCCTTTTATAGCCGATGGCGATTAAGCAACAGCCAGGCGATAAGGTGTATGCTAAATGTTACTAATTACGGATGCTAGGACTTAGTGAGTTTTTGGAATACTGCTCTCTTTTTGGGCCGTAGTATCTTGATTTATTTTGAGAGGAAAGCTCCGTACTTTTGATGGATGCCTGCCATTACTAATATATTAGAGCGCCTTCAGTTTCGTATGATACTGTGCAATACCTCTGGTGTGAAATAGTTGCTTCAAGCGCCGTGGCAGACGGGCAGCCAGCGCGAAACACGCATTGGCGCCTACAAACCTAACAGGGATACTTCACGCGTTGCGCAATGCGTGAAGTATCCCTGTTAGGTTTGTAGGCGCCAGTGCGTCGCCGTTCCGCTTTGTGTTAGGCTCTAATATTTAATCTGGCGGAGTCAGCGTTATTCAACTCATGATTTTGAAACGTTCGCACATCCTGTATGGAATATTCTCATTTTAATTGAATAAATAATCTGATATATAAATAAATTAATATAAATAATAATAAATAAATTTATGAAACATTGAAAAACACAGGTTCCTTTTCATGTTTCGCAAAATGTATAAATTGTGATTTTCTTCTGTTTTGGGGCGTTTTAGTGCGGGTTGCATACTCTAGCCCCTGAAAAATATGAAATGTTTCACATAGCCTCGTGAAATTTCATGAAATATACACGGAAATTCCAATAATTCATATTTTTTCCATTTCACGTGTGCAACCCTGGCTGACAACCGCAGCGAAGTCCAGATTGTTTGTTTTTGCTAGCATCTCTTAATAAAAATAGCCGAGAGAGTTATTTAAATAGACAACCGTTGAACCAGGTTTACACCGCTGCTCATCCCTGGAGCGGCTAGCGAAATCAATTCCAATAAATTGAAGACGATTAGTTTAACGACGCGCTGCGACTAGTCACGATTCTGGTCGGATGCCAGGTGGCAACTCTCGGGGCTCCACCGCGAACCGGAGCTTGGGCAATCGCGCGCGAGCCGCTCGTCCGAGTGTCCACCCACGCGCGGATCGCGGGTGCGTGGGGAACCGGGGATTCCCGGGGTGCCCGTCGACGGGGTGGATCGGGAGGAAGTAGGAACGACTATGTGACGTGACGTGCGGGAGCTATTAGACAATGGATGTTGAGGCAAAAAAGATACGGTTCCGGGATTGTGTTTTGTTGGTCTCAATGCAATATCCAAGTGGTTCGAAATTGAGGACCGAGGGGATGGCGCCTATAAAATGAGATAATGTTTTTGAAAACTTGAAAAAATGATTTTCCTCTCAGTTTTGAAAATGAAAGTGTGCTTCGTTTAGATTGCGCGTGTTGTAGAATCGTACTTTAATGGTGGAATCGTACAAATATTTTATTGCTGTTTTTATCCACGAGGCCTTTATAAATTATACTTTCCGATTTTTTTTTAATTTTTTTTTTTCATTTATCATTATTAAGGTGGAAGCTTTTACCTTCGGGACCACAATAGTCAAATGTCAACCTAAACTACTAGATGGATGACTGGAAACGCGTTGTCAATATCACTCTGCAAACAAACCGAAGTTAAGGAAACTTTTTTGGCTCATGAATCGAATTTTTCAAAGCGCGATATCTTGGTTAATATTAAACGTAGAAAGTTGCAATTTAGATAGATCTTATTATTTTAGGATTGTCTACAAGAATCAAGCGTCAAAACACTATCCTGCGATCAGCGCAACAGAACACGAAAATGTTGAATCCCCGAAAGTAAATGCTTTCCCCTGTCGTCTGTCTCTTGTCTCTGGTCACTGCATGTATTTGAATCACGGACAGTAGGTCTACGAAAAAAAGGTCTGCTAAAAAAATGTCTACATTTGTTGGTCTACAGTCAAAATGTCTACAATTAAGAAGTCTACTTTTAGAATGCCCAAGAAAGAAAATGTCTACATATAACGCGCCTATTAAAGGAAAATGAATACAAGATGATTCTTCTCCATAGATACAACTAAAGAGGTGATTGATGTGAGTTCACTCTACCTATTCCATTCAGAACTGATATTTCTGAGTATGGACTTTTTTTAGGAGACACTTTTATTTGTAGACATTTTCGTAGTGGACTTTTTGGTACTAGACATTGTAAACGTAGACCAAAAAATGTATACTTTCTGCTTGTGGACATTTTTGCTGTAGACCCTCTGTCTGCATACCATGTATTTCATCCACCTAATTCCTGTTCTCTTCTCTATGCGCAGATGATGAACACAACCAAGTCGCGCGTGGCGAAGACCTCGCACTCTTCCACGCAGCGGATCCACCACATGTCGAGCGAGATGAAGTCGCTGAAGGCCTCCGAGCTGGCGGCGCTCTCCTCGGAGATGTTCCCGAAGAGGCGGACCCAGCACCACGGAGACGTCTCCCTCTCCTCCTCGGACGACGAGTACCACGAGGGCCCGGTCGTCACCTACCCGGAGTCCCCGCCCCCGGTGACCATGTCCGCCTCCGGCACCCTCATCCCGGCCACCGGCGGCGCCGCCAACGGCGCCCTCGCCACCGCCACCTCCACGTCCTCGTCGTCGTCCTCCTCGGAGACGGTCAAGTTCGAGAAGAAGCGGATGACCTCCTCGTCCGAGTCCAAGGTCGTCACCGACGCCTACAGCTCCGAGAAGTCGACGGCCAACTCGGCCGAGATGCGGAGCCTCCAGGCCGGCGAGCTGAGCTACCAGGAGAACTCGGCCGCTGCCAAGATGCGGGCCCGGCTCGAGATGGATGGGGTGTCCGCCGAGAAGGCTATGGATATGCTCCAGGTAAGGGACCTCTCTTGCTCTCTGGGTGTAGTTTTGTCTGTGAATGGATCTGGGGACTGATTATTGAAATTTATGGACAAAGCTATAGACAAAGAAGACATAGGGAGTATGGAGCGATCCTATTCGTTGAAATGGGTGGTTCCTATCGACAAAGGCAGAAAATGATAGACTAACTGTCGGGTTTCTCGTGAGTTGCCGTTAGTTAGTCTATTACCTACCTCCTTTGTCCATTGCAACCACCCGCTTCCACAAATAAGATCTCTCCATACCTCTTTTGTCTCCTTTGTCTATAGCTTTGTCCATCAATTTCAATAATCGGCCCGCAGTGGACCGATCGTTGAAATTGATCGACGAAGCTGTAGACAAAAGAAGATAAAAGGGATTGGGAGGTATCCTATTGGTGGAAGTGGGTGGTTGTAAGGTTAGGAGACAGGTAATAGACTAACTAACGGCGACCCACGAGAGACCCTACATTTAGTCTATAATTTTCCGCCTCTGTGTAATACAACCACCGGTTTCAACCAGCAGGATCGCTCCTTGTTCCCTGTGTCTTCTTTGTCGATTGCTTCGTCTATAATCAGCCTACGGGCTGATTGTTGAAATTTATAGACAAAGCTATAGACGAAGAAGACATAAGGAGTATATAGCGATCCGATATGTATGGTTGAAATGGATGGTTCTTACAGACTAAGGGGGTAAAGTATAGGGTCTCCCGTGGGTTGCCGTTAGTTAGTATATTACCTACCTTCTTTGTTCATTGCAGTCACCCGCTTTCATCATTGGGATCCCTCCATACCCTTTTTGTTATCTTTGTCTATAGCTTTGTCTACCAATGTGAATGATCAGCCCGCTGTTGGCGCTTGAGGTGGCGCTTATACGAGACACGCGCGTTGACGGAGCAGCTGATTCTGTGTTCGTTCACCTCGTGGTTTTGACGTTCGGCGGCTCGTCTATCCGTCGCCGATAATTAGTGTAAATACTAAACAGACTCACTGCGTGTCAATGCCCCACCGCTTCTCTCCTTGCCGCAGCGTCGCGACGCGCCGCGCCGCGCGTCGTCGCGGCGTCTCGCGGCATCTCAGCACGCGCGCGTCTATTGTTCCCATCCGTGTTGTCACACCGCATGGGACTGTCAGATTCTTTGAACACGATTTGCGGAAATTGCTAAAATTTATCCAGCAGTTAGGCAGCCAAAAGTCCGTCCCTTGATAACATCAGCGGGCTGTTTATTGAAATTGATCGACAAAGCGATAGACATAGAAGACAAAATGGATATGGAGGGATCCTATTGGTGGAAGCGGGTGGTTTCAATGGACAAAAGGCGTAGATAATAGTCTAACTAACGACAACCCACGGGAGACCCTATAGTTAGTGTATTATTTTCTTCCGTGGTCTATAAAAACCACCCATTAAACCAATAGGCTCGCTTTATATTCACTATGTCTACTTTTGTCTGTAGCTTTGTCCATCAATTCCAAATACCAGTCCGCATGGGGCTGATTATACACCATAGAAAATAGAGATAAATAGTAGTACGAAAAATTAATCCTTGTTTATTTGAATAACTGCAGTTCGGGTTGACTCCTTTCTTTCACTCCGCAACGTTTATCGCAACGGAGAGTCTGAAACTTGGCAGCGATGCGTCGAGGCGGTGCGTCAAAGCTTTGAGAAAAGCCTCCATTGAGACCTCGAAACATTTTCCCGCGGAAAATTTGCGGCCACGCGCGCACACACTCAAAAGGAAAAAAACTCGCCAATCGCGTGTCTCATTTCAGCCGTTTCCGCGAGTAGAATGACACCCGTCCTCGTTTTGAACTCTCAATGGTAGAACTGTTCACTTTTGGACTGAAGATTTGTAGGTATTGCGTCATAATTACCAGAACCCGAAGAAAGTCGAGCTGTTCAACGGATGTAGGGATCAAAATTTTGTCTGCACCAAATAATTTTTTTTGATTGAAGTAAGTCAGGAAAAACCTGACTGGAAATTGTTGGTGTGATTTGCAATCTTGGTAAATTCTGCCTTGAGCCCTCAAAGAAATGACGGGGAGATGTTCGTATATTTGAACCATGTACGCGCTAAGCGTTGTTGTGAGAAACAAGAAACTGGTGTCACCAGTCGAAAACGCCTTCAGTTCCGCGTGATACCTCACCGCCCACACTGGCGTTAATATATTTGTATCAAAAATAATTCCGCATCTTTATACTTACTCGCACAATCTTACAATCGCTTGTCGAGCACTCGTTAAATATCTCGCGTTTGGTAAAATGTTTGAAGTTGCTTTCAATAGCAGCAGTAAAAACATTACTTCTCTAAGGGGGAATGTCGTGTTTGGATCAGCTTTTTCCTCCGTAATGAGGCTTTCAGCATTCAGCTGTGTGCTGATTCAATCGCACTTGGCAAAATCATCAGCTCTTTCTAGCCGCCTCGTGCACCGAACCGCAATCTATTCGTAGCAAAATCAGATGCTTTAAATCAATCGTGAGCAAAAGTTTTAACAGTTTGAAAATGTTGCGTTTCGGCATTTTTTTACTTTTGACGTCAGGGGACTCGAGAAAAAAACCACGAAATCGAAGAGACTTAACTGGCGCCTCGCTCGTTCATGTTTACGGCATCCGGGACGACCTTACGCTGGTCAATAAATCCGTGATTAAAATACCATAAAAGCAAGTTTTTAGCAGGATTTCAGTCTCTTTTCGGAATTCTGGAGGCATCGAGACCCTGCCCCTTCTGTATGTGCGGGTCAGACTTCGGAATGTGCTTGACTTGACCTCCCCAACTTGGACACGGATGATAAGGCCACGCCACGCCACGGAGACGGTAAATTTCGTTTCTCTTTGACGTAAGAGCGCATCTTGATTTCCGCAAGAGCCTTGGAAAGCATGGATTTATACGTAAAACAGGATTCAAGTAGAAATTGAGGTACGCCCTTACGTCAGAGAGGTGACGATTTATTACGAACTATTTTACGAGCGATGGGATCGGACCTTACGCGGTAGAGAGGAACCTTAACTTACGCACGCTTGCGAGACTTTAGATGGACTTTTCGTTTTTGTAAACCAGGAAGCTAATCAGCGATTCTCGTACATCCTCTTTTGATCGATTGAATTTACAGCGCACTGTTTTTACTAAGTTACAAATTAATGTACCAATTGTCGTCAAAATTACGTTTAAGTGTTGCTTCGACGTTAGATTTCTGATGAAAAGTGATGGAATCGACTCCAATGGGTCAGTGGCAGCCATTTTTTTTAGAATCAATTTTTTGATAGTACTGAAAGAACCTAGCTTTTACGAATTTTTTCGGTTATTTTGAAAATGCCGAAAATGGGGACCAGGTTGAAACGATATTTGAGGCGTCTAGAACCAAAAGCAGCAATCTCCATTGCCCTGTCTAAAACTTGTGCGAGAATTGTACGGTAAGAACGAGGAAGCGATGTTCAAGTTTTCTTGTGCTGTTATAAAGCGAGAAAATTTGGAAAATGTTAAAAACAGCTAGAAGTTTTGGTTGCTCTTCGCAGAAAAGTGTGCAATTTTCAAGAAAAATCATTTTAGGTGTAATAAGGTTGGCAGCAAGTGCGGTTGGTGATAACTATCAAAAGTTGGCAATGGGCCCCATCCCATCCTCAAAAACCAAAACAAAGCGCCGCCATTTTTGGGTCCTTAGCTCCTTCATGGGGCCTAGTGGCCATGCTCTCCCAACGGAGGTACTCTACCCCTTGGAAGTGCTTTCTTGATTTTTCATTGAATATATAGGTTTTTCTTGAAATTTTACATCGGAAAAACTATACTACAACCGTGTACAAATTCCTTGCCACTGACTCATTCCAGGAATGTTTCGACGACCGCCCGACATACCAAAGGAAGAAGTCCATCGATTTCGCGCGTGTGTTCGTTCCGTGCATCTGTTTTTTTTAGCAGACTCGGCACTCCCAGTTAACGTTGACGTCACGAGTGGGGTTACCGCTCGCCGGCACGGGTTTTTTCGTTACTTCTCGAAAACTCCGGCGTTTTACGAGGAGATGGCTGCCGTGTTTATGGGAACGGACGCCGCCGCCACGGGCGCCTCAGTTGGAACTTGGGCAGAGCCCGAACTTTGGCCTCCGTCCAGCCGAGGAAGATCGTCGCCAAATTTCATCTCCGAACCGTTTTCGCACTAACGGAGGACCGTAGTAATGGGTCAGTCGCGCTGGTCACAGAATCGTGTTTTGGTACTTGATTCTCGTAGATTACCTGAAAACAATAAGGTCTGTCCAAGCAGCAACTTTCTATGGTCGATGTTAACCGAGATATCGCCCTTTGAAGAATTCGGTTTATGACGTCATCCATTGTGGAAGTGACACCCTTGGTGTCTTCCACCTTGCTCTCATCAATCAGTGAGACACGCGTTTGCACTGGTTACTCGACGTGAAACTTGGATGAAAGCAAGGTGGAAGAAACCAAGGATGCCACTGCCGCGGTAGATGACGTCATGTATGTCAATATCAATATATTCGGTTGAAACAGAACTTCATAATGAGAACAGCCCATGCTAAAATTTTTAGCTTGAGCTCAATGCCAATTTTAGCGATACAGCCTCGTAAAGTTGAGTGGAAGAAAATGTAAACTTGGCAATGCTGTGACGCTAAAACCAGCTTTTACTCGAGTTGAAACTTTTACCAATTTTTACATTCCAATCAAAGAGTTCTTCTGGCAAAGCCCAAATTTTGCTCTGCACGTCTCGTAAAAAGTAAATTAATACCAAACATTCTTGAAAAGTCAGGAGTCACTGATCAAAAACTTTTCAAGAGAAGTCTGGGAATTCTAGGAGACTTGTATCTCTCATTTTTTTTTATAAAAATCTCGTTGCCCACGAATGGGGGCTTTTGCCCGAAAAAATTTGCCCCCTATGTGTTGGTTACACGCTCAAATTCCCATCAATTTCCGATCAAACGGTGACTGGTGCGCACCATCTACCATCAAATTTCTGCGGCCTGCAAAAATTTGATGGTAGATGATGGAGCTGTGGGTCTCTCCCTTCATCTGATTGCCACACAACCGTGCTTATTTCATGCTTATTTCAATCAACACGCTCTTTTAATTAATTTTACTCATCAATCTACATAACCATCGACTGCCATTTTGGTCATCATTTTGATCGGAATTTGACGGGAATTTGATTGTGTAACCAGGCCATTAGGAGAAATTCCTGTATCAAAAGTTTATGACATCATTCGATACCAACAAAGTAAGCGCACCTCTCATTCAGTTTCGAGACGCGATGCGGCAAGCGTGCGGCCCGCACTTGTGGCGTATGCCCCATGCTCCGTATTCAGATTTACAAGTCGTTCGCTGTAGTGCCAGGTCTATTCGCAGACGCAAGGTCAACAGTCTGCGCCCACCGGTGTGCAATCGCGGTGCGAAATGATTTTATCCGATGGACCGCTCGACGGAGTACGTTCCGAGGGCTGAGAATCGGCAACACCGGACGTAAGCACCCATTTTACTCTGTAATTCCGTTCAGAAAAGTTTCCGTTCCCTTCTCTCTTTCCCCGTTCAGCTTTCGCGTGTAGAAAAGCAGTAGCCCTTACGCGGGGAGACCAACAGTAATCGCGGATCGAACAAAGTTCCAAGAGTCAGGGAGTCCAGGGTGTCTACAAGCCCGGAATTTCCAAAAAGTCCGGAAATAGTACTGATTTTTTAAGGGCGGTCTGAAAGTTCTGAAGAAGTGCGAAAATTCCGTAAGAGCCCTGTGTCCACTCGTCAAAATGGAAGCTCAAAGAGAAGAAGCTGGCCCATCAAGTCCCGAGTTTGAGCCACTTCGGGCTTCCATTTTGACAAGCGGAGGCAGCGCTTTTTCCACGCGTGTTTTTAAACAGAGTCTGGAAAATATGCAATCTCCTGCCCTGCGCCTGGCCTGATTCTGAGTGTAGTATTTGGCTGCAAGATCGCGATTGTGCGATCAGTTGATCTTCATAACGCATAACGTCTGAGGCCTGAGGCGCTTCAGGGGGTTGGACGGCGAAGCGGTCAGGGGGCGTACCCCGTACCCCCTAGCATCAATAAATCGATTTTAACCTTTCCCAAGAACTTAAAATTTACCGGTAATTATCGTAGGATACTATCACGATGCGTAGGATATGCTTTTGCCCGATCGTTATAATGGAGGCAAACCACTTAAGGCGCAAGTAGTGTTGAGCACTTCATTTCGCCTTCATTTCGACGTATAGGCAAGAGCACTTCCTACGCGTTAAAATAGTCGCATCCTCATAAATCGACCAGTTTGCATCATACTCTTGACAGCTCCAGCTAACGGGAGTCCCCTTTCGCCGCAAGACGACTCACCGAGCAAGCTCCCCCAGAGCTAGATAGCCCCCCCCCCCTTTACTACCTGACGGCCCAACCTCCGAAGGGTGCTTCGTGCCCTAAGGGAGACACATTGCGACCAATAAAACCTTAGGTCAAAATTCGGAATTTGGAAGACAGCGGGCTCTTCAATAATTTATTACATGCTCTGCGTGCTGAGTAAAAACGCCGCATGAACATTCCATACGCGGATCCAGGGGTCCTATGCCCCCCTCCGTTCGCCCCAAAAAAAGGAGAAAGAAAAAGGAAAGAAATAAAGGAGGAAGAAACGGAGGTAAGAAGAAGGAAGGACGCTTATATTTGGTACTTATACATGACGATATTGACTCTAACTGCATTTTCAATGCTCTAAAATTTCAAAAAATTTTGGAGAAAGCCCCTCGGACCCCCTCCTTGCGCCACCCCCCTTGCGCCCCCCTCCGTTCGGAAGGTCTGGATCCGCCAATGGAACATTTGAATGTTGTCAAGTCTCCCCCAATGAAATATTTATTTTTAGGACAGTTATATGAATATTTCTCTCTGTAATTTCCATTGTATGAAGAAAAATATCTGAATGTTCAGAACAATCCGCACTAGATCACAGGTTTGGGAACGTCTGAAGGCTCATGCGGCGTTCTTTTCCAGCATGGCACCGCTGGTAGCCGAACAATAATGGAAACCTTCAAGTAAAATGCCGTAACATCTTTCGGTAAAGTAGTTACACCAAAGGACGTCTTAAAGTTTATAGTACGGGGACTTATGGTGATAGCTAGCCAGCCTTTACGCAATTTTTTCATGCAATTCAAACGGTTTTCTGTTGAATTCAATTGAGACGCACCGTTTTGACTACGGTATCGGCTCAACAATCGATGACGCAATGAGGCCGATCATAATACGGTGCTTGAAGGGCAACATTCATTGTAAGGCTCTCTGAAGTCTGCCGCGCATGTGCTTTTGCCCTATTTTGTCGAACGAAAAAAAGGCTTACCCGGGAAAGGAATCAACCGAGAGAGAGGGGTATATCTCGCCTGGATGCTTCAGATTAATATTGGAGGACGGTGTAGAGATCTTCGCTGATTGAGCTTCCTCCAGCCAAAGGAATACTCGAATTGGCGCTCTATTGCATTGATATTTTAAACTTGATCTTTCCTTTTTCGAATTACCACCAACAACAAACTTTCAACTTACAAGCATTGATAATTTGATCACGTTTTGCAAAAAGGAAGCCACTTTTTGTTTTTTATCTCACAGACGACGCACCTGTCATCGATTTCTCTAAAAACCAGGTTCTTTTATGAGGAGGTTCATATCATTGGTTCCCTTTTACTTAACTTGGTACATTTGTTGTTTATTTGACAAGCTGTCATTTTAGTGCCAATGATTGGCCCGCTCCATAGGTATGACAACAAACTTTAATTTTCAAATCGCTTTTCTCCACCCGGCGCTACTTAAAACTGTGAGGGCTACTAAGAGCTAACTTTTGGATTCGGGTGTTTTATATCAGTGTGACCTGAAAAGTGTACTTAACAACTCGGAAACGTTATTACATACATGTTTAAATAAGTGATCGCACATTCCTAATTTTGTTTTTCAAACTTTTCATTCTTTTTTTCAAGCTGCTTGATTGGATTCGGTAAGTTCTCTTTAATCCGTATGACTTTTCCTCTTTGGTGCAAAATTTTCTTGACCTTGAAAGGGAAAGCCAGCGAACTTGCAACATTTGAAGGGCACCGACCGTCGCACAATGGGACATTCGATTTTTTACACCAAAACACAATTTTATGGTTTGCGCAGCCGATCCAGTAAGAAGCTTTGCCAGGCGAAGGTTGCACGGAGATAACTCCTTATTTGCTCTTTTTTAGGATGACTTCAGCCAAATGGAATACCCCAAACTTGTTCGATAGTTTGAATGAAATAATTCGATTGTGAGAACTGACAATTGAAGTATCTACTGTATGTCCAATAAATTGATCGACGCGCCTCTCTTATAGAATTATTTTTTAAATTAATGAATGAAAGCCCCTGAATTGATTTACTGAACTTTCAGTTGGCAAATTAATGGTTGGTGTTCACAGTCGGTTGTATCAGTGCAAACTACAGAATGCGTTCGGTGCTCTATTCGACTGAAATCATCCGCAGGAAAATCCATAGTTCTTGCTTTGTTCTACGTGGTTCTTTTCACCATCCGTGAATATCTTCAGAAGGAAGAAAGTTAGTGGCGAAAAACTTAAAATATAGGTATAGGTGTTAGGTGTCACTGCTTTTAAAGGCCGCATGAAGACCACATGCCCCTGCTTTTTGCCTGAACAGTGGTTAACAAATAACAAAAAATAACAAATAAAATCCAAAATGTCAAACCAAACCTTAGTTAAGATAATTCAAAAAACCTAGTTTTTCGAAAAAGTTGTTCAAAGTCGTAATCTAGAATATCGGTGTCGTAGAGCGCTCGGACGCGCTTTGAAATCGCTTCATATAAGATAAGATAAGAATTTTATTCAAAATAATTACATTAAATAAAAAACAACATTAATCCGGCAAATTGGGATACCCAATTATTCTGCCGAAATACATCATGCTGAAAATTATTATTACATCTGAAAGTTTTAAACCGTTGGATAGTAACGAAATTTTACGCCACCTTTTCTTTCTCACTGCTCCAAACTTATACTATGCGGAAAACAAAACGCGATTTCAGCCAAAAATCCAAATCCTGATTTTTCAACCTAACTCGACGAAAGTTGTCATCTTGAAAAAAATGTCCCCGATTAAGTTTTCCATAGCCGGTCAAATGTTCCTCCGAATGACCCGGTTTTTTGGCGCCATAACCCATTTCCCTGCACAGTGTGCGGCGACCCCGAATGTTTACAAACCGTGCGTGTAAACACAGCAGCCTGAGGACCCCGATGACGCACAGGTGTCTCGCCTGTCCGATTTAAATCTTATCCTCAAGTGGCTTCTCAATGACTCTATGAATTTATCTAAGCTATGAACTCATTGTTTTGAGTTCCGAAAGTTGAACTTCGGATCCGGCTGATACCCTGAAGATGCTCGCTAGAGACCGCACGATCCTATGCGACCGAGTAGTCGCGATCCAACGGATTCCAAGTTTACATTGCTGCTCGTTCAAATATTTGTGTTTGGAAAGATCCGAGCTTCCCACGCACTCCCTCGCCAACCGGATTTACGTCTGTTACGTCGCTTACGCCTGTTGTTATTTTTCTCGCGCGTCACCGGTTCCGTTTACCTTTTTGGAAACTAATTTCCTTTTTCGAGTGCAGTGACCTGAATTTTCAGTCTGAAATTAATTTAGTCGCTTTTTTCACAGTTTTTTATTTTTCTTTTGAAGCGTTTCTTGTTACATTCGTTACGTCGCTTACGTCTGTTGTTATTTTTCTCGCGCGTCACCGGTTACGTTTACCTTTTCGGAAACCGATTTCCTTTTTCTAGTGCAGTGACCTGAATTTTCAGTGTAAAATTAATTACGATTAATTTAGCTATTTTTTCGAAGTTTTTTGATACCCTTATCGAAGCGTTACTTGTTACGCCCGTTACATCGCTTACGTCAGTTGTTTTTTTTTTTTTCTCGCACATCATCAGATCCGATCGCTTTATTGAAAAATTTACTTTTTATTAATTCTCTAATTTTGACGTGGAAGTGATTCTTAGTGATTTTAGGGCACTTTTTTCATCAGCGAAGTTCTCTCATCCCTAAATTGAGACGTTTCTTGCTAAGTCTGTTACGTTTCCTACGTTTGTGTTTTTGTTCGCGCATGTCACCGGTTTCAGTCTCCTTTTGGAAATTTTAATTTTATTTCTTAAGTGCCAAACTCGGACTCTTACTGAAGTGATTTTCGGTCATTTTAACGCTCCTCTTTCGATCAGCGGTATCTTCCGATCCTTAACCGAGGCGGGTTTCTCTCCATGGCAGTTATAATCAGAGATGTCTTTAAGACCACTACAGTGTTGGTGTATACCCGAAGATGGCAAAGCTTCAGACGTGGATATATTATCGTAAGCAACTAATGGCGTCACCATTTATTTTATCTTTTTCCTTCGTTAAATGATTCCAAATCCTACAAACCATAATTTTTTACCATAAAACTACAGAGGTATTTATAAAGGTTTTGGTGGAATTTAGCGTGACTGGATGTTGTTTCCAGTATATTACTAGTATGATGCAAAAAAATTTCGTAATTTATTGGATAAATTCCAATCGAGTGAAAGTTGAATAGAACTTAAGAGATAACGCAGAAGCCGGAAGTTAATACTTGTGCCTGCGCCTCTTTTTTATTTTGCGATAAATGCGTTATAAATATACCATTCAAACGGGAATAGTCATTTACATTCCAGGAACCTCTCACTTAAAAGGGTCTGCAAGTCACATTTTTAGAGCAGAAATTTTGCCATGGTGATCCTTTCCGTGCATAGGTTTAAAATGACAGATAAATCGCAAAGCACGCTACGCCACTGGTCTAAAGGCTTAGATATAGATATAATAGCGTTCTTCCTTAGCTTGGGAGTGATGATGAGGTGAAACCAGCCGACTACTCTGCCGTGCTAAGGAAAAACGCCGTATGAGCATTCGAATGTTGCCAAATTTCCTTTCAGAAAATACTTGATTTTGAAGAAAGTTATGAATGTTTTTCCTTGAAATTTTCAGACTTTTTAGATCAAATTACGAGCAAAATCCTCTGAAAAAACGGAGGAGGGACATTCACAAATTTTCTTGAAAATTCGTGATTTGTCAAAGGAAATTTGGCAACGCCTGGTGGCTCAAACGGCGTTCTTCCTTAGCACGGCAGTACTAATTTCTCCAAGACCTACCGAGGAGAATCTTGCTGCGGCTCGATTTTTGAATCGTTATCGAATGACCTCGATCGATATATAGCACTGTTAAGATAGGGAGTTATCGATCAAAATTATTCGATAACGATTCATCAATCGACCCGCTGGTGTGCTTATCAAGAACAGCGCATCTACCTAAGATTTCCGTCGCAGTTACGTAGTTTTTGTCTAGGAGGGTACGAATCCTGGACAATGGGACCGGGGGAGAAATCGATTCTTGACGGGGGTGGCTTTTTCCGAGAATGCGATAACGGCGGGGCGCCCAGCCTCGGCGCACAGTGGATCGAGTCAATAGGAGAAGTCGGACAAATCTGGAAACTTTGAAAGCTTATATTTTCGAAAATATGAAGCAAAAAAGTTTGATAGTGGTCTTATTGGTTTATTTGTGAAACCTTTCAGAAACGCCCTTTGAAATTGAATCCGTGACAAAATAAACGTAAAACACTGGGAAAAATACACATTGGATCTAGAGTCCAGACTCTTAAAAACATCGACAAGAAAAAATACTCTTGATTAAATCAAATGTCAGCTTAAACCAAAAGGAAATCTGCTCAAATTAAGAGGCTTGGTTCTTAAGAGGCTGAGAAGTCGGACATGGAACTTTAGGCTAAAATTTATAATTTCACTGGAAAAAAAACACATTGGATCTAGAGTCCAGACTCTTGAGAACATCGACAAGAAAAAATTCTCTTGATTCAATCAGATTTAAGCTTAATCAAGAACCAAGCCTCTTAATTTGAGCGGATTTCCTTTTGATGTAAGCTTAAATCTGATTGAATCAAGAGTTCTTTTCACTGTCAACGTTTTCAGGAGTCTGGACTCTAGATCCATTGTGTCTTTTTTCCCAGTGAAATTATAAATTTTAGCCGAAAATTCCATGTCCGACTTCTTCTATCGGTTCGTTTCACTTTGCGGCGGGGTCGTAACGGTCTCGGCTCGCAGTTCGCGTGCAGTACGGTCGGAGTGAGATGTGGTCGATAGCAGTACTCGGAGGCGCCAGCAGGGATCCCTCCGGTCGAGTTAAGTTGGAAATCACTGGCGTCGGCGTCGGGTGTCGGGCGCGATGTGCGCGCTTCTCGCCAGGGCCAGCTCCCCGAAAGTTCACAACTTCCGATCCTCGGTCTCGGCGTGTCTCTTTATCACCCTTCGAAGCGCTTCCGGAGGCTTCTTCAACAGGTCTTCCACGGTAATGTCTCTTCTTCAGATTTATATCTCTCGTGATTTGTGTTTGCGTTGGGTGAGCGATTACGGAGTGGGAAGTTGGTCGTGTGAATAGGGTGGTTACGTGAACTTTGAATATTTACTCAGGCGACTTTGCTCAGGCATATTTATTAAAGCAACCAACTACTCGAATTTTTTTCTTTTTCATTTTTCTGTTTTTACTATATTTCATTAGAATTGTATTACTATATTTTATTTAGTAAATTGATTCGAACGATGTATAGGTTGATATATTTTGTTATTGAGAAACAATTCTGAAAATATTAGTATGAGCTTCTTTCTGAAAAAAAAGAAGTTTAACTTTATGAAATATCACTCATGATTAGTGTTTGTTTTCGGTAAGCGCTTACGGGGTAAGACTTTGGTCGTGTGAATAGGGTTGCTTACATGAACTTTGAATATTTACTCAAGCAACTTTGTACAGGCATATTTATTAAGGCAACCAATTACTCGATTTTGTTTTCTTTTTCATTTTTCTGTTTTTACCATATTTTATCAGAGGACAGTGAATTGATTCGAACGATGTATAGGTTGATATATTTTGTTATTGAGAGACAATTTTGAAAATATTAGTATGAGCTTCTCTCTGAAAAAAAAGGTTAACTTTATGAAATATCACGTGTGTTTCTTTTCGGTGAGCGCCTACGGGGTAAGACTTTCGTCGTGTGAATAGGGTTGCCTACATGGACTTTGGATTTTTACTCAAGGCAACCAACTACTCGAATCTTTTTCTTTTTCATTTTTCTGTTTTTACTGTATTGTAATAAAGGACAGGCGTATAAGTGCTGTTTTTGTTATTTCGAGAAACACGTGTTTGAAGTTTCGAAATCACACGGATCGTTATGGCGAGAAGAAAGTTCAAACGGACTACTTGATGCTTAAAAATTAGAATTTGAGAGCAAATTGTTCACGGAATATGCATTAAGACTAGTTTTATTTGAAATCATGTATATCTCAATCAGTGTTTGAAACTCACAGGCGCCAACGCGCCAAATGCGCCTTAAAAATCGGCCATGGCGCCAAAAAAATGAAGGTTCTGCGCCAACGTGGCCCCTTGAAATTGCCCCCTAAAAATCTGGATTTTCACAGGAAGTCACACAAAGAAATAAAAACAAATCCATTTGAATTGAAGAAACTTCAAATTTTCAGCACTACAAGTGAAAGCTTGCTTTTTCTATTTTCACGATTTCATTCTTAGTGTTTTTGTCTCCCCCAAGTTACAGCTACATACTAGTCCTGTCACGAAAACATCTTGCGTCTAACTTTTCACTAAATGCGCCGTAATATATAGGTAAAAAGTAAATTTGGCCCCTAAAAAATCTTCAATGGCGCCTAAAAATTGGGCTTGATGCGCCACATGGCTCCTAAAACTCAAAGGTGAGTTTCGAACACTGACTCAATTTGTTCAAAATCTGCACTTTTGCGTCTTGTCCTCCAAGCCCCTCTTATGTCATCGCTTTACTCGCGATTTTTCCTCCGTCAGGGTTATCTACTGTCCTTCATTTTTTGCCTGGCAGTTTACACGGTGTCAAGACATTGATTTTTACGCTCACGTTCTCAGAAGTACCCCATAATTAAACAGCTCACCGTCCAAGCGAAATACGATTCCCCGTATCCGATCGTTGACCGAGTCTTCGTTTTCAAGAAACATCGACGAATTGAAATTCGCGAAATTTTATCCGTAAATGTTTGCATCATTAAAGTCTGCCCTGTAAGCAAATCGTCCCGGACGTTTCAGATCTCAATATCTTCTTGAAATTCTTGACTCTGCGAAAAAACTATTACACCCATGGTCCGTAAATATTGCAACCGTCGCCAATGCGTTGGCGGATCGGTGTGCTGACTCGTCTCTGAGCAATCGCGAAGTGCGCCGTACTGGAGCTCGGGCGGCCACCCGCACGGCACGGGTGTTCGTTGTTTTGCTTCGTAGAAAATCCAAACTTAGCGGAAGCTTTAAGGTTTATCTTAGCTTCTGTTTTTAGTTCGTAATATATCCTCCTCGTTTTATAGCACAATATCTTTTGTTTTCCCTTTTCAATAGTTTTTTCCACCTTGATTTTATCAATCAGTGAGACAAACTTTCGCACTGGCTACTCGACGTTAAACACGGATAGAAGTGAGAAGGAAAAACTATGGTATGCATTCTCGCGGTGGATGACGTCGCGCCTTGGTTCTCGATTTTTGTCATTATCTAGGTTAATATTAGACGTAAAAAATTGCCGTCCGGATAGATCTTCTTATTTTTAGCTAATCCACAAGAATCAAGCATCAAAACACAATTTTGTGGCCAGCGCAACTGGATCATTATAAAATTGAGCTCTCAGTATTTCTAGGTTCTTCATGATGGTTTGCGTCCATTGAAAAAGTTCCAAGTAAAGCTCTTGAACTTTTATATTTCTGAAGTTGGGCCCAAAGCAGCACAAAGCAGCCCATACTGCTGTGCTGAGGAAGAACGCCTTATGAACATTCGAGAGTTGCCAAATTTCCTTCACTAAAATGTTTATTTTTGAAAAAATGTATGAATATTTTTACCTGAAAATTTCAGAAGCTTTGTGTGAAATTGCGAACAAAATTATGTGTAAAATTAGAAGAAAAATATTCATCAGTTTACCGAGGAAGTCGTGTTTCATCCATGGAAATTTGGTAACGCCTGAAGGTTCATACGGCGTTTTTCCTTGATATGGCAGCGTAGAGGATCCCCTAGTCTTACAACGGGGATGAATCGGAGCTGGATAATAGGAGAAATTCCGGCTCGCGATTGACATGTCCGTTGGGGTGACGAGATACCTGTGCCAAGCTCGGCCGAAATTTGCGACTCGATAGGTGTAGGGTGCGGGCAGCGTGCCACGCTCGATCGCGCTTGGTTTTCGGCTCAAGCGCCAGTCTCAGCGCGGTCGTTTCGCGATTCGGCGCGAAGCTTTTGGTCACAAGTGTGGATCGGTGGATGTGCATTGTGCATGTGTGACCGATGGAGAGTCGAGAACAGGAGCAGAGGCCTGACTCGTGGCCTACCCGTCGCGGCGTTTTCCTCAGGATCACCAGCACCAGCAACGGGGTTACCGATCAAGAACAACAGGTTAGACGTTCGGCCCGGGATGTACGACATTGAGCTAGTAATCGTAGCGTCCTGTTTTTCAATTATTCCGAGTGATGAATTTTGAAAATTCGACGTATTTCTGCTAAATTGAACCAAGCGCCATGGTGGAAGGAGAAGAATGCGGGTTGGATTAGCTGGTGCAGTCGAACGACAAGCTCATTCCGTCCTATGCGCACAATGCTTTTCTACGGCGCTCAGTTCCGTTTGACAGAAAGCGCTATCTGGAATTCTGAAATCCTCTACAGGATCTCAAATTGGCACTTAGTTCCGTTTAGCAGAAATACGTACGATTAATAAATAGGTTAATTTTAATTTGATTTTTTCGAGAAGGAGGACCCCACCAAAACACTTTGAAGTATGTTTAAATAAAATGTAGTTGAATTATTCGCAGCTCCCTGTTCAGTGCATGTTGCACCTGGAATTTTTCCCTCCACGCTTTCATGACCCCATTCTTGGCGCCAATTGCAGTCATATTCACGACGGCAAAATTGAGAAAAAACCTGTAAAATCTAGGAAAGTCAGGGAAAAGTGAGGGATTTGTATTGAAGGCCAGGGAATTTTTTTATTTAGAAAAAAAATTACACTGAGCGCAAGTCTCATCTTTCCAAAACCATTCCCGTTCGTCTCCGTAAATTACTCTCGACTCAACGGCCGGTCATGTCAGAAGCCCTTTTCCCCTCCCTCACGCCAAAATACTTCATAAATCACCATGCTCGAGTGCCGTATTTTACGGCGGTCAGTCCGGCTACGGCGGCCAAAAGCCGGACCGTAAAAAAGGGGCCCGTCATAGTTCGCGTCGTCGATCCGTCACGACATTGACGTTTGTCACCGGCGTGCCAAGGCTTTTCCTAAATTTAACCGAATACTTTGTCGTCCTCCTGACGTGCCTACAATCGGCAATGAACCCTATCGTCCATACAATTTAACGCTTTTCCGGGCTCATCTTAGTGTGTAGTTACGCCCTTTTGTCAGTCGGGCGACGACTTCATTATTTTGTGAGGCGCTCAGAAGGGGCGCTAGGGTGCTTCCCCCATGCTTCAGTGCCGCTGCGTACTGGACACAGGTTACTTCAATACTTCGCCACCGACCTTTTTGTTTTTGTCTTCGAAACCGCGTTGTGAAGTTTGATTTTTTGTGTATTTCGGGATGTGGAACTGAGGGTGGTTTCGTTCGATGGAATCTTGCGGTCTTCTGGTTTATCTATTTTCGTATGAAATTTTTTGAAGTCTAATCGCGAAGTTTAAGGCGTTGGATTTCCTACGAAAGCGTCAACGTATACCTTAATGTTGAAGGGAAAGATTCCCTGTGAATTCTGCGATTTCCGCAAGTTTGCTGCGGAGTTATACTTTTGATTTGACGCCTCTGTGATCTCAGGTCAGTGAAGGTGATTTCGGGAATTCTTTCGAACCTTTGAACGATCGGAACCCTAGTAGCAGTGGCTCTTAAAAAAAGTTCTACAAAAAGTTGTCAAAAAAATGTAAAACCCTTGTAAATTTTAAGAGTTCGTAAATTTTTAAGTAAAAAAACTCTTAAAATATACTCGTTTTAGAAAACCCTTTTGGGGAATTCTTTTAAGTAAAAAAATAGGGTTATTTTAATTAAAAGAAAACGTAAAGTTTACGTAAAAATCAATAAACTATATCCTCAATTTTTATGGGCTGCAACTGTTCCTTTTATACTTTTCTGTTCACCACTCTTTTCCCTCGTCTTTGCCGGCAGGAAGCAAAAAAAAATAATTAGGTAAATTTTACTTAAAATTGTTTTTCAAACTTATGTAAAAAAAGCCCCAGAAAGGGTTTCCTTATACGAATATTTCAAGAGTTCTTTTACGTAATTTTCAAGTGGTTTTAAAGCAAATTTTACGAGATCTCTTAAAATTTACGAGTTTTTCACAACTTTTCTCAACAGCCACTGCTACTAGGGAAGAGTCATAGATAGATTGCATTTTGCAATAAGGAACCACAATCTCCGGCTCTTCCATTAAAGCACCTATCTGCATAGGGAAACCGGTGATTCATATGTTTCGACCACTCAATTGTGCGTGAGTTCCAATAAATGACCTTCAGGTCTGCCGCAATCGTTTCCGACCCGCGCAAAGCAGACTGTAATTTTCTCGATCGCAACAATCGGTATGGAACAATTAATCGCTCAATTTTCGTTCACACTCCGCTCACAGTGACGCCGGCGAGAAGTTGATGACGGATACAATTATTTCAGTCGATTATTTTCCATGAGTGTGAGAATGAGCTTTGCTGTGCTCTGATGCTATTACAGCGTTGCAAATATCGCGGAAAAGCGTGTGATCGTGTGAAACGGGCAAAGTCGGGGAAAGTCAGAGGGATTCTGATCGTCCCAAGTAGCATTTTTAACGGAAAAATCGCGATTTTTTTATGATTTTTTAGCGATAAAGTCGCTAGGATCAACATCTGAGCGATTATCCTCGATCTTGTTGCAATTTTATTTTCATAACGTCGCGTTCGATAAAATCGGAATTTTATATCAATTTATCACGATTTTTTGCTCGCTAATATTGGGATAATCGCCGTCGATAAAATCGCGATTATGCGCTGCTCCTTTTGATTACGATTCGCAAAATGTCGCAGGTATCTCAAAAAGCAAGCAATATTTTCGGTAGCTTGATCCATCGATCTATTAGTCATCGATATTATTGTCAAAGGAATACAATAAAGATTAATGAAAGGTACTGCTTGGGCAGGCTTATTTTTATGACCAGCGCTAAAAATACTCGCTGGAAATTTTCAGAGATGCGATTGATTTGTCAGGACATCGCAATGGATTTATTGGCATCGGAATGCATGTCGTAATTTAATTGACCGATAAGTGTGTGTAGGTATGTTCTCAGAATGACAGAAATGATCTCTGAGCACCGCCAACTTTGCCCGCCGAGTAAGAGCAATGGAATCCCCCATTGCTCGGATGAAATCACCCCTTTCGCTGGCTAAAATTACTACCCAAGTAGCATAGATCGCAATAAGTAGCAATTGAAAAGTAAAAATATTGCAATTCCACGGAGTGTTGCAGGGCCAGATTTACCTACTTTCCGCCCGTGGGCCGCCTGTATTTTGCCGACCCCTTCTCATTCGTTTTGAAACATCAATAAAAACCATCAAATGAACGTATGCCAGCGGGGGAGGGGTGCATAAGACGCGTTTACTCGTGTTGGACACATTTTTTTGGGAAAGCCCTGTCAACACTACCAGCAAAAGTTCACGGAACTTTGCGCGAAAGTTAAGTCTCGTAAACCTATCTCTGTGTGGACAAGGCCTTCCATTCATAAGAAATGAACCAAAAAATTATGAAAGAACACACATAAATGTGGATTAACGATTTTAACTTCTGCCGCGTCGCCGTCGCGCAGACCGCACCGTGTTTGGCGCAATGCGTGAAGTATTCCGACAGTCTTGTAGGCGCTATGAGTTTCACGCCGACCGCTGCTGAACGCACTGTGTTTGCCGCAATGCGTGAAGTATTTGTGCATTCATGTAGGGGCTAATATGTGTTACATGCCGATCGCCGCGCCGAGGGTTTCTCCTTTTCATCTCAAGTCCTCGTCATCGTTTCTCTCTAAGTCGCGCCGTTCCAGGCCAAATTGCGTGTTTGGTTTCTCTCCTAACTCGAATAATTAAAGGCGCTGTCTCTTGTATCACTGAAAGACGACAAAAGTAGAAATTACTATACTCTCAGAAAATTAGAGATTTTGTCGCCTTTCCTCTTTTGCAATTTTTTTTTTCTAAATTCAAATTTTCTATACCTACTTTTAAAAAAATTTCAAAATTTGCCGCCCCCTATGGATTTGCCGCCATGGGCCGCGGCCCATGTGGCCACCCTTTAATCCGGCCCTGGGGTGTTGTGTATGTTGCCTAGCTCCTATTTGAAGGGGCCCCATTTATTGAAACTTATTGCAGTAAAATTGAAATAACGTGCTATTTTTCATTGCATTGCAAATTGCCTATCTCTCTGACACGAGGAGCTCATTTTGTTGATTGTTTAAAATCGGCTCATATCGACTAAATGATGTTAAAATATTGCAATTTTATGATACAAAAATTACAATTTTATTGAAATCGATATGCAATTTAATTTAAATATTTTCGTTGTGCTACTAGAGATTTGAAGTGCCAAGGAGATGTGCTTCCTTCTAATACCTTCATTGTACTTCTATACAGCAGACTTTGCTCATCATCATTGCTGAAGTCGAAAAATACCAAGTTATCTTAGATTTGTGACGTTGCACAAATCGTGTTTTTTCAAAATCAAACCAGCCAACAGTTTTCTTTAAATTTTATGTGAATCATTTTATATTTTCATTGTGCATTTGTAATTTTTTTTTTTTTTTTTTTTTTTTTTTTTTTTTTTTTTTTTAAGCGATCCAACCTTTTACTAAATTGTTAATTCTTCCGTGTTACAGGAGCAGAGGTGCTTAAAGTCCAACGAAATGAGCCATGAGGAATCGCAAAACATGAGTTCCGCCAGCGTCAAATTGCAAACTGAGTCGTACAGTGCTGAGAAGGTAATACATGTTTTTTCCTCCTCATACTTACATTACGACAACTGAGTGGCTTGGAGGACAATGCGCATAAGTGCAGTTTTTGCTATTTCGAGAAATATGCGTTTGAAGTTTCGAAATTATTAGGATCCTTGTGGTGGAAATAAAGTTCAAACTGACTGTTTGATGCTTAAAAATTTGAATTTGGAAGCGAATTTTGCACAGAATATGCATTAAGACTAGTTTTACTTGAAATCTGTAATATCTCAATTTTTTCAAAAACCACACTTATGCGCCATGTCTTCCAAGCCCCTCAACTATACAAATGAGACTCAGGTTGTAGTAAATTCTTCCATGGAAATTTGTTTATAAATTTATCAGAATAACTGATGTTCGTTTAATAGGTACTTGCGGTCATTAGTTGTCTCCTATTTTCATGATAGAACCCATTTTCATAAAGATACTCGCTGAACTTCTTAAGAAAACCTATTACAAGCATTGGGTACAGGTCTCATTAAAAGATGGACACACTTTCCTTATGGGTATGATTAGGGTTTTATCAAATTCTAGTGGCCACTTTAATGATCTCAGGTCTCCCTGGCTTCATTAGAAAAATGCAGATATTACGAGCAATAGTATCACCAGCATACTATCTTGACTTCATCACCATTAGAACCTCTAATTCAGGGGTCAGTTCAGTTAAATTTTGAGGAGGAAGGGAGCAAAACCTAAATAATATCTCCTCAGTTGCCTTAAATTTACCAAAATCAGCCCAAAGAGAAAAAAGCTCAACTTTTAATAAAACAGCTTTTTATAGAACTGGAGGAGATTATTTAACGCCGTATCAGTTCGCTTTCAACTTTAAGGGTAGGCAGCTGGAGCTTTCACTTGCCTAGCTCGAATAGTATCATCGTGAATAGTAGTGACAGGCTCTTTTGGGTCAGACACGAATAAGAGCTTTTTACCAAACGGGTGTATTGTGATAATACCTGATCAGCAAGAATCGATAGAAACAGATGAACGCAAAGCGATCGACATCGATTTGATCCAGGAATAGTAGGAAAGCAGGTTTGTTTTTATTTTACGATCAAATTATGTTCATCAAAACATATTGAAATAATGAAGAGAGGAAGTGTAGAAATTATAATTCAGGGCAAAGCATCTGAAGCTAGTGTGATACTTAATCATAAAGTGTTTAACATTGAAAGATGTTCAATGATCACAGAATAACTCCAATAATTCGTATAAATCTCAGAGAACTCATTACAATTTATTTGAAATTCCAGAAAGCCATGGCCTCACAACAGCAAAGGCAGTCTGTCACCTCCACTGGAATTTTCAACAAAGAAAAGCATATAGCTCAGTCGGCACAATCAAATATTACAATTACATCTAAAGGAGTATGCACAAAATCTCTCATGACCTCAGCCTCATCGCAGGTATGTATCTACAAGTTTTACTCAAAGCTACTTTAATTGAAGGATAATAGTCATGTTCGAAAGTTTGCACGAGAAATTCTTATTTTTCTCGTGCAAATTATTTTTCTCGAAATATTTTCTTAATTTTCTACCATCCACTCAAATGAATAATTGATAAAAAATGAGATAATAATTAGAACATGTTACGAGTCACCCAAAGTATTCCTTGATCAAGCATTTTAGTAGCTCTTACATTCTGATAAAATGATTGAGTATCAAAGTTCCATGTATCCAAAACCATTCACAAAAAAGTTCCATTTCCTTATTTTAATATACTTTTTTTGACAGTCAAATTTTTGTTTTACAAATCAGTTTTTTGAAAATAAATATTTTCCATTAAAGAGGCAATTTTGATTAATATGTTAGCCGTCACAAAATAAATAACAATAGAATTAAAGAAAAGAAAAATGAAACCTTAGAAATTAACAAACAGAAACAATAGGAGTCTAATTAACAGCGTTGTATTAGTAAGTATCAACACTTTCTAAACTCTTTCCAGAAAGAAGGTTTTCTGACCTCTGATTAATCAGTTTAGTTTTTCTTATGTCCCTCTGAGGGTTACTGACCTCTTATTTTCCAATTTTGCAGTTGAGTCAGTTAATGAATGGCACAAACAAAACTTTGTCCCTGAAACTTGGAAACACAGAAGAAGAAGTTTTGAATTCCAATTTTGAAGACCTAGAAAGGCTGTGCGCTCCCGGTGCCACTCAACAAGACGTAGAAAAAGCAATCCTGAAGTATTCACTCTGCCTGGACTCATTCATGAAAGGTTTGAGCTCCGGAAAGTATTCCGAGGCAGAAGCACCTCGAACTCTGAACTGCATCAACGAAATGATGCAAAAAGCATGGGCTGTCCCAACTCACGGTCATGAGCTGGGCTACTCTCTCTGTAATACTCTCCGAAATTGCGGTGGACTGGATCTCTTGATGACCAACTGTTCTTCAACAAATGATGACCTGAGGTTCTCCACAGCAAAACTCCTTGAGCAATGCTTGACCACTGAAAACAGAGCTCACGTCGTTGCCAATGGTTTGGAAAAAGTTGTCAAAGCAGCCTGCAGCTGCACGAAGAATACTCACTCAGCTCAGCACTCACGTGTTGGAACAGGTAATTGTTTTTGAAAAAAATTCTAAAGGCTCTTTTCTGTATTGCATGAGGACGTACTTCTTTACTTTTTTGCTTCCCTTATGGGTAGAGAAAAAAGTATCATTTAAAAAAAAAAAAATGCCCAAATTGGTATCCGAAAACGGATATTGCTCTGATGTATGTTCATTGATCTCATTGGAAAGAGGTAGGAATATGAATCCAGTAATTTAAAAACTTCAAATTGTTGTGGAATCAACTGTAGTTCATTTATTGCGCAAAGAACATCATTTTCTAATTTCTTTTTTAGAAATGCTGTTTTCAAATTTCATCTAATGTAGTTAAAAATATTTTAAAAGTGCATTTAGTCCGTCTATTTCAAAAGAATGTTTTTTGCTATAATAATTAATCAAAATGTTTCCAAAAAAATTCCCCACTGTAACAGAGGGTCAAAATCATATTTTACCCTTTTTGTTGCTTCATTTTTCAGGGATTCTCGAACATTTGTTCAAGCACAGTGAAGGTGCTTGCAGTGACCTCATTGACCTAGGAGGTTTGGACACAGTACTTTTCGAGTGTAGAAAAAGTGACATTGAAACATTGCGACATTGTGCTGGTGCCCTCGCAAACCTGTCTCTATATGGTGGTGCTGACAACCAAGAAGCAATGATCCAGCGAAAAGCCCCCATGTGGCTGTTCCCTCTCGCCTTCAACAACGACGATCACATCAAATACTATGCATGCTTGGCTATTACCATTCTGGTGGCTAATAAAGAAATTGAAGCAGCTGTGCTCCAGTCGGGAACTCTGGATTTGGTTGAACCATTTGTTACGTCACATTCACCCTCGGAGTTTGCTAAGTCCAACGAAGCTCACGCTCATGGGCAAAGTAAAAACTGGTTGCAAAAATTAGTTCCCGTTCTCAACTCCAAACGAGAGGAAGCACGGAACTTGGCCGCATTCCACTTTTGCATGGAGGCTGGCATCAAGAAACAGCAAGGGAAGTCCGATCTGTTCCGTGAGATTGGAGCAATTGAACCGTTGAAGAAGGTGGCGAGTTGTCCTAATGCAATTGCTTCTAAATTTGCGGCCCAGGCTTTGCGGTTGATGGGTGAGGAAGTTCCACATAAGTTGAGTCAGCAGGTTCCTCTATGGTCGATTGAGGATGTACGCGAGTGGGTCAAGCAGGTAAATAGAATCTTTTCATGAGGTTAATTGCTTTATTTAGATCTTCAATTTTCAGCAGTAGAAATTTGACCAACAAAAAGTTAAAGAACTTGAACCCACTGAGACAAATATTTTAGGAATTAATTTTTGGACGAAAAAATCACAATTATTTCAGTTATCATCAGAAGATATGATTCTTTAGTAACCCATAGAATAAATTTTGAACAGCTCAGTTCTATTTTAAGCTGATGAAAGGCTAAGTACTATTACAATTCGACATTTTTCTAAACATGGAGTATTAAACATTTTGACAGTTTTTTCTTGAAACCAAGTTTTTTGAACTGCTAACTTCATACTGTCATACCTCTGGTTTGATTTGATATTTATAAGCTTTTGTCACGCAAAAATATTTGTCAAGCAATCCACTGAGCCGCAGTGAAATATCAATTTCATTTGATTTTTCAATGTTTTCCTAGTTAATTTCTGATGTTTTCTTCCAGATTGGCTTCCCAGAGTTTGCAGCTAATTTTGTAGAAAGTCGAGTTGATGGTGATTTGCTACTTCAATTAACCGAAGAAAATCTGAAGTATGACATTGGAATAAAAAATGGACTCAGGCTCAAAGGGTAATTTTTGTCAACATTCTTCTCTGATTCGTTCTTTCTTTTTTTTGCAGGAATGTTAAATCATTAATTTTTAAAGTATAACATAATTTACCAGACGAAACCTTAGTTTGAGTCGAATTCATTTTATAAGGGCTTTTAAAATTCACTGAATTCCGTAGAACCAGCAAAATCTTTAAAAACTTTGCATACGAGCTCATTTTTTTCAAAGTGCTTGTATCCAAAGGTAGTATTTAAAAGATACTTCTAATATTTTCTTTGTTTTTACCTCGAACATCCTTTAGGGGTAATTCGGCCCCTACTGCCCCATCCCTACTCACGATCAGACTAAACTCCACCACCAGCCCAAGGCACTACTGATTGAAGTCATTAAACGTGGGTTACTCAGTTGAGAATTAAATACAGGATCTGTTAAAATACATCTGTATCACAAATACATCATGTATCTGTACGAATACAGTATACTGCCATGCCAAGGAAGAACGCTGCATGAACATTTGAGAGTTGCCAAATTTCTTCTTCAAAAATAAATATTTTTGAAGAAAGATATGAATATTTTTCCTTCAAATTCTCAAACTTTTTAGATCAAACTACGAACGAAATTCTGTGGAAGATTTTTTGGGCAAATGACGTTTCAGATTTATTTCTTTTATTTTGGTTTTTTTAATTTAAACACTCGACAATTCTTTCTTTGCTTGAAGTTTGTTTGAGTTACTTTATGCAAGTAATTAGTGTTTAAGAGCCTAACTCATGTTGATTTTAAATGTTACAGATTCATGCGAGAAATGAACAACTTGAAAACAATGGCAGATTACAGTAGTAGGGACCCGACAAGGCTCAATGATTTACTGCAAAATATCGGGCCACTCTATGGATCCATGTCAATTTATGCTTACTCAATGTTAACAGCAGGTGTAGACAAAGACTCATTAAGGTTTGTTCCTTACTTGGCCATCAGTATTTAAATTTAAGGCTAAATCTCAAAAGTCCAAGGCTTACTTAAGTTAAACTTTCAAGTTTTGAAATTTTTCTACAGTGATCCTAAATTTTCTCTCTTTAGAAAGGAAAAAAAGTAGCAAGAATCTAGTCACATCTAATGTGACTTCATTATTTCTCTAAATTAAAGACCTGTGTTTACTGTTTACAGTCCTCTTGGACCCTTACAATCTTTCAATGTCCTTCTTCAGTAGATTTTATCGTAAACATTTTTCCTCACAGTTTTGTGCCTATAATTTGAAATTTTGTCTTCTAATAAATAATCCAGATCTCAAGAAATCTTAGAAATAATCTAGTCACATAATGTTACTTCATTATTTCTCTAAATTAAAGACCTTTCTTTACAGTTTATAGTCCTCTTGAACACTTTCAATCTTTCAATTTTCTGCTTTAGTGGATTTTATCGTAAAAATTTTTTCTCATAGTTTTGTGTTCATAATTTGGAATTTTGTCTTCTCATACATTAATGTAAGGTTTTAATTTGAAGCAAACAGTTTAATTCAACTGATATAATTAGTGAAGTCATTTTGTAATCAAGTATTTTGTTTTTGTATCAGTGAAAAATTCAGACTCAGTCTGATAAAAAATTCATCATTGAACTTCAGTTACTGCGTTATTTCTTACTTTACGTTTTCATTTTTCACAGAAATTTAACAGAGGAACAATTGCAGCAGGAGTGTGGAATAGAAAACAGTATTCATCGAGGCAGAATCATGGAAGCTATAAGTGGAAGTGAGTTTTTAAAAAGTTAATTTTCTAATCTCTTTTTCAGAAAATATTGTTTGTGTAACTGTGTAATATTGTATTTACCCCTTCAAAACTTAAAAATTTTCTCTCTCCTGGAAAAGCTTTACAGACCAAAAGAGACATAGACATATCATCTATTTGAGGCCAAAGAAGAGGCGACGTAGTGCCAGGAATTGGATTTTTTTAATCCCTTTCCCTCTTGAAATGCTTGTGTAACACAGGTCTACACTGCTACAAAAAAATTCCCATGTTTTATTTGACCCTTCTCCCCTCGAATTAGCATCTTGTGTGCATTTTGTAACTACTTGATTTGGAATTGTGATAATTAACATTTTATGGTCTTTTCCATTTCTTCCAGTGATCAAAGACACACTGGTCTGTTCCTCCGAAAGTGTCGTTGACAAACCTCTAGATGTCTTCATAAGTTACCGGAGATCAAATGGTTCACAGTTAGCAAGGTATGTTAGAATACTCACCATGATTCTTTCAGAAAAACACTTTATTTCATTTTGAAATTCACAAGTCTTCATTTATTAGTCTCTCCACTTTCTTCTAATTGTATTGTCATTTTTTATTGACGTTTTTCCTTAAAATTCATAATTTACATTATTTACTTCTTTTTGTCTATTTTTCAAGTTACGGTCTCTATATATCCAAGTCTAAAGTTGAGAAATCCACTGCAACACTTTAAAATCTCTGATCGTGTTTTATTTTTTAAAGAGGAAACCAAAATGTCTCCTCGAAATTTTCTGTAAATATGTTGGAATCAAAGAGGAAAATTCTTTGAAAATTAGAATAGAGCTTTTGAAAAATAATAATTGAGCAGTATTTTGCCATGTCTCGATGCAGATATGCTTTTTTAGACTTCAACCATCAATAGCAGAGAAGTATGTAGAGGGGTCTTAATCTAATCAATCTTAGACCTAAATATCTTCAACACCTTTGGATTCATTGCTGCTCAAAAATGCTATATTTCTATCAAAACTTTCAGAACAGTTTATATCTATATTATGTCTAATTAGGAGCCATCCATCCAGTGAAATGTATACTATGAATGGGGAGGAATAATCATCGGTTTAATTATATTTCGTTTTTTTCTTTCAGTTTATTAAAAGTCCACTTACAAGTCAGAAACTTCACAGCATTTATCGATGTTGAGAAACTAGAAGCTGGCAAATTCGACAATAATCTCCTCAATAGTATTAGGCAAGCTCGCCATTTCCTATTAATATTAACGCCCAACGCGCTGCATAGGTGCATTGGTGATACAGAGTGCAAGGATTGGGTTCACAAAGTAAGTCTCATATTTATTTTTGTTAATTTCTTTAAGTAACTTCTGATTAAGAAACGAAAAGACCCATATTGTCCATATTGTATAAAAGACGGAATTGAAATAAAAGACACGCCTGAACACACATTTTTCACTTGTAACAACGTAAGACAAAAGAAAGAAGAACTGGAAAAAACACTAAACATACCAACTCTAACTCCAGATAATCTAATACCAACCATGCTAGATTCTAGCAAAAAATGGACACTAATACATGCATACGTCAAGAACACACTACAGGGAAAACAACATGCACTTAATCAAGAAAAGGATGACGATAGTTGCCAACCCTCCTCCTCACCCGAAGACAGGCCACCCCAAGGCAATTCCGGGACAAACAAAAACAACTAAAGCGAAAAGAAGACAGAGGATCTTCGAGAAACCAATTAGAACTTAAGTAACTAGACAATAAGCTTCCATGGAACAGGGGGGAATAATCAAAAAAATTGTAAATAGGATCTTTAAAAACTAATAATATGTAAACTTAGGCCTTCAGGTGATACCCTGTAACGTATCATTCTACTCTGTCATTTAACAAATAAAATAATTGTTTGGAAAAAAAAAAAAAAAAACTTCTGATTGGATGAGTATACAGTTGATCCGAATAAACCAACANGAAATGTATACTATGAATGGGGAGAAATAATCATCGGTTTAATTATAATTCGTTTTTTCGTTTTTTTCTTTCAGTTTATTAAAAGTCCACTTACAAGTCAGAAACTTCACAGCATTTATCGATGTTGAGAAACTAGAAGCTGGCAAATTCGACAATAATCTCCTCAATAGTATTAGGCAAGCTCGCCATTTCCTATTAATATTAACGCCCAACGCGCTTCATAGGTGCATTGGTGATACAGAGTGCAAGGATTGGGTTCACAAAGTAAGTCTCATATTTATTTTTGTTAATTTCTTTAAGTAACTTCTGATTGGATGAGTATACAGTTGATCCAAATAAACCAACAAAACAAAATTTACAAAGGAAGGTCAGTTTTATGATTTCAGATGAAAAAGAGGAACTAAATAAAAGTTAACACAGTGACTCAATGTTTCGTACAAACAAGACAATGTGTTGTGCAGACAATTTTCAATCTTTTTTAAATTAAAATTACTCATAGGCTTTTTCATTTAGATACATAATATCTTATTTTCCAACTGGTGGCAGAGATCAAGTTTTTAGTTTCAGGAAAAAAAGAAACAACAAAATTCTTTAAGGTGATTCGATGGACGCCATATTTTGTGTCAGAACGGCATGCGACATATCGCATCAATTGGTTCCGTTTTTCAGCTACTTGTCATTTTTCTCCAATTTTGAGATCGCAATTCTGTTGTCAGGAGACTAGAGCACTTATTTACCAATTTTAACAAAGAAATTCAACGTAATAAAGGCGTGGTTTTTTTAGAGGGAAAATATCGCATTCGAGTGCAGTTTCAATATCAGTATCGAATGCGATGTTTTCTCTCTGAAAAAACTACGCCTTTATTACTTTGAATTTCTTTGTTAAAATTGGTAAGTGAGTGCTTTAGTCTCCTGACAACAGAATTGCAATCTCAAAATTGGAGAAAAATGACGAGTAGCTGAAAAAATGGAACCAATTGATGCGATATATCGCATGCCGTTCTAATACAAAATATGGCGTCCATCGAATCACCTTAAGTACCACTTAATCAGAAGGAAATCATTTCAAAATTTACAAAATTAAATTTGAAAGTTCATAAATAACCTCTAGAAGATGTATGATTTGCATCAATTCAAGAACTAAAATTTTTCAGGGCAAGAAACTCCGACTAACATTTCTTTAGTGTCCAGTTTTATTTTCTAAAATTTTTGTTCGTTTATTTTCTCCCAAAAATAATATTGAGCATCAGTTATAAAGGAAATCTGTGTGTTTTGCAGGAAATAGTGGCAGCTTTAAACTCTCAATGTAATATCATTCCCATCACCGATACAAATTTTGTGTGGCCTCAGCCAGAAGAACTACCTGAAGATATGCGAGCAATTTGTCACTTCAATGGTGTTAGGTGAGTATCCAATATTTGCCTGGAATTTTCTTGCAAAATCTAGTTTAAATTACGTCTAGTTAATTTATCTTACTTGTATGATGTGCATCCTTTTTTATGAGTATATCAATGGCCAAAGTGTGAAACTATGTGTATCCGTATGCGATGTTGCAGACTTCTTGTCATACTTTTTTTTGGAAAACTAGAAACCAGGGACTGTAATTTCTGAAGAACTTCATCAATTTTTCTTCTCTGTTGGCAGAGTATTCTGTATAAATTTCAATCTATAAACATGGCTTGTCTCTCTTCAAAAAAATACAATAGTAGTGAAAATTTTGAAACACTGTAATGGAAATACATGATTTTGAACTTTGGCCATTAATATGTAACCTTCTTTGGGAAAACTGGACCTTTGTGCAGAATCACTCAAAATTGAGGTATTTGAACCATCACCAAGAGTGGTGTTTCACGGAAATTTAAGCACACAAGATACCCAGAAATGTCAAACCTAATTGGGCCACGGTTTGAAATTGAAACCTGGATCTGTAGTACAAATACGTCAATAGCATTGCATTTTGAATCTTTTAATGAAATTTAACGAGAATGTCATACAGCATTAAACCTCCCTTTTAAATTAACATTTGTCTTTTTTTCCGCAGGTGGATTCATGATTACCAAGATGCCTGCGTTGACAAATTAGTTCGTTTTATGCAAGGAGAAATCTCAACACGAGGGAATAGCGTCTCCTCTTTCAAAGGTGACCCGTCCACTCCGGGCACACCTCACGGCATGATGAGATCGCCACCGTCCTATAGGCGAATGCAGTCCAGTGATAGTGGGAAAAGCAGCGATAAAGATAGTGGGGGAAAAGATTGACTAGATGTGCGTGGGAGGTATGTATCTCTCATGAATGTATATATGAGGGGCTTGGAGGACAAGACATAAAAGTGCGGTTCTTGAAACAATTGAGTTATTAATGATTTCTAGTGAAACGACCCTTAATGTGAAATATTCGCGCCCACATTCCAATTTTTAAGCATCAAAAAGTTTGTTTGAACTTTCTTTCCCCCTTAAACATCCATGTTATTTCGAAACTTCAAACACGTATTTTTCAAAATAGCAAATACTGCACTTATGTGCCTTGTCCTCCAAGCCCCTTATATATCTTCTTCGAAACTCAATTTTTTGTATTCAAAATTCAATTATGTGTGTAATTTAAATTTTATGGAAAACGGATCATCCTTCCCAAGAGGTCATTCTCTGTGAGTTAAAGAGTATGTCTTCAGAGTTTTGATTATCAAATTAGCTGTATAAAATAATTTGGAAGAACATATATTTCGAGATCAAGTTTACATATAACATATCTATGACCAAATTATGGAACTACGTATCTCGGTTTGCGACTCTGCAGACTTCTTGTCATACATTATTCTCTCTTTCGAAAACTAGCCAATGTAATTTCTTGAAAACTTCTTCGATTTTTCTTTTCTATCAGCAGAATATGGACGGTGAAACTACCAAACCACGTATCTCGGTTTGCGACGTCGCAGACTTCCTGTCATACTTTATTTTTTAAATGAAAAACTACTTAACATCCAGTCTTGAAAATTTCTGTGATTTTTTCTCTTTGTGCGGAGAAAATTCCGTGAAAATTTCAAGGAATGATATTGATTTGGTCTACTTCAAAAAAATAAAATGTGAGCGTAGATTTTTAAACACCGCAAACGAGATACGTGGTCTGGTAGTTTCACCGTCGATATTCTGTATCAATTACATGCAATAATGTTGCCTTGTCTTTTTTCAAAGAAATGAAATCAACATTTCAATTGTTCTTTCATCACCTCTTAACTTAAGTTCGTGTTGCAAAATTTATGTCTAATGGGGACTGGTTTTTTTTCAGACGGCGGAAGTCTTTCGGTCAAATGAATAGCCTGCCCCGGCCTCCTCCAAGTCAAAAGGTCAACAGACTGATATCTCCAGCATCTCGAACTCGCGGCACCGATGGCTTGGGAACACCTCTCAGCTCCTCGCTGCCTCCAGTTCCGCCAATGCCCTTGCCCAAAGAAAATACTTGTGTAAATAGTGACAACGTCGACAGCGTCTCGGAGAACTCAGCCGACGCTAACCGAAAGCAAAATTTAATGGATAGGTGTGTCAATAAATTTAAAAACCTTGTCAAAAAATAACCGCCTGTGCAACTTATAATTTTAAATGGATGCACCTGTGATAATATAGAGCAAAGAGCGTCTGAGTTGAAATGGGTTTAAATACTCTAAAAAGATAGAGATAAGAGATTCTTTTTTGTAACACTAAAATTTCTCAGAAGAGATTGTAGCTGATCAAATCTCGGTCTTGTTCACATAAATCCAAACTCAAATTCTCTTTGCTCTAATCGTTTTTAACTCCAGATTGCAATTTATACATTTGATGAATATGACACAGCAAACTATGTATCATGACTTTTTCCTGTTTTTTTTCCAAAAACTTGTGTATGAGACACAAAAGCCTTGTTTTACTTTTTATTCTTTGATAGTGAAAGGGGTCTCCCATTTGAACGAACTCTGTTAAAAGTTGTCCAGAATAATTTTTCCAGATTTTATGTGAAAATTTCCGCCAAGGAAAATGTATCCTATCTGTATTACTATATTTTAACTATACAGTAGGCAAATTTCTGGTGTTCCTGCATGACCTAAGTTTCAGTTTTTTGAATACCTTGCCTTTACTATGTATTCTCGTGAAATTAGTTTCATTAAAGAAAAATTCAGTTCTCAAATTTACCAAATTATCAAATGAGAGTTGCACTAATGTTGCACAGATGCCAAGGTTCATTGATTAACAGTTTGAGAATTTCAGCTTCTCAGCCGTCTATGAAAATTAAATCTGAGTCATTCTGGATTTTTCGTTCTCTTTTTTGGTTGTGTTATTTATTTATTTTTAATCATTGACGTTATTTCTTAGTTTATGTTTGTATTTTTCTTATATGGTAGGTAAGTAACTTTTCCCAACTGTGATAATTCAAGTGCATCGTGTTGACGCGAAAAATATTTCACTATGTAAATAAATCTGTATCGTCATTCAGTTTGATACTAGAACGTCGTTACTTTACGGTATGTTTTTCAAAAGGCCCCAAGTTGAAGTCAGTTATAAACTGTTCTTGGTAGCTTGCTTTTTTTGTGACATTTTTTCTCTATCTTCTTTCAAAGAACAAAGTTCTTTTTCTCTCCCTCGACCTTTAGAAAAAAGGACTTTTTCTCTATCGAATTTTGTTGTCATTTTTGACCTAAGGCTAAAAATCTCGACCTGTGTGCTGTGTCATTAATTTTCTTATTTGCATAACATTTTTACGTAATAAAAATTTTTTGAAGAAGGCGATCTGATAAGAACATAGTTCTCTACGTATTTTGCACTGACTCTTAGTATTGGTAGGTATGACCGCCCACTTTTGAGTCTTTGCGTTTAGTTCTTGAGTTTTATTATTCTCCTCCAAGTGTGCTTTCGAGAAACTATTTCCAGTATTGGACACGGTGTTTTGGGTCAATAGTATGAATTTATTTTTGATAGCTAATCAAACTTGATTGGAATGAAGATAATTCAAAAGTATTGATAGAAACAAAGCTTAAAACACTCGTCCCCAATTATTAGCTCCAAAATTGGAATTAGTCCTCATTTGCTGCTTTTGTGTCTTGATTGATTTTGTCGATCTTTGAGTATTTTTTTTTTAAAAAAAACCAAGGTATTTCTGTACCTCTTTGTAAATATTTCATCTTTTTTCAGGCTTATTTTTCTAAACACTGTTAAGTATCAGATTCATACCAATATTTGTGAAATTTGTTTAATTACCTTTATTTTAAGGAGCCTCACACTGACTTTATGAGATTCAAATCCAGTAACTGTAATTCAATTTTTAAGTCCACTCAAAAATCAACCTATTACTTCTATTATCATATTATAAGCACACTTTTTTCATACAAGAACCTGATTCAAGAGTATTCTTTGTTAATTTTTTGAATAAAAATGAGCGTCTGATTGAAATATAAAGTTGTTCTTATTCCTCTGAAAAATCAAGAAGCATCATTATGACAACCCTTTGATAGTCCATTCCGTCTTAGATTCAGCAGCGCAATTCCCTAATTTCTCTCGGTTATCAACATGGTATCTAAACCAGGAAAATTAGGGTCTCATCTGGGAATGAAAAATTTTAGGGAAAGTCGGGGAATCTGTTCCAAAAACATTGCTCTTCTTCTAACGTTCAGAGACTAATCTCTCCTCTATACTCCAGAGACTACTTGGTCCATACCCATGGGGTCAGGAGTCCTCTAAGCTCAATTCTAATTTTCAAAATTTTGGTGCTACTAAATGTTTGGAACAGATTAATGCAAATATCTCCTACACTATTGGTCGAAGGGAAAAACAGCAAACCTACCGGCCCTCCTGAATTTCTGGAACTACACTGGCACCCTCTATAGGTCCATAGGGTTAGGGGCCCTCTAGGCCCAATTTTCATTTTCAAAATTTAGGTGCTAGTCAATTTTTCATCATGATGAAAATTGATTGATTTTTGAAATAGAAAAAAAATGCAAATATCTCCTAAATCATTAGATGTAGAGTAAAACGGACGAAATATTTTAGCTTCTCTAGACTCCTAAGAGGGAACTTCTTACCATGCATGAAAAAACTTGCAAAACAAATAAATGAATTGTAAATCTAAATTCAAAGAGTCCAGAAGGTATCTTCAAATTTTTTTGTTAAAGTTTCAGTGTAAGCTCGATGTTGAGATCTATAGCGCTGTATTGGGATCAAGCAAAAAATCTACATACTTGCTGAAGTTATGGACTGTCAGACTGCAAGAAAAGATGTGAGCAAAAATAACACTAAAGGCTGAGAGAGGAGACATTTTTATTTTATTTTAAAAACAATCTATAGGTAAATACATAAAGCATTCTATACATGGTTTACTTTCAGTACTTCTTATTGACACTACACATTTTATTGTATTGGTTTATCCCATTTTTATTCTTTTTTTTTGTTTACTTTTATGTTACACAGTTCAATTCTGGTGAAGTCCTTACGGAGTAGTCAGACAATATCACAAACTACTCTAACAATGAATGGCTGACATATTTACACTTATATACAATTAAAAACAGAAAAAATTACTAAAAATGAGAGAAATGGACCTGATGATGGATTAACTGGGTGTTATTTTTAAAAAAAAATGACGACTTCAGAGGCAAAATATGTTAATTTCAGGTTTACTTTGGCTCGCAGTGTATGACAGGTCCATAAATGGGTGATCTTGGAGTAAGAAACGTCGACACTGGTATCGTGAATACAAAAAAAAAAATGAAATAGGTGCAGGTAAGGGGTTTGGGACGTATTATACATGTTTCATTATTTACACGGGTTTAATTACAACATAATATTTAAAAATAGATCACAAACTATGAACAGATTACTTTGAGGTTACGGAATTCTTAGGGGGAAAACAAAAGTTCTTCTGACCTTTAATCTTTGACTCGAGAAAAAACAAGACCACCTGCTAAGTATTACACATCTTTTCTCCTCGGTAAATTTTGCAATTCAGTAGCGTTTATAAAAATATAGTCGCCCTGTGATCTAACAACTTAGGTTCCTGTAGTAAAATTACGCAGCAATTGTTTACAGAAAGAAGTAGATGCATTACAATAAAGTTTCAAATACTTTACAGCTCGTCTCAAATTGGGTAAATAACTCAATAGATATACTCTCAAAAACTAGTTAAACACAGGTTAAACCAAAAATAAAAATTTGGACATAGAAAATAAACTTGAAGTACCTACTTTGTTATTAACTTCAAAATACAAAAATAAATGTGAGCTGTAAAGTTGAAACAAAAAGAAACATATTGAACAACTACAAGGTTCCTTGTTTTCCAAAAAAAAAAAAATGAAGATTAGAATGTGTTAATTTGTTCAGAGAGATGATGTAAACAATAGCAAAAATGCAGGAATAATTTTAAAATATACTGTGAGTAGATCAATAGTCGAATTGCTGGGAAAAGTTTTTAATGATTGCATTTGAGGATAGTTTTTTAGGGAAGAGCTATCTGTCATACATATTTAAGGTATCCAACAGATTGTAGAAGATTCAAAACAGAAGTGTCACCAAATGGTCAAAAGCAACTGGCAGAACTTGTCACATAAGGATTGGGGTATTTTTCAGTTCAAACTTACACGATTACAAGGGTAAACTGCTTTACATATCAACTTTTAAACTGATGCCAAAGCTGTGGAAATGAATCAGTCATTTTTTTAATGTCATGCTACAGGAGAAGAGCAAAATATGGAGGATTTTAGCTAAAATGAATCGAGTTAATTCGGTTATGTTTTTGAGGACCAATTCTAGCAAAAATCTGCTCTCACAAATTACAGTTTTCTAGATGTACTTTTTTTTTAATATGCTTTGAATGTATCATAAAAAGACAGGAACTTATGAGCAATTTTGTACATGCTGATTAATACAGAGCAAGAAATGGGCTTTCATTGTCAGAGCACAACGAAAATATTCTACTGTGGGAGAAATGCTCCAACCAAAACCATCGGCAGAATTTTGCAGTATTAATAGCTCCGTAGGTCTCTTTCTAAATGTTTTAAACAATCTGAGAAAGCGTTTAAGTTTTACACATGTGACTCAATTATACACTGTTTTTACACTCAGACACTGATACATGAGCTTGGTGCTTGTTGGAGCCTAGGTCGATCTCTAGTTTCAAACTCTATCGAAGAACTAGATATTCTCAGTTTCCGGGAAAAAAATAAAAAAGAACCTTCCACTTTGCTAAACCTTACAGTAAAATTCATTTTCACCAAATTCTAGCAGGAGAATCCGGAAGCAAAATTTCTCTGTTATACTTCGGTTGCAGTGAAGCGTAACTTGGAGACTTTATAATCTTCGAAGTTAAACGCATTTTGCAGCTTTTTTACTTACTTATTTATTTATATGGGCTATTGTTCAGTTTTTTTAGAAAGTTGTGAGTCCATTAGCAACAGTACAGTTCATTTTGGTGCACACAAGATGACTTACAGCTTTATTAATATGAAAATGCGACAACCAGAGAAGAGAGCATTTCACTGATCGCTATCTATTTGGAACTAATAATTAAACAGAATCGAATAAATCAGTTCCCTGCAGCTGACATTTAAAGTAAGTAAAAATATACGAAAATTCTTTTCAACTTTTATAGCAGAGAGAGAATCTTTTGTATTCATGTGGAGCGATCTAGAAAATTGTTTGCTATTTGTCAGGTGGACTGTCAGATTTATTTCGTAATTATATAAAAATCGGGAAAATGCTCTATTTTAGAATTTTTCAGGCTCAACAATTGAGATAGAGGAAGACTTGGACTATGACGATAGAGGTAATTTGCTGCCAAAGAGTTTGAATATTTGATTCTGAAATAGGTTCACACAGAATGATCCTAGATACATACAAGCTCAATATCTCCATTTACAATATGGTATAAGATATTATAGCGACATCAAACATCAAAACTTAATATTAACAACTCAAACACAAATCCTGGGGGATAGAAGCACTTAATTTGTTTTTCATGAGGAGATACAAAAATGTATGATGTTTGCAGTCAAATAATATGTAGTAGACTCTTAATTCCTGGCATTTGTGTGGTTATTTGGCATTGATGGCTAATTGAAAAAATGCATATCTCAGATAGGATACTGTAAGTTTACATTCATGTTTTAATCTTTCAAGGGAAAATCAGCCACCGGTTCTCATTTAAAGTTTCAGTGACTTTTCTTCACTTATTCTAAAATAAAAAAAAATAAAAAAAAAAAAAACACAAAAATTTGTGAGGAAACATTGTGACTAATGTTCCTTTGAAAAAAATAAAACATAATAGAGATTTTTATACATTGCAATTGAGGGACACATTTTTGACATTTTGCAACCGTTCTGTAGTGAAAAATCTAAAATTGATATATTGGTTAGCATAATGCGGCATTATTACATGTCTTCTTATCATGACAATTGGCAGTTTATGAATATTTACGATATCAACTAAGGTATTGAATCTTACCCTCTTCAACACTGCATTTAAAGAGCAACAAAATGAAGCTTATATGAGATGAATGCATGTGGTTCGTTTAATAGGATTTAACGAAGTTGATTGAGTATAATGCCAACTTAAAGTCCTGGACCTTATGGTTTGGTAAGAGGACACATAGTTTTTGAGCTCAGAAAACAATGAGATCCAGAAAAAAACCGATTAAGTGAAAAAGTAGTCACATTTTTTACTCATGATTAAAAACCCACGAATTACTGAAAATGCCCAGAGTATCAAGTTACAATGAGCACTTTATGAAATGATAACAACTCGAAATGGTAAACAAGTAAAACAACACTGGTGATGAGTGCAGTTACAGATGGGGTCAAAAAAATTTAGTACGATAAATTCTTCTTTTTGCGACAGTCAGGACAAAACCACTGTCCTTTCGGTGGCACCATGATACCGACGCATTCGAAATGGAACCATTCAATTCTGCAGTCATTACCATCACATGCAATCATTTCTGAGACTTCGTCATAAGGGCATTGACAGTAACAATATAGGTTTGAATTTTTCTCTCCAGATGGCTGAGTAGCAGGCGGCATCGGTGGAAAAGAAGCCTGCGCCTGCGGTGGTTCGGGGAACTTTTCATCGATATTTAGCTTATCATCATCGCTATCCGATGATGAGGATGGAGTTGGAGGCCTGTGCCGAACTGGTGGAAGTGTACTGCGAACAACATTCGATACTGGTGGCAACACAGGTTTAATCGTTATTGTTGGTTGGTGCGACTGATAAGGTTGGTAAGATGACATAGAGGGAGGCTGTATTGGGAAAGAAACATTGAAAGGGTTAGGCCTAGTCAATGTGGGCTCAGACTTTCGCATGGCCACAACTTTTTTGTGTTTTTTAGGCCTGAATCGGGGCTTGCTATTTTCTGTTTGGTTTTCTTCTTCACTTGAATAGCCGTAGAATTTATTTTTCACTCGCCTGCGCTTGGATGATCTTTTGCTCTCTGATTCCGACCCACTTCCACCGGTGCTCAACGTTCGATCTGAAAAATGCTCTGATGTTGGGGTTTGAGGAACACTATAGTTTCTAGCATTCGGATTTGGTAGTTTTGTGATTAGCGGCGGTGTCGCAGGTAATTGTGATAATTTTGATTCTAATGTTGGAGCATCAGGAGGCATGCTAGTTGGGAGTAAAGCTTCATTTCGTTTCCGTTTGGTTTTCAGTTTCTTTTTTAGCTTTGGCGATGCTACCGGTTGCGGTGTCGCGGGCGCTTCTTCAGCTGATACCATGGGTGATGAAGGCGCAGTATGAGTTGGGGCAACTGACGCCAGAAGCATCAACTGGTCTTTTTCTGACTGCTGTTTCTCTGCAAGCATTTTATTAGCATGCTGCTGTGGGTACTCATCATAGAAGTCTTCATCAGTTAAGGTAATATCAGTATCAAGATCGGACTCCATGATATAGGGTTCTTCATTCTCTACAGAAATTGCTGGCTCCGCTTGGGTGTCGATTTTGGGTGACTTTGTTTTGCCCCTTTCTCGCCTTTTCTGGCGCCGCTCTTCTTGCTTTCGTCTGTTTTCTGGACTCGAACTGTCAGAATCTGAGCTTGTAGAGGTTGAGCTGTCAGAACTGGAGCTAGAGCAGCTGCAGTTGGGACCGCACGAACAACTGCTCGAGTCTGTATCGCTACTTGAGGAACTACTTGAAGAATTACTGCTCTTGTTCAGTTTTTTCTTCGGTGACTTTGACTTCCGTTTGGTTGGCGAGGAATCAGATGCTGAGGTTTCTTTGGTATCCAGTGTTGAATTCAAGGATGCATTCATATCAATGCTGGTTTCAGGTTTGATTTCTTTATTCTCAGAACCCTCTGGCTCGCTTGACTTGGGTTTGCAGTAATCATGGTCTGCCATAATTACGTCCAACCACTTACTGGCTGTTTCTTCAGCATTGGACTCTTTCTTATCTTCTGTTTCTTCAGCATTGGGCTCTTTCCTCTCTTCGGTTTCTTCAACATTGGGCTCTTTCTTCTCTTCGGTTTCTTCAACATTGGACTCTTTCTTCTCTTCTGTTTCTGCGAGTATGTTTTCTTTCATATCACTCGGTTCTTCAGGTTTACCCTCAATTTCAGATTTGACCTCCACTGTCTCCAGAGGCATGGTAGATTTCGGTAGCTCAGGCTCTGAGTCACTTTCTGACGATAAGTTTAATGGAGGTAAATCTGTTAGGTCAAGCATTGGCTTTTTCTTCTTAGTTTTGTTTTTCTTTATTCGCACTACAGGCACAGTATCGTCATCAACATCAATGTTCTGCTTTTCATCAGTTTTTTGAATTTGAATAGGGGGATTAGTTAAACCTAGACTTTCTGCAACTGCTGGATCGTACTCTTTTTTCTCGACCTCCGTTCCAGAGCCACCCTCTTCTTTACTAGAATGGGAGATCTCATGCTTTTCCAGAATCTTCTTGGATATGAACTTTTCTTCACATTGCGTGCATGCGTGGGGTTTTTCATTTGAATGCAACCTCTTGTGAACCCTCAAAGCTACAGTGCGTGTGAATGTTGCGTTACATTCATCACAAACGACTGTGGCAGGAGGAATACAAAAATGGTAAACATGAGGCCATTTCTTCTGTAAACACTTCTTACAAAGAACACTTTCAGTGCCATGTTTCCAGAATAAATGACGCGTTATATCTGGCTTGTTCCGATATGCGATCCCACACCGATAACACAGATGATGGAGTTTGTGTTTCCACATGTGAGTGGCCAGTTTCTGCTGGTCTGTTGAAACATCTAAGCAAATTTCACATGTATGGTGAGATTTGCGGATATGTACCATGAGTCTAAAAGCAGAAGGGATTTTGTCAATATTGCAGAAACAACACCTGAATAAGATGTCATTAGGTTGGTAAGTCCCTGGACACATGTGACAAAGTAATTCTGAATAAGAGTAGAAATTTGACTTGCACATGACACAGAGCAAAATTGTTTTCTGGTGCATTTTACGCTTGTGAGTGTACAGATCTTTATGCTGCAGCGTCCAGAAGGGGCATTGAAAACAAGAGAAAGTTCCATCATATGGTAAATTGGAAGCTTTATCTGAGCTATCATATGAATTGGTGTTGAAAAATATGTTTTCTAGAGGGGTTAGTCCATTCTTCAATACAGAAATTAACTTCTCTGGCGAGTCTTCGACTCTTGATGGTGTAAACCTGTGTTCAGCTAGCAAGTGAAGAACTAACTCTCGAGCATGAACAGCTATCTTCAATGCATGATTGCAGTATGAGCAAGCAGTACAAGCGATTCGCACACATTCTTTCACTAGTGTATTTAGTGGTACCGATTCTAAAGGACTGGACAACGGAAGAGTTAGGGCTGGAACCTCTTTAGAGGCTAATTCTATACCATCATCGTCAGGTCCTGACCTGGAGGGACTGCCCTGATCCGAGTCAAAATTATCAACAGCATTATCTCCATCGTAATCTATTATCATTTTTTCGTCAGCATGATTACTTTTCAAGCTTGACTTACTGTCCGTTGTCATGTCATTATTGTCTACAGCCATTGATAATTTATTGCTGTCAGAATCTGAGGTATCATTAGAGTTTACACTTGGATTCTGTTTAGGATTTGTGTCAGCAAGGTTGCTTGCAATATTTGAAGATGCATCAGCAGGTTGACTATCTGACTCATATTGCATCCTACTATCATCAGAAACAGATGGTTGGGACTCCATTGACACATCGATATTACTATCATTCTTCTCAGAATCTTTCTCACTAATTTGCGATTGGTCTGTAGGATTCAAAATACTTTTTGAATCTACATTCTCTTCAGTTTGAAAATGGTGATTAGAGCCTGTAGGCTCTGGGGATTCATTCTCATCCTCGCAATTTATAGGACTGGTAATACTTCTAGATCGAGCTGGTTTCGTTTCAGCCTCATAATCAGGGTCAAACACTGAAGAATCTGATTTGTTAAGCTTACTTTCACCCTCTTCACCCTCTTCATCCTCTTCGTCCAGAGAATCATTATCAGGGTCTGCTTGACTTTCGACTTTTTCAAAATTCGAGTTTAACCTAAAATTAGGATTATTAAAAGCAGACTTTTTGATGATCAATTTCATATCTGAGCATTTGACAGGGTTTTCAGATTTCTGAGACTCACGACTGTCAACACTTGATACTTCATTGAATTTCTTGACTTGCGTATCACTTTTGTTTTCGAGGATTGAGTTAGAGGTTTCTACTAGATTATCCATCTCTTCAGCATTGGAATTACTAAAGGTAGCGTCACCTTGGTTACCACTAGGGTTAGGACTATGATCATGCAAGGCTGTTAATGTACTGCTTCTAGATTCATCTTCATTATTTTTGGTTCCTAAATCTTCCTCTTCAGGCAAATTAGACACTTTACCATGACTTCCAGAGGAATCTTTAGAACAAGCAGCTAAATTACTTTCTTCAGAGGGCTGTACAGGGGAGTTTACAGTAGGTATAATGGTCTCTTCTTTTGAGTTACCTTCCCCGAATAGCCTTGACAAGATTGGAGTGTCATTTGGTTTGACTACTTGTGGTAAATCACTACACTTGGGCGACTCAAATTTCTCTGAGTCACTAGGTTCGGCCCCTGACATACTTTCCCCTTCTTGCAAGTCAACGCTACAAAAACTTGAGGCAATATCATAACTCTTATCATCCCGTTTTGGCAGTATCATAGTTGTGGTTGTGCTGGGATTTACTCTAATAATACACTTGGTGGTGGCGACCTTCGTATCAGTCTGATTACCTTTGAAAATTAAATTCCTCTGACAGCGTGGTAAGTGTCCATTTTTAACATTGCATACATTACAAACAAACGAACAGTTGTGTGAGCTCCAGTCATCAGATTCACCAAATGTCTTCCCGCAATCGGTGCAAGATACAAAAAGTGCGCAGTTGAACATTTCCTTAAAGTCCGACAGAGTAGGAAACGATTTCACTTCGACTCCATGTATTAACACTAAGTGATCAGACAGTAAGTAACTCATTTTGAACATCTTAAGGCACAGGAGGCAAATAAATTGGTGGTGGACCTCCTGCATGTGTAAGAACAATTCCCAGTTCTCGTAGTACGTGCCACACGCTGAACAGAGATACACCTTTCTCGATATCCGAAAATTCATCTGATTGATGTCATCTGCCGTAGGGTAGGTCACTTTTTCAAAATTGGGCTTCTCTAAACTTGTTGAACTTCTGCATGCTTCCGAAGACTGGCAGTTTTTCTGATGTTCTCTCAGTTCAGCGTAGCTTTGAAAACCGACTTGGGCACAAATACAACACTTGAATTTTAACGAGGGTTGGAGTCCCAGATACTGTGCGTACTCCGTCATATGCTCCTCTCCAATTTCTCCACAGTTCTGACCAGGACTTGGAGCAGGCAAAATATATTTGTGCTTGGATGATGGAAGCAACTTTTTCTTCTTTAGACTACAGGATTCTAAGCAATCATTTTGTGATAACCTTTTAGTTAGTGATGAAGATTGTGTTTCACTATCAGTTCCAAAATTTTCAGTAACCGTGGGCATGTCAGAATCTTTTGAATTTTCCACATTAGTCTCCTCCTTATAAGTACCAAGGTCTGATCGTTTGGTGCTTTCTTCCGACTCTAACTTGTTTTCTAAAGAATTTGAATACATCTCAACATCAGGACTGGAGAGCCCACTTTCTTTATTTTTAACTGTTGTACTAGTTTCACCTCCATCTTTTGGTTCTGAGCATGAATCTGAGAAGGATTGATCTAAACTCATTCTTGTATCTTCCTTATTGGACATTGAGGGTGTATCCTCATTTTTACTTAATACAAAATCACTTCCACCGATAACTTTTAGGACATCGATATCCATTGGTTCTGTTTCATTGCTGACACCTATTATCCTCATGACAGCATCTAGCTCCTTCTTTGATGTTCCCCCTATGTTGGGATGGATCACGTCTGTTGGAGACCCTTCAGAGTCATTTTCCATTGCCGAACCAATAACTTTCATAACGTCAACTGAAGTTCCTTCTGACTCTATATCTTTGCTACAGCCAATTACATTCATAATGTCAGTAGTTGTTTTATAGGGTTCCTCTTTACTATCCAATCCAACAGTTTTTGAGTCATTAGAAGCAGTGCTTCCTGATTCTTCTTCTATTTTGCAACCAATAACATCCATGACATCAACTCCAGCACCAAGGGATTCTTTTTCATTACTTCCACCGATAACTGCCATGACATCAACCGCAAGTTCTTCATTTTCTTGGTCACTATCTTCGTTTCCAGAACTTAGATTGTTCAAATGAGACATGTTTACCTCACTTCCCTCATCATCAGATAAACTTGAGTCACTCGATATTTCCATTCCCATGTCCTGCGATTCAAAATTAAGATCTAAGTCTTTGGAAGGCTTGTTAGTTTTGGTTACTTCCTTTGAAATGTTAGCGTTAGATGTTTTAACTCCTATACTGATGGATTGGCATATTTCTTTCGAATTGGAGTTACTACAACTATCTTCATCAGCTATTCTATTACCAAAAGCATCTACCTCAGAGGAATTACGAACAGATCTTACAGCAATTGTATCTTTTAAATTCCTCTCTCCACCCGTACAGTTTGAGAAAGAATCTTTTAAAGGTTGGGTATGATCAGAGTTATTAGAATCCTCTTGTTCCATTTCTTCTACGGAATTTTCAGGTTTAGAAATATTCTTGGTTTTAGATACACTATTCAGCATGAGTTGGTTGCTAGAATTTTTTGGGCTTTGATCTACATTATTGGACAATTGATTGACGGGAGCTTGGGATGAATTAACTTTCTGCACAGAGTTGAAAGAGTTGTTGAGACTGGAATTGTCAGTTTTCTCAGTACTGTTGAAGAATTTGTCTGACAAACACGAGTCTTGGGAAGCTTCTTTCAGTGGACTAGTAAGCGTCTTTTCTGGAGATCTTGCAGTAATTACATCATTGAACTTAACACAGGTACTACTATTCAGCAATTCATTAGAATTTTCGTGATTTAAATGAGGATCAATCCTTTTGATGAATGAATTATTCAGATTACTTTTAACACTATTACAAAGGGTATTTTCAATTATTTGGGAGACATTTTGGACTGGCTCTGGTTGGTCTCTGCTGTTCTCTGAGTCACTACTATCAGATGACAAACTCAACTTCCTTTCAAAGACAATTTCATTGCTTTTGAGGGATACATGCGACCCAACTGAGTCGATGCTTTGTCTCTCATTTCTATTTGCATTATAATTACTTAAACCGGAGTTTGAATTTTCAATTGGTATTGAGTCTATGGAGGTGTTGAAATTAGATATGCTACCTTTAAAATTTGTTGAGCTACGTCTAGGATTGGGACTCGAATTTACACTTTCATCGTCTTTCTCCGGACTACTCCAATCTTTACAGTTTTCTAATTTGCTTGGAGTCTCAACCGAATCTGAGCTACTGCTGTCATCGGAGAGTCTACTGGATTTTACATCGTCACAAAATACCTTGCTGGGCTCAACTTTATTTGAGTCGCCAGGTTGATTACAATCCCTAATGCTTTTCACAGACAATTTGATGCCTGTACCAGTTAAAGAGCTAGACCATTGATTTACTGGTGAATCAGAGTTTACAGATGTGTTTGACTGGTTCAAAAAGGATTTGGACCTCTCGTCATCACTACTACTACTGCTTACGTCGCTGCTGGCAGATGAGTCATCAGAACTGCTGCTTTGACTGAGTTGCTCGGGATCCAAACTCTCCTCCTCATCTTCCTTCTCCGAGACCTTCCCGTTGACTCGTTCCAATTGTGAGCCACTCTCATTCGGATCCAAAAGTACTCCTGGCATGCTGACTTTCGGCTTCTTGGCATCAACGTGGTCTGACTTCAAGGGACTGTCATCCTGATCATGAAGGTCTTTTGATACGATGAAATCTGTCTCGATTACGTGCGATGTTAGGTCTTCATCTTGGACATTTTCACTTTCCATTTTTCTGTTGAAAAAGAAAAATCGTATTAATGAAAGGTAAGGATAAAGGTCGTATATAATATCAAATTGAAAAAAGCCTCAGAAAGGCAAGACAAATACAGGCAAGAATAAGAGGAGCAGAAATGACGCTTTCAGAGCAAAAGTAAAAAATTATGAAAAACACAATACTTATTTCTAAACATTGAGTAAAATGCTGATTTTATTTAGGACAAAATTTGATGAAATTCCAAGCTATTTTCTTTGAAAACACCGCTCAGTGATTCAAATGCATTTAACTTCAGTGATTAAGGGGGAAAAAAAAATTATTTCCCATTGGGCAAAAGAAAAGAATCTACTAACAAAATTTTAAGTCTTAACAAGACTTAATTGTTATGCTTTGTTTTCTGGTAAAAAATTAAGCATGAGAATAAATTAGGAGACATCTGATGTGGTTAGGTCGAGTTTGGTGAAATTCATCTGATTATCCCATGTTTCACAGATGTATTAGAGTTTCAAGGCTGAGTTTTTCCAAATGGGTCAGTTGCGCTGGTCACAGAATCGTGTTTTGATGCTTTATTCTTGTAGATTAGTTAAAAATAATAAGATCTGTCCAAACGGCAACTTTCTACATTGAATATTAACAGAGATACCGCACCTTGAAAAACGTGAATTATGATGTCATCCACAGCGTTAGTACATACCATGTTATGCACAACTTCGGTTGATGACGTCATAAATTGCGTTTTTCAAGGCATGATATCTTGGTTGATATTCAACATAGAAAGTTGCTGTTTGGATAAATCTTGTTATTTTGAACTGATCTACAAGAATCAAGCATCAAAACATGATTCTGTGACCAGCACAACTGACCCATTGTCTGCTCAAGATATTCTGTAATGTCTGTGAGTGATGCAAGGGGCCACATAGAAAATTAAAAAAATTAAAAAAAAAACAAGCCTGATATCATTCATGAATGACCTCTGAGTAAATAGGTAGCCAATTCGGCAAAATTTAGCCTCCAGCAGAATGATGTTTGTTTACAATTTCTGGACAGGTAGCTTCCTTATTAGCAAGAAAAGAACTTCCTTGCTAATTATGCCTCCTAAATGAGAATCACATACATAAAAAGGTTTATCTATATACAGCAGGCATTCAAAAGCTTTTGATGTTTAGTGCTCATCCTTTTCGTTTCAGACTTGCAGGGGCAGATCTGCAGGCAGAGGAACCGGGAAAAGTCCTGGTGGGCCAGTCGAAATTAAGGGTAATTTTAGGCCTGATTATCTCCTTCATACAGCAAAGAAAAACCCATTAAAATGGGTCCTTGCAGCACTGATAGACCGACATTACTATTTAATTAAATGGACCCAGTTTACCCTTACAGACTTGCTCTTATTGGCAGTCTCGTCCTCCTTTAATTTCATGACTGTTTTGGGAAGTTACAAGGGTTGATGCATCGAAAATAAATAGGTTTTCCTCATATCAAAATCCGAAACATAGATGGATTACTTTTCGTCACACCTCTGATGTGAGGGTGCATCTCAATTTCCACATCAACTTTGTGCTCTGTATAATTTTATGCTTCCCGGGGTTCATGTGGAAATAGGGTTACGCCTGTAAGTCAAAGGAGCAACATTATGGATTATTGTATTTAAATGCGACTAAGTAACCTGAGTTGTTGTTTTTTTACTTCCTTTTCCCATGTAGTTGAAAAAACTATGTACACTATCTTTGCTATTCATTAATTGCAACCAACAATCAGCTGATGGCATCATAATATGCACGGATCAAATTAGAGGGCTGATGACGCTGATTTTATAAATTACCTACAGATGAATAATTTTAGCTTGATTTTGTACCATTTCTCAGCGGTCCATAATATTCCTGATCACGCAATCCGAGCTTGCGCAAGGATTGAGGAAAGCCTGCAGATTTTTTTTTTGGTAGAAGGGGCGACACGGCGCAATGCCTAGAATAGGAATGGTAAAATAAGCGTAGCTTAAGCCCCTCTTACTATCATTTTAAAAGTTTCTTCCCACCGGTCAACCGAAAAACTGACAACTAAAAAATGAAATAAAAAAAGTCATCACTTTTTGCGGAAATACTTTTTTAGCTTGTGCAAAATTGTGGAAAGCAGGGAACTCTATCGACCCCTGCCTTTTCTAATGACAAATGATGGCAAAGTTGTAGATGGAATGCACCTCAGGAGGCATGAGCTTAAAACTGATAGAATTCAAAATATCATGATTGAGATTAGTAAACATCTCTGACAGTCTGTGCTCTGGAAAATAAAAATCTTTGAGAGATGGGAGAAGAAATGAGAAATTTCATAAAATTTAATAAATCTTTGCCAGAGACTTGATATGCTATGAGACACAGAAATGATAAAATCTTAATTTTTAAAATTAAAAAAAAAAAGGTATTATGAGTCTTTTGAAGTTTCTCATTGAATTCATGGATAATTGTTACAGGTTGTCAACAAAGCTCATGAAAAAACATTGATATTTCATGGAAAATGAGAAGAAATTTTTGAGCAAAGTGCAATTCTTTCAGGTGAAATATCACTTTCCATCTTTGAGAGGGAGGATTTACACCTAAATAATTCCTTTCATATCCATCCTAAGTAAATTAACAAAAATAGCCAGGAAAAATGTATCAATACTTCTATTATCTAGGAGATGACTCTGTAGAGATAACTAAGCTAAACAATAGATACCTTTGAGAAGAAGATCTAAAAGCTGAATTAAGGGAGTTTTAATCAACTTCCGATCAATCGGCTCCTTTTTCCTTCTTCTCATGTCACCACTGAAACAGAAAGATTAAGAATTCATAGTACATACACATTGTATTCTTTGAAATATTACAGTATTATTTTGTTGAATAGAAATTTGAAAACAATGATAAAAGTCTCCCAACAGCTTGGATTACAGAGCAGTCAATAATCTTGGCCTTAGACTCATTGGATCAAATGACTCCTCCAATCCCTTATAACTCTTACTACAACGCTTTGTACGGTCATCCAGAGGAGTTCATTCTAAGAGAGAAATAAGTAGTAACCCTGCTATGGGAACATGTCAATTAAATTAATAGTAGGGAACATGCCATTAAATTAAATGATGCGGCTCAATTTCAACTTTATCTCATCATAGCAGATCTCATCTGATTAGCTTATACATTCAGCTTGCCAACAATATTTTCTCTTATTCTCTCGGAGTGACTAGTGTCACACAAACAATCTAATTATTGGATCGTTTGATATTTTGGGGGGGAAAAACACTTCAAAGGATTCTCATAATGGCTTAGTTAACATCGTACAGAGAAAGGTCTGTTGGAATTAGTTTGCGCAAATCAGAGATGACAGTTGACCTTCAGCGACTTTACAAGACAATTAAACTGCAACTACTGAATAAATTATGATTACACTAAGGAGGCTTGTAGGTTTATGATTTGCATATTGGTTTTTTTAAACCTCATTGCACTGATATGTCTCATTCAGAGGATTATAATCCAAAAACAGTAATTGTCTCATGTGCAGGATTTCTTTGGAGGCACCTTACATTAATGATTTTCTCTACCTACTGCACGGTGGCTTAGTCCTAGAATCACTTTCTGCAGGACTCACAAGGATGTCTATAGCTCGCCATTTAAAATTAATTCACTAGAGAGTCAGCTCGGAGTAAGATATGCTCATAACATACCATCCTGCTTACACCAAAGTCTTAGGTTCTACCTAAATTTCAGTCTGTTCCTAATTGTACTTTCGAGGGTTCTTCTACTTCTTTCAGAAGTTTTTCTACCTACTTTCATCATTTGACGTACTAAAATTCCATTGGTATATTTATTGTTTTTGCTTTGGCAACATACTTAATGGATTATTCGTTCCGCTGTACTTGATGATAAGCTAAGTTCCTACTATGTAGACGTTCGGACACAACGTTGACTACATGATTATACAGGTTGGTTGAAGAATCTATGAATCTTAAATGGCCATAAATGAAAAATGGCTGAGAAATTCTCTGTCCGGTCAAAACATTCTTATCTTTCACGGTTCTTCAATAGGTCCCGCGGTTATTAAGATCCAAAGAACAGACACCGGCTCAACTAATGCGCGTTGAGCCACTAAAACCGTCTGAACCAGCTATGACGTTGATAAAGTGAGTCATGTCATTTTAAGATTTCGCATTATTGCACCATGTGCCGATCACGATATAACGCATTCCATAACTCTAGGTCTGAGGAACGTTCCACCGCAGGGATCCTGCTGAGGGGCTGGAATGTACCTTATTTCTCATAGTAACTGGAACTCATAGGCAGCTTACTTGTGAGAGCAAAGGGGTCAGTTCTTACTTAATAATGGCCGTTAAGTAAGCCCGTTACTACTAAACTAGTCCAACCGCGGTGGACACCAGGCCACCAGAAGAATAAAAAATGATCACATACCAGGAATGAAATCGATATTTTGATGCCAAGATAGATGTGTAGTCCTTGCATGATCCAGATTTATGTAGTCACAAGAAATTTAGAGCATTTGCAAAACAAGGTTGAATGTTCACAAACACTGTGGGATGCACTACGGAGCGAAAGTATGTCGCGGTGCGTGAGGGATCGAAGGATCACATTAAAACTTAAGTTAAAACTTACACGAGGGACAAAATTACAAAATAACTTCAGGAAATGCTGAGCAAAGCAACAGTAAATATAAATGAATAAAATGGCTGATGAAAACGCGCACTCTCAACCACAACACGGACTTTTGTTTATCAAAATAAACCGACTTAAACTTCTTCAATCACCTGAAAGATTTCGGTTTGAAATTTTAAGCGATGTAAATTTCAGTTTCCACAATTATAAGATGCGAAAGAATGGTAGAAATACACTTTAATTCACTTTTTAATTGGCGATGACCTGTACCCCGCCTAAAAGGTTAGAAAATGGCGACTGCACGCTCGCACGAAAATAAACAAAAGCTTCACTGCCCGCGAACTTTATCCTTTATCATTTGAACTCAATAATTTGTTAGTTTGGGCTGAGTATTACATTCAGATTCCAGCCCGAAGAGAATTGAAAGTTTCCTTTAAAGTTGAATGGAAGATCCCTAATGAGGTGAAATTACGATGAATGATTAGGGGGGTCACTAATGAGTCCCCGTCAATGTGACTCCAGGGAAAAGCCCCAATTTCTTGGGCATAATGTGAAATCATGGGATCAAATTGATAGAAATATAGCCAGACTTGCTAAGCATCAATATTAGTCCATCCAAAGCCAGGTTTACAAACGCTTCTCCGAAAATTTTTCGAAAATTTGCAAATTTATTTAGGCTTACGCCTCATGTTCCAGATCCAACGATATTTTCCCACGTTCCTATGACGCAACTGACAATTCAGTCCAATGTTCAATGTTTCTATTTTTAAGGTTTCAACGTTGCCAAGTTTACGAAAACGTAGCAATCTCAAAAACTAAAATTCAATCAGATTTTTAACAAGTTAATAACGATAAAATATTAAAATTTATTAGAAATGTTGCAATTTATGTCGTAATTTGATTATTAGAGTTGTTTTGGTAATGAAGTATAGAAAACTTATAAATCAAGATGTTATTTATTTCCTCTGTTTATTTCTGAACTTGGCAATAGATATTCTAATTTGGTTCACATTTCTCGTTCCTTGGCGGTATTATCATTGTTTTGATTTTGTGAAATGTGAATTTGATGCCGCATGCAAATTGTGACTTTGAATTTCCTTTACTAAATTAGTAAATTTGTTATGTTTTTCAGTTTAATTTAATCCAAAATTTTGAATCTTTGACAGCTTTAAGCATCAGGTAACGAGACTAAACTTCCGAATCTTCAATTATGTCTTTCGGAACCAGCACTCCAACTACAAAACCACCAACCCTGGGATTTGCTCCTCTTGGAACATCAGCAGCTTGTGAGTTCTAATTTGCATTAAAACTTCTATTTTTAAAGAATTAGGAAGCTAAAAGATCAATTCAGAATGTACACACTACCCACAGAAATGAATAGATTTTGTTCAAATAAAGTTATTGCTTCTCCTGAGAGTCCTGCTAAGAGTAACACTTTCGGAAACGCAGAAAGTAAACTTTATCTCATGGAAATGAACTGAGAGCCCACTGGCTTCAAAGGAATAGTCTACGAAATTCTCAGATTAATCAGTTGATCTTACGTTTACCTTCCAATTGTTGTAAGAGGCTAATTTTACTTGGAAGTAAACTTTTATGTGGATGCCTGAAAAACTAAAGTGTCTGCGCTTTCGGCAGAGGTCAACCTCCAAGTATTGGTAATAACTTAACAGTTTCAGATTGGAGGTAAAAGATGAGACAAACATCATATCAACCTAAATGTATCAATTGTCAGCTGTCCCATTTTCCATGCACATTTTTGTTGAATAATGCCATTTTCCAATGCAACTTTCATCTCATCTTCTCTTTCAATATTCCTACTAAGCAGGTTTACAGAAATAGCCTGCGAGTTACAGCAAGTTGGAGGAAATTTTAAAAAAATGACCTTTTTTTGTTTTTTAATTTTTAAGAAAAGTAGGATGAATCCCTTGCTTTACTGACAAATCAGACAAATCAGAAACATGCTGTTCGGTATTAAAGCCAGATAGCAGGATTTGTTTGGCGTCTTGAAACTTTCTACATCTCTGTCAGTATTTACGCAATGCAATGTATACTTGGAGCACTTTACGGCTCTTGATAACCATTTTGAAAACTAAGAAAATAATCGATAAGTAAGTCAAATAGGGAAAGAGATAGCCGCAAAATCACTTTATGCCAACTTCCTTCTAACTAGAGCACCTGGGTTTAACAGAATAGCAGCAGTGTATCTAGTGAAATGTAGTTACAATGATAAAGCAATGGGATCTTCTTTCCTCATGGATTAACTTTTTCCTCATATTGAATTTGACGCCTAACCATTGTTTCATGTTCTCTATTTTGTTTCAGCTTCAATGCCATCCTTCAATTTCTCTGGTGGAGGAACAAAACCATCTTTCAGTTTTGGATCGACACCTGGTAATTATTTCAATTCAATTCTCTTTTTTACCATAGCCGGAGCCTAAGATTGCCCAAGGTTCCTTCTGGAAATAGGGAATGGGGGGCAGGATTGCAGCTTTGAGGGAATGAATCAGTAAATAATGTTAAGCGAATGAAAAAAGCAGGGGACTAACTTTCAGGGTGTCTACAGGTCTGAAAAACCTGTGGTAAACAGGGAATTTCAGAAGGTCAGGGAAAAGTTACGGAATGTTATGAGTTAGACTGGAGCAAGTCTGTTTGAAGATAGATTTCAGCGGAAGCCAGGGTCAAGGGCATCAGCAGGCTGATTGTTGAAATTGATAGACAAAGTTATAGACATAGAGGACATAGGGAGTATGGAGCAATCCTATCAGCTGAAATTTGCTGTTCCTGTAGACTAAAGGAGAAAATTATGGACTAACTAAAGGGTTTCTCGTGGGTTGCCGTTAGTCAGTCTATTACCTACCTCCTTTGCCCATTTCAACCATCTGCTTCCACCAATGATGCCCTCATCCTTTTTGTCTGCTTTATCTACAGCTTTGTCTATCAATTTCAATAATCTACCCGCTGGGGGGTAAACATTCATGATCTTGCAATCTCTTGAGATATGAGCCCAAATCGACTGTACTAAGCAAAAAGGAACCAAGCCACATCAGCTATTGTCAAATTTATTGGGCAATGTGATTTATTACATGAAAATGGTTGTGCAGATTTTTTTGCAAATTTTAATGAATTTTCTGTATAGTTTTGAACAAATTCCTCAACATTTTGACAAGAATAAGCATGAGCGTTCTCTTGGAAAAATTTTAATTGCCCAGTTAAGTTTTGAAATAGCTGATGTGGCTTGGCTCCTTCCAGCTAAATGTGGTCCAAATTATGTATACCCTCAAGATGGAAAATTCCAAAATTAGAAGGCTCCCTCAGTGATAAAAATGAGAAAAATTACATATTTTCCCAAGAGGCTAAAGTTAGATTATAAGAAACTATCAGGACCTTGGAACTTTTTGTATCCCTGAAAGCTGCTCAATAGCTTCATTCTAGCAGTAGTTACAAGATACTAAATTGTAACCTACCTTCTCAAATCTGCGCAACTTTTGGGAAGGAATGAAATCATACTGAGCAGCCCTAAATTTTTGAATTGTAATTAAGGCCTCTGGTAGGTGGAGGATGCAAGTGACAGTTTTTTTATTATTAAAAAAAAAAAAAAAAANAAAAAAAAAAAAAAAAAAAAAAAAAAAAAAAAAAAAAAAAAAAAAAAAAGATTTTAGTGATATAGAACCAAACTTACTTCAAATTAAACTTTGTACAAAAATTGACCTTAAGAATTCAACGTTCAGCTTTATAACATCTGATGAAACTATTCATTTGTAAAAGGTAGCAGTAGCAATCTGATAATAAACTATGTTTTTTTATTTAAAAAAAAATAAAGTAAAATAAAAATAACAAAGTAGGCAAAATAAGAAAAAAATAAAGTAAAACAAAAAAAATAAAGTAAAAAAAAAAATAAAGTAAAAAAAAATAAGGTAAAATAAAAAAAATAAAAAAACACTTTCCATTTGCCATGAGATTCAATGTACCTGTTTTTGAACTTGGATAAATATCCAGTGGTTTACCATTATTTCCTTTCTTTTTCAACACAGCATCAGGAACAACTGGATTTTCTCTTGGAGGCGCTCCTGCAGCCCAAACCACAGCAACTCAAGCCACTTCCACGGTGCCAACGGCCACAGCTTTAACAACACCTGCAACTTCTGCTGCACCAGCTACTCAAGATGCAGCAAAACCGGGCTTCTCCCTTAACTTTTCCATGCCAGCAGCTACTTCCTCCGCTGCAACAACTGGCTCATCTCTTCTACCCAGCACTACCATTGCGTAAGCCTTAGATTATCATATTACTTTTCTTTTAACTTTAGTGGAAAAGGCTTATGCATGTGTGCTTAAAAGCAATACTCAATCCACCACTGTCCAATCCCCTACAGAAGAAGAAGAACTAACTCATTTGCTCTCACATCAAAAATTTTAGCGCACAAGAACTGAAAACTGTTAAACTTGGTTGAGGAATGGTTCCTTTGGACTCATTCTCATTTTGGTATGATATAGAATGAAGTAGAATTGCTACACTGGAGCTTTGTCATTAGCCAGGACTTGTCAATCTGTTTTTTCTCTCTTAAGTGCATTTTAGTCTCTTTAGTTCACATTTCTACTTTTTTCCCCCTGTCATTTTCTTATCCACACAATACATTTATCGCCGTGCTGATTCTTTCATTAATAGTTTGGTAGATGCTGAATTATCCCCACATTTGGTGTAGTGTCATCCTCCCTGTAGTCAGCAGTAAAATCTATACAAGAATCGTCCAATGAACTGGTGTACCAGTGAATGTGTCAAAGTTTAGTTCCCTTAATGAGTATGCTTTTCCAATATATGCTTGAGGGCGCTCAAGTTGAGTATGCTTTATAAGTATCGACAAGTTCATCACAGTGATAAGAGAGCGAGAGACACAATAGCCCGAATGCAGACAACAATAAAAACACACTAAAATACAAAAAACAAATGGGTTTACAAGGCTAGAGGAGACACAAAACAACCAGGATGTTTCGAGCCAATTACATGCCCATTCTCAACTGGAACAGAAGCTAAAAAATACAAAAATTAAAACAAGAAAATGAGCATGCAACTGACCGAGGTAGGAATCAGTGCAAACACACAATCATCACATTGAGCATACAGTTCTGTTAGGTCTTGATATGAATTTTTTTCATTTTTCTGTTTCCTTTAGAACCTCCACCACAACTGCCCCATCGAGCACACCTGCATCTATAAACTTTGTTCAACTAGAAGAATCAATCAACAAATGGACTCTGGATCTAGAAGAACAAGAGAAGACTTTCATGAACCAGGCCGCCCAGATCAATACTTGGGATCATTTTCTTATTAAAAATGCAGATAAGGTATGGTACATACTGCATAATATTCCGTTAATACACCTTTATACTGTCGTGCTAAGGAGTGAGGGTAAATATTTCATGAGCTGACTGAATTTTCTCTAGTTTTAAAAGTGGTAGAAGGAAAATAGGTTTGAAAAGGGAACCAACACTGTTTTAGAGTATTTTCTGAAGGAAATTCACTACTGCGTTCCCCCTAATGGTAGGACCTGGACTGGGGACTTTGTAAAAAGCACTTATCTTGAGTCTTAAATCACGAATATCCATGCCATTCATTTCCTGTCGTATATATATTTTTAGTCTTCTATTTGTAAGAAATTTGACAGATTTCCCTGTCAAGTTAAGAATTAAAAGAATTGTGACAAAAACAACTAACAATCCTCTAAAATCTTCAGGAACACATCATACCAATGGGTGAAGTGCGACACCAAGTATCTTAATTGTGGAGTTTCAAAATCACTGCTCCTAGTTTATTTGTTTGAATAGGAACAAATCAACTTTATAGCTTGAAATTTATACAGAATATTCCAATAGCAGAGAAGAAAATGTAAGAAAGTTTTCAAGAAATTACATAGACTAGTTTTCCAATGAATAAATTAAGTATGACTGGAAGTCTACAACATCGCAAACGGAGATTCGTGGTCGCTAACTTATTTTATTCTTCACCAAACACAGGCACCAGCCAAACATGATACGATACATGCAGCAAAGAAGGGAGGGGGGGGCTTATTTTGGGTCTGATACACCCTGTATAGAAATAATTTTGTTTTCCAGGTTTTTGGAACTTTTTAATATTTTCCCTTCTGCAGCAGCTCAGGGGGCAAGCTGATTAAATGATACGAAGGAAAGTTGTTTTTTTTTCTCCCTCTTCTATCTCTCCTACCAATGACCGTTTTTTCTCTGTTTTCAGTCACTCTTTGCTTAAAGTCTGTTTCTATTTTTCAGATCGTATCTCTAAATAATGAAGTAGAAAACGTCAAACTTGAGCAAAAGAAATTAGATCACGAGCTCGATTTCATCTTAGCTCAACAGAAAGAATTAGAAGACTGTTTGGTTCCTCTGGAGAAAGAGTTGGCTTCCAATAATGCAGCACGGGATCCTCAAAGAGAAAATATGTATCAATCGGCTGAGAATATTGATGTTCAATTGAAACAGATGTCGGAAGATTTGAAAGAAATCATCGAACATCTGAATGACTCAAATAGGTCCCAGGACAATAGTGATCCTATAGTTCAAATTGGTCGGATTCTCAATTTCCACATGAATTCCCTCCAATGGATAGATCAGAGCACATTGCAAATTCAAAATCAGTTAGATGAAATTACTAAACTTCATGGTCTCTATCAAAAAGACAGTGATCGAATGTTTTAGTTTCAAAAGCATTAATTGATTCTAAGTTTCCTTTAAAACAATTTTCAATATTTAAACCTTTTACAGCAAATAGTTGGAAAGATGGATGTCTCCAAGACTTATTTTAAAAGAAACAAAGTTGTTAAAAAAAATCTGTGCAGCTGTTGAGCAGTGATAAAGTAGTTCTAATGCGTATTATAAATGAACTCTTTATATAATAAGATGCCTTTCCATGCAAGATGTCTTAGACACTCAACTTTCTATAATTGGACGTATTTCTGCCAAATGGGATTATGTGCATTACGACATGAACCCTGAGACCCATAAAAATGTATGCTTAACAGGGCTCACGTCATAATGCACACAGTTCCGTTTGGCAGAAATACGTCCAATATTCCTGTCAAAATGCACCAGATTTCCGTTTCAAACTTGAGACTTTGAGCTTCCTCTTTTGAAAATTCGAAGAGCTCATAATGTTCTGTTTTTAATTTCTACTCTATGAGTCAAACTAATTGTAAGTCCTAATTGTAATATATTACCAGTTTATTTTCTAATATTTTTGTAAAATAAAGATTTTAAGTCAGTACCCCTCTGATGTTTTCCTCTTTTCTTCCCCTAAATTTTCTATGAATTATATATTTTTCTTTGAACTTCCTTGCATTGCTAAGTTTTTCCATCTAGTCATTCATCAAGGTTTCGTGTTCTCTTTTTAGTTCAGTTTAATTTAATTTCATGACCCCTGAATGACTTAGCAGTGAAGAATATCACTAGTAATATACTATAGAATATTACTAGCATTATAGTAATAGTTAGTAGAAAAATATTATGAGGTCCACTTGTTAAGCAGAAATACACGTAACAAATTGTTAATATTTTCTATTTGCACAAACTTTTTTATCTAAAATCCTTAAGAAATAACTCCTAATCAAATTTCTGCTCATAAGTTACATTGACTAAGAAGTGAATCAAAAAGACAATTTAGCTTGCCCATGGACGAATCAACCATGGATTATTGATTGAGGGGCACTCTAAATTTCTCCTTATTTTTAATTTTAATTTCCAACCTTTAATATCTCATTGCTTTGTTCCAATATAGAATCACTCGAGTTTTTTGTGTTTTATGAATTAGGTAGGTACCTACCTTTCTTATAATTCAAGGAATGAACATTTTACTCTTGTTATATCGTTACCAGTCATCATCTGTGGCAGTGCAGAAAGAATCATACAGAGAACCAGCACAGGACAAACTTGAACAAAGGAATTCCTGTATACAATGACCCAAATGTAGATGAGGCTTCAAGAATCTTTATACATACATACGAGTCGCTGTTATAGCGCTCTTTGGCGCTTTGCGACACCTAATCGCCACAAAGCTCGGTCTTCCCACAGGTTATCAGGGAGTTGACACTCCCTCATCTCACTTAACACCCCCTGTCGCCAACCTCTTACTGGGCGTCCCCTACGCCTCCTCCCAGGAGGAACCCAATCAAGCATCTTTTTTGGCAGCCTCTCTTCCGTCATCCTATTGACATGACCATACCAAACAAGTTGTTTGGTCATGACGTCGAACACGATGTCATTTTCGACTTCCATTATCTGACGCACTCTATCATTACGGACCCGATCTCTCCTAGAAATTCCTGCCGACCTTCTCCAGAAATCCATCTCCGTTGCTCTTAGCATATCCTGTGTCCGTTTCTTCAGCTGCCAAACTTCACATCCGTATGTTAATATACTTTTTACTACAGCGTTGTATATCCTCCTCTTGTTATCTTTGGAAATCCTTTGGAAGAATCTTTATCAATTACACAAATCTTAACAGGGACGGATTAATTCGCATAAAGTTTGAACCATCAAAAAGTGGTTTGAAGTTTTCTTCCTCCATGATTCAATGCTAAGGATGAAGTTTCAAAAGGAACTAAGTTCATGTTTAAAATGTTTTTTCGCGGCTGACTTTTAACATGAGAACTACTCCTAAATAATTTTTCCCTATCTATATTCTATCCCTAAAATTTTAAAACTGCCCCAGTTTTTTCTCAGATGAATTACCTACAAACGAAGTATACTTTAAAACTACAAAGGAGGGTGATAGAAGAACCTCTGTCTTCGGTGTAGCATCGCAAAAATTTTACACGAATCAAGATGGCATGGTTTCTGTCCCACTCTTAGAATGCTGAATTATTTTGCAGCGGATTTTAAGACCATTTCTCATCTTTCTTTCGCGTTGTGCGGAAGAACACGCTGAGTGCTGTAGGCGGTAGTAAACTAATTCCACGAATTCTTAGTTTAAATTTGGCGGCTTACTTAATAACTTAGATGACGCCCAAGATGGCCACCATGATCAAGTTGCTCCTTTTTTTTTCCTACGTCATCAGTGTGCAACAATCGCATGTGAGCAATAGCAAGATTGCAATAGTTTTTTGAAGTTTTCCTCTCAAATCAGTCCGGAAGAAATTATTTTATCGCATGATATGGCACCCATGCTCATGTGGCGCCCCTCCGTTTCGCTCGTCTGGACGTTGACGTAAACGATTTCATGAATGGATGACAGTCTTTTTCCTGTATTCGTGTGTTTACATTGCGATGAGCATGATACTGATTCGGTGACGGTAGCACAGCACTTCGTGTCTTCGTGTGGATTTGGATACTCCTGTTTTTCATCCTTTTAAATTGTGTTTTTGAATTTTAGTGTTTCGTGTGTGCCTTCATCAGTTCCGCTCTCTCTGCCTGTCGGATTTATTTTCGTCGCGTGCCGCGGCCGTAGTTTCTCTCCTAATTTAGCTGTCCATCGTAGTGTCAACAAGTCCTACAGTTCCTTATCATATGGTATCAAAATTCTGAATATTTGCCGCGTGTAATTTCAGTCTACTCCTCGTATTTTCTTTCATCTGTTGTACTGCCAATTTACTCATCTCGTTTGCGGTAAGTCTCGATCGTTTCATCCCTTTTTAAACTCGATTTTTAAATGACCTACTAATGGTTGGGTCGCCTGAAGAGTGGTTGCTTATTTCCTGATCATCCTGATTTAATGCTTTCACAACTATCTTAAGACCTAATTTGAGCTTAACTCACAATCTATACCTTTTCTGCTGTGCTGAAAGTCAGTATTTTTTGTCTTGTTGTTGTCGGTTTTACCATGTCCTATATTGATCACATGCACGTCAACTTCAGTCCGACTCGTTTCCGTACGGCTCACTATCAACTGAATCTCCAACATGTTACAAAATCGTTTTTCTCATCAAGTGGTGGATCATTTCTAAGGTGTACACATGTGCTCTTGGTACAATGTAAACCACCTGTTGATTCTGTCCCAGCCTGTCTGCAGAAGTTCCTTAAGTGCAAACCATTCACTTGATCTGCAACATACAGGCATCTAGAGCCAAGTATTTATCTCCCGTGCAATTTCTAGAACATGACACTCATGAAAATGTTGCCATCTCATCAGTTTTTCTATAGTTCAGGTTTTGTCATCATGAAGAAGAGACCAACTACTTTCTCGCTTATATTCAAGCTTAGTGGCGTGTTTCTAACCCTCAGCGTAAGCTACCCTCCTCCCCCTGAAGGAAGTCATAGGTCACTGTATTATGTCGAGAAAGATCAACAATCATAAGATACTCGCACATTTCAAGCGTGTGTAGTTCTTGGCTATTTTCATAATTTTTATGCTGTATAAAGCTGTTAAAAGTAAATCTGTGGACAGTTTTCAATGGAACTGAATGATCATGGACAGTGCACTGGTAGGTGGTCACAGTCAGAAAATTTCCCTTTTTGTACTGAGGATGAAACTACAATGTGACCTTTCATAATTGGCAGCACCGTTTTTACAAGAAATAAAAGAAAAATCACGTAGCCCAAAAACTGCAAAGATGGAGTGCTAGCTTCTGAAACATTTTTGCTCTTCTGTCGCAGTGATTTTTCATCAAATTTTATTATCATACTTATTTAGAAATTATTGAGTCCATACATTCACGAGAACTGTAATAATAGTCAATAACTACCTCTGCAGATTGTCAAAATGAATGAATTGTTGGTTTTCATATATCGACGGTGTAAGTCCGCAACCACGTATCTCGGTTTGCGGCGTCGCAGACCTCCTTTCATACCTACCTTATTTTTTACATGAAAAACTACTCAACGGCAATCCTTAAAAACTGCCGTGATTTTTCTTCTCAGTGCCAAGAAAATTTTGCAAAAACTTCAAGGATTGATGTCAATTTGTTCTCATTTAAAAAATAAAATAAGAACGGAGATTTTCAAATACCACAAACGAGACTTGTGGTTGCGGACTTACACCGTTGATATACAAATCAGTTTCATATCAGATGAACACAAGGTAAATGGAAAATTTGTATGAACCTAATTTAATTCACTTTCTGTAAGATATCCTCCAACAGAATTTAAGTATTTCCATCAGCCTTCGGTTGTCAGTGCACAGGATTGCCGGTTTTTTCTAAGATGAAATGCCCTTCGATTCTGGAGGAACTCTTCAGGAGTTCTGAAGGAACGCTTCTTATTATATGCAAACCCTATTCTGCCATCAAATATTCTCTTCAAAGAGATAGGTGTACCTATTATTTTGGTTTTCTGCATGCAGCAGCTAATAAGTTCGAGTTTCTGCATCAACTGATCAAATTGAGCCCTAGGGGGAAAAAAAAGATTGATTAAAGTCGTTTTCCTTCAGCCAAGTGGCTTTATAATATTTCCTTTTTGAAATGAGTTCCTGTTTTCATGCAATTTTCTAACCGGTACTCGGGTAGAATATGATGTGGTGGGGCTTCTCATCATGCCAATATCTCGGTCAAAATAAGCAACGCACGATAATAACGCCTTGATACAACTATTCGCATTTTATGGATGCGCGTGTTGCATACGGAAATATGGAAGGCGCGCTACTACGAATACGTGGCAACAATGTGTAATTTTTTGTTTATTTTACAAAACCGATGGAAAAATCGCGTATTTATTGAACGTTCACGAAAATGTGCACAATAATATCTCATGATCAAACACTGGTCAAAACGGACATTGAGCGCGCAACTATTCGAACTCCAGAGTGGGTATGTGGTATCACGCGAACATTAAGAAAAATCTTAACCTGTCTTAAATTACTAACGTTTATGAATGCCGTGATAATTTTATGAAAATTGTCTAATTGTCACGTTTTTACATTACCGCTTGAAATTTTGCGTACATACAAATGTTCTGCACTTATAGAATCATTACAATTTTAAAAAATGCATGTACCTCTTGCAAAGATTTACTATCGATCCTTTTTTGTTGTGCGCAACGTTCTCTACGTGAAAATATTCGCGTTTCTATCTCTTAATATTTTGAGCACAGTATAGTCTCGATTATCCGCGACTTTTTTCAGGAACTTGAGCGATCCGTAGCAAACAAGTTTGAGGTCAAACTGTTTTACGAAATGTCCGAATGCTGTTTAACAGGGAAAAACTACCGACCATGTACTGATCCCTACCATTTATGCACGATATTCGAGTATCCGCGATATTCGATTAACCGCGGTTTTCGATTAACCGCGATTTTCGAGTATCCGCGATATTCGATTAACCGCGATATTCGATTAACCGCGATATTCGATTAACCGCGATACTCGAGTATCCGTGATATTCGATTAACCGCGATATTCGAGTATCCGCGATATTCGATTAACCGCGATATTCGATTAACCGCGGTTTTCGATTAACCGCAATTTTCGAGTATCCGCGATATTCGATTAACCGCGCTATTCGAGTATCCGCGATATTCGATTAACCGCGATATTCGATTAACCGCGATATTCGAGTATCCGCGATATTCGATTAACCGCGATATTCGATTAGGTTTCCGCGATACCTCCAGTTCCAATCAGCGCGGATAATCGAGACTATACTGTACGTTATTGTTTCCGGACCCAGGGGCTTAAATCTTCTTTTGAGATTAGCACCGTAGCCTCATGGCTTTAGAGAGTTATCTCACAACGGAAATGTTTCTCGATTTCGGCCATTTCAAATGCTAAATATTTTCTCCCACCAACGAAAAGTGGTGATAAACAGAACAGGCACTCCTCCCCCTTTGTTTTCACGAAAATATCTGGCTTATGCCACTGGGTGAGATGCCAAAATTCATTCTAAGCTGCCAAGAAGGGCAACCTGAGGCCAATTTTTGTGCGGAAAATCGGCAACTTGGAACATTCGTGTCACGATTGCCGGGAAACTTGCCAAAATAATTTTCCCCGCATATTACTCCTTAGTCTGAAGATGATCAGGCTTTGTAAAACCAGGGGATGACGTTTATCTTCAGTTCTGCACTGCCGTGATAAGGAAGAACGCCGTATGAGCCATCAGGCGTTGCCAAATTTCCTTTGACAAATCACGAATGTTCAAGAAAATTTGTGAATATTTCTTTTCAAAATTTTCAGAGGATTTCGTTCGTAATTTGATTTCAAGTGTCTGGAAATGTAAAGGAAAAATATTTGTATTGGAGATGTTGCATTTGTGAGGAATCTGCAATTTGACTGTTGATTCTTGTGTAAAAGTTCGCGAGAAACACGATGGTTTCTCTGAAATTAACGCCCAAGCTCAAAATAAGCTCTCAAGTTGAGGCCAAAATGGAGGGGATATCCCGCCCTACCCTGAAAGTCCACCTCTACATCAAAACAAACTCTCCATGCAAAGATACGGAGCAAATACTTAAGCAGGGTTGCCGTGTTTTCAGTTTTGGAGTCCCCAAATAAAGTGGCAGCCCTGTCAATGTATTTGCTCCCTATCTTTGCATGGAGAGTTTGTTTTTATGTAGAGGTGGACTCTCAGGATAGCGTGGGATATCTCCTCCATTTTGGCCTCAACTTGAGAGCTTTTTTTGAGCTTGGAAGTTAATTTCAGAGAAAAGCAGTGGCACCATCGTGTTTCTCGCGAACTTTTACATAAGATTCAACAGTCAAATCGCAAATCCCTCACACATTCAACATCTCCATTTTCTTCAGAAATTAATATGTTACGAGAGGAAATTTGGCAACATTCGAATGCTCTTAAACGTTTTTCTTTAGTACTGCACCAAAGACAGATCTTTACACGAAATGGCAACACCTGTAAGGACACGGCGCGGACCGACCAACCAGATGCATTCTTGCACGAGACGGGCTAAAGGACGTCTCTCCTTCTCCCGCGCATGGGCGTTTCTCGATTCCAGAATGAGACTCAGAGAACATGGAATTATATGTGAAGCAAGGCTCACGTTGAAATTGAGATACGTCCTCACGCCAGAGGAGCGACGAGGAGTCATCGACTTTGAAATGACCTTCGGAAATTATGGGCGCTCGACGAGAAAGTATTTTTTCAACCTCAACTTTTACTTTCCGTCCAACTCATCGTAATAATTTTCCCCTCTCTCCCGCCCCCCTCCTTTGCTGCTTAGGGCTTCAGGATGTAGAGTAAGTTAGAACAAGCGCCCCATTGACTCCGCTTCCAACTTCAATTTCACTGGAAAAAAAAAAAAAACACATTGGATCTGGACTCCTAAAAACATCGACAAGAAAAAGTACTCTTGATTCAATCAGAATCTAGCTTAAATCAAGAACCAAGCCTCTTAATTTAAGCGGATTTCGTTTTGATTCAAGCAAAAATCCGATTGAATCAAGAGTATTTTTTCTTGTCAATGTTTTCAAGAGTCTTGACTCTAGATCCAATGTGGTTTTTTTTTTCCAGTGTTCCAGTCCGCTCAGCCGTTCGTCAAGAAAAGGATACATTTTGAGAGTAAAAGGAAACATAATATTAAATTTATGGATGTCAGGAAAAGAATAATAGGCACATACTCAATGAGAATAGAATTATAAAAACAAACATTTTTTAAACTTAAAAATTAAGCTAATACACTTTTAGAGATCAGATTAAATCAATCTTTAAATATCTAGTCATTGAATAAATTGATTCAATCAAGAATTATCCAATGCTTGAAATAATTTACTTAAATATTATAGGTAAATTAAAACTTTCAGGAGTCAGGTACTAAAAATAAATACGTTAAAATATACATACATATGCATTCAATAAAAACATTAGTTTCAGAAAATGCTGTGACTCACCTCTAAAAGTCACGTGTTCCAGGCCGGAGCCTCAAGTTTCTTTAGGGACCATTTTTTTCTTTGTGGATGATTTTTTGTCAGTTAGGATAAATTGAACGTGAATTGAATGCATTTTTGAAGTGGAATTTGCGACAGAGCATTCTAATCTACTGCAACTGATTAAGCGAGCATCTACAACTTTGAAATGGACTGCGTCAAGCAGAAAGGAACCAAGCCGCATCAGCTATTGCCAAATTTAATTGGGCCGTTTAATTTTTTACATGAAAACGGTTTTGCGGATTTTTGTGCAAATTTCAGTGATTTTCTGCACAGCACGAAGCAAATTCCTTGAAATTCTTCAACGAATCCTTCCAAACGTTTTTTTGTGAAAATTCAAATTGCTCAGTTTTTGGCAGCAGCTGATGTGGCTTGGTTCCTTTCTATTAAATGCGGCCCAAATATGACTCGTCTTCTACTCCTCAGAGAGGACAACGAACTCTTCCTCATAATTTTCCCGACACGTGCTCTGAAATTTGTTTACATTTCTCCACTGGGATGGCTGAATAATTTTAGCTGCGTTGCGAATTTGAACAGAACAAGAATGTGGAAGCGTATGAATGTATTATTTCTGAAAAAGCGGAAATCATGCTATCGCCTGCCCTAGAAATTCCATTGCCTCTCTCCTATTCGGTGTCGGTTTTTCGTGTTCTTCTCACGTTTCTATATAAAATTGTATTCTCTCCTACATTATAATATATACCACAGCTTTAAGCTTACAGCTTGAATATTAAGTAAGTAGAGAATAGAGATATGAAGAAAATCACTCGAAATTTTTAAACATTTTAAGTCTTAAAAGAATGGGATAAAAATTATCGCACCACAACGCGCTTTTTGTTTTTGAATAGATTTAATTTATTATTTTAGTCTTTGAATGTATTTCGGGAAAGTTAATATTTATAAATATTAGTACTGACTCGTTAGCTTAGCATTAATGAATTAGAGAGATGACCAGATTTTTTTACTAACATTTAACATTTTAAAACGCCTGATGGAAGGGCCATGATATTCTAAACGATGTATACAATATTATGCCTCAAAGGCGCATCTCTGTGGAATTTGTGGTACAGCAAAAGTGCCTCATTCAAAATTTATGGCGTTTCCAGGGCTTTCAAGGTTTGTGGAGTGAGGAAACGAACATTTTAATTTAATCTTGGTTTTTTAGGCCAATATTGGTTTTTGTCCAGGAGTACAGAATTTTCTTCGGCCCACGCAGTTTCGAGTAGCCAGAGATTCAGCCTACACACCATGACAATGCGCGTTCGCAGCAATTTTCACTAAGAAATAGCGCGGTCGTATTAATTTTTTAAAAATTGAACACTTACGTAGTACTTCTGTAAGAAATTCACCACTTAAGCAGTAATTTTCTCACAAATTCACTGTTTTCGCACTAGTTTAGTAAAGATCAGTGCGTTCGCAATAATTTTACGAAGTAGCAATATATATCTTTGTCATAAATTTTTGCATAAATTAGTGTGTTGAGCATTCGGCTTTTACATTAAAACCGATGTTTTCATTCATGTGACAAAACGTTCGGTTCATGTAACCGAACTTCTTACATCAGTTCTTTTAACCTCACAAGTATTCGGTCTTACGAACCGAACGCTCGATCACGCAAACTCAAAGTTAGGTTGGACGAACCAAATACTTAGGATGATATACTTGGAACACCATTCTCTCCTTCGTTTTGTGGATATGCAATTTTATCTTCTTTGAAGTCGAAATAGTTGTATCGCGCGTTTGCCCCATCCAACTTTTCTATTCCTGCGTTAAAGTCTCCGAAAAGAGATTCTCCTTCATTTTGTGGGTATGGAATTGTACCCATTTGGAAGTCGAAATAGTTGTATCACGCCCCATCTAACTTTTCTACTCATGCGTTAAAGTGTATTAGTCGGCCGAAGAGCGAGTCTCCTTCATTTTGTGGACATGCAATTGGATTACATTTTGCAATAAAGAACCACTATCCCAGGCTCCTCCGTAAAAGCTCCTTTCTGCATAAAGTAACCAATGGTGTGTATGTTGTTTGTAAAATGAGCAAGAAATAAGGGTTCCTTATTGCAAAATGTAATTTAATTGTACCTGTTTGAAATTTGAAATGTTTGTATCGCGCGTTTTGCTCCATCCAACTTTTCTTCTTCTGCGTTAAAGTCTCTAAGTCATCCCAAAGGAGTTCACGCTCTCCTTCACTTCGTAGATATGCAATTTTATCTGGAAGGCGAAGTAGTTGTTTCAGCTTATTTAACCATTCTACTCTGCTGTAAAATCTCCGATTCAGCGGAAAATAGACCGAGCTCTTTTTCATTTTTGTGGCTATGCGAGAAAGTTGTGTCGCTTCATGACGTCGCTCTTCTGAAGTAAGGGCGCACCTCAATTTCCATGTGAGCCTTGTAGTCCATAGAACTCAATACTCTCCAGGGCTCTTGTAAAAACACAGATACGCCCTTACGTCAGAGGAATGACGTGACGATGATAGTGACTGTATCTGTGAACTAAAAAGGGACCCTATCTTCTCGATCGCGGGAGCGCCTGCAAACCTGTAGGGATACTTCAAGCATTGCACCGTCTCCCCGATCTCGCTCTCGGTTCTTGGCTCGCGGATCGCGCTAAGTTCCGAGGTGCGTACGTTACTTGGAAATGCGTAGGGCAGCGCGCTCACGTAACTTTGGAAGGTGTACGTAAAAATGGAGCGCATTTTGATCAAACCTTAATGAATTTTATATAATCCATCATTCAACGTCGTAGCCTCATAGTCTTCGCAGTTCGCGATTGACCGATCGGTTGTGGATTCGTAGACATTCTTCATCCCTATTTTTTTCATTTTTGATAATTGATTTTAGATTTCTCTATTAAGTAGGTACTCCCATTTTCTTCAACAGTTTTAAGTTGGTACTTAGCTAACGCCTTGAGAACTGTGAAGTAAGGGCAAGTCTAGGCTTGTAACATAATTTTGTCTGATTGTTAATCGTGCTCAATCATTATCTTAATCCCGGTTAAATACTCGATTTTTACTAGGCAATTTATCTTCCCGCGGCATCTTTTCACGGGAGCCTTGCCCCGCGGATAACTGGGAAATATCCCAGAATTTTCATTCCTGCGATTCGAACTTGGGACAAATCTCGTGAAAACGTCCCGTGGAGACAAGGTCTTATACTCGACGTACTTATTTTTGATAGCATGTCACTTCTTTCATAAATGAAGCCAATATGACGCACGCCCATACTATATTCGACGGAGGTGGGGCAGGCGGACAGGGTTGCAATTTTTCATGAATAATATAAAATATTGAAATTTCAGAAAAATATGAAAAATATTGAGAAATAGTTTTCGAAATTCAGTGCAAAATTAAATGAAAGGTGAAGGGTTTTTCCTTTTTGGTGTCTTTTAGTGCAGGTTGCATACCCGGCCCCTGAAAATAAATTTCGTATATTTTTATATTTTTCACAATTTAGTGAAATTTAAGAAATATTTCACCGAAATGTTTAATGTTTCATATTTTTCACATTTTGCACAATTTTGTGAAACTTCATGAAATATTTCTCGGAAAATTTCGATGTTTTATATTTTTCATTTCACCCGTGCTACCCTGCAGGCAGATCGGATCTCTGACATCTAGGATCGTACATCGACTAATCGATTGGGTCCAATTTGAGTGTGCGAGAGCTCGCGAGGCCGCGGGAAATAAATCAAGGAACGAAATTGAAAGGAAGGCTGCATGCCGGACCGGCAGACTAATCACAGTCAACGTTTGTCAAGCTGCCAGCAGTGACCAGTAATCAGAAGATACTCTCACTTTCATGCTTTTTCTCTTCGTTTTTATAACAGCCGGTTCTTCGACTAGTAGTCTCGCTCCGTGTGACGCAGAGGGGGGATGCGTTGCGCGGATCATACGTCGTCACGTTGCCACGTTGTGCGGCGAAGCCCCCCTGTTCCCTGAGGATTCCCCGCGGAAATTGAGATTTTATTGAACGATCTGGCAACGGTGATGTGCCGCTGCTGCACGGTGGTATACTTTAAAACGGGTTTTTGATTACGCTCCGTAAGGAGTTGCGGTATTTTATTTTCATCGGGCGGCAACGTCGCGCGTCGGGAGGCTCGATTCGGTCGTCTACGAAAGAAACGGGTCTTGATTCAAGAACACTCGAGGTGACGTCATAACATGGTTGCTAGACGTGTAAAAAAACTGATTGTGCTTTATTTTTTTAAATATTTTTTTATTTTTATTTTTTTTGGCAGTGAAGGGGTCCTCTCATTGAGAGACACCGCAGTTCCCTAAATTTTACGCTACGGATGAAATGTTGGTGTACAACGATGATTTTCGACTCATATTTATACGAGGGGGCTCGTCCCCTGAACGTTTTGCGGCCCGGCCCTCTGAAGCGCTTCGCGACTTAGGCGTTATGTGTTACGCGTTATTTTTATGATTTTACGTTACTAAGTTATCCCGAGGCATAAATTAGTGGAAATCGTGGATTGGTGGCATTCAAGATGAAATCACAAGATGCCATCTACCAGATGACCTCTGGATCAATAGGCAAGGATGGCGATTAGGTGTCGCAGAGCGCCCGAGCGCGCTGTAAAGCGACTGGAATGTATGTATGTACGTTACTAAGTAATATACTTACACGTCAAATTTCGCGAATAACATGACGGTAGCTTTAGTATCCTCTGAAATAGATTTCCATGCAGGGGGAAAGAACGAAAAATAAGGGGGAAAAGTATCACACGAAGATGTAAACGAACGCCGTTTGTTACTAAGATCCAACACCGAAAGTTAATTTCACTTACAGCGTTTTGCTGAAATATTCCGACCTAAAATCTGATTATTAATATTGAAAGAAACTATTTAAAATTATGGAATTCATGATAGCGGTACAGGATTATCCGTGTACATGACCGCAGGGTTTTAATAGAGTAGCGGGACTAAAAAACTAAAAAAAAAGTGTGTCGACGCTCTAAGAGATTAGGTGCATGCCTCGCTCGTCTTTGCCAGGGCCTATTTCCGTCGTTTCCGGTCCGACAAACCACTGGGCACATCACTGAATGGACATCCACAGATCCGACCGGAAAAAGCTGTACTTGGCACTTGGGACTCTTCCGTTCAGAGCGGGCACGAGCAGAGAATCCACGCTCCGTGCATTAGACACGGTGAGTGTTTGGATAACCCCGCGACCTGATCGACGGGTTGTTAGTCGAATCGTTTATCGAATAATCCGAATCGATGAATCCCTATCTTCGCATTGCTTTTTATCGATCAAGGTCGTTCGATATCGATTCAAAAATCGAGCCGCTGATCTGTAGGTTGCTTTGCATGGTGCCACGTTACAAGCAGGATCGATTAAATCTAGAGTACCTCTATAGACAGAGTATGGCCATTCGTATCTTTTTACTACAGGAAAACTGTTCCGCTTTTTGATTGGTCAACGAGTTTTTAGGCTTCATGATGCTCTTAGGGCCGTAAATAAACAAACAAGATGGCGGCTCACCGTAACATCGATGAGAAGCTAAATTTGACAATAATTTCAATTATGCGGCAGTAACAATTTAAACTAGCATATCCACGAATAGCACACGAAAAACACATGAAAACATTGTTAAATTGCCTTTCACCTTTATCACAGGAGGATGTAAGATGTGCATAACCTCAATCTTGCTTGCTGATAACGGCCATCTTGTTTGTTTATTTACGGCCCTAAGAGCATCGTGTCAGCCTATTCACTCGCGACCAATGAAAAACCGGAACAGAAACGGCCATACTCTGTTTATAAAGGTATTAAATCGAGTCCACTGAAAGAAAATCATTGTGTTTGATTTGACTCCAGATAGAAATCGGAAAATCTCTTTGAAATTTTTCAGCCCCTCGAGTCACTCCACAGAAAAGAAATGAGGTGCCATATTATCGAGGGGTTCAGATAGTGCGGCGCAGTGGTGAAGCGTCAATGATCGACCATCGATTTCCCCCCTTTCAAAGCTATGGTAAAAAATGAATTATTCAGGTGTTCGTTGCAAACACCCTGTTTATTTATTATTTTCCATAAGTTTAAATGGCCAATCAATCGATGCGTCGCAATGCCAACGCAACTGGCGCGGTGGCGATTTTGAATGTTGACAACTAAGCCTTACTAGTTGGCAAGGCTTTTTACTCTTTAAATGATTTTTTAAATAATATTTAACTGTAATTTACTAAACCTTTTATTTTATTTTGTAAAATTTTGTAATATTCTTAGTGCTTCCCTGTGTTCTTACGTACCTATATTATATTAATGTGTAATATTTAGGGGGGCGGGATTGACAAGTATTATAGCCACAACGTGTGGCATTTATGTACATGAATTATAAATAGAATAAATAAATAAACTCCGTTTTTTCTCTCTTTAAAGATTTAAATCCATTAAAAATATAGATATTTGGTGTGGCAGAATTGATTGTTTAACATGCACTTAAATGAAGGAAGAACGGCGTTGCCAACAAGAATCGCCACGGAGATAGTGTTGTACTTTTCATTAAAGCAAAACATAAAATAGCTCCTCGTCGAAAAGTCACATTAAACTGATCAATGCAGGTAATAGAAATTTTTGACATCAAGTCACCAATTTTAAATGTTACCTGCTCGAGATTACGTTTCATTTAGCCACAGCTCATTTAGCCACGTGGAAAAATGCAACAAAAAATGTTGCATCTTGCCACAGATTTTAGGTGCTATGTGGCTAAACGAAACAAAAAAAAACCAGCGCTCCGCTTCGATCCGCGCCGGTTTTTTTTTGGGGGGGGNGGGGCTCGTCCCCTGAACGTTTTGCGGCCCGGCCCTCTGAAGCGCTTCGCAACTTAGGCGTTATGTGTTACGCGTTATTTTTATGATTTTACGTTATTAAGTAATATACTTACACGTCAAATTTCGCGAATAACATGACGGTAGCTTTAGTATCCTCTGAAATAGATTTCCATGCAGGGGGAAAGAACGAAAAATAAGAGGGAAAAGTATCACACGAAGATGTAAACGAACGCCGTTTGTTACTAAGATCCAACACAGAAAGTTAATTTCACTTACAGCGTTTTGCTAAAATATTCCGACCTAAAATCTGATTATTAATATTGAAAGAAACTGTTTAAAATTATGAAATTCATGATATGGGTACAGGATTATCCGTGTACATGACCGCAGGGTTTCAATAGAGTAGCGGGACTAAAAAACTAAAAAAAAGTGTGTCGACGTTCTAAGAGATTAGGTGCATGCCTCGCTCGTCTTTGCCAGGGCCTATTTCCGTCGTTTCCGGTCCGACAAACCACCCCGGGCACATCACTGAATGGACATCCACAGATCCGACCGGAAAAAGCTGTACTTGGGACTTGGGGCTCTTCCGTTCAGAGCGGGCATGAGCAGAGAATCCACGCTCCGTGCATTAGACACGGTGAGTGTTTGGATAACCCCGCGACCAGCGGGGCGATTATTGAAACTGATAGACAAAGCGATAGACAAAGATGACATAGGGGGTATAAAGCAATTCTATTGGTTGAAATGGGTGGTTCTCATCGACTAAGGGGGAAAATGATAGACTAACTGTCGGGTTTCTCGTGGGTTGCCGTTACTTAGTCGATTACTTACCTCCTTTGTCCATTGCAACAACCCGTTTCCACCAATAGGATCCCTCCAAATCCCTTTTGTCGTCTTTGTCTATCGCTTTATCTATCAGTTTCAATAATCGGCCCGCAGATCGACGGGTTGTTAGTCGAATCGTTTATCGAATAATCCAAATCGATGAATCCCTATCTTCGCATTGCTTTTTATCGATCAAGGTCGTTCGATATCGATTCAAAAATCGAGCCGCTGATCTGTAGGTTGCTTCGCATGGTGCCACGCCACAAGCAGGATCGATTAAATCGAGTTCACTGAAAGAAAATCCTTGAATTCGATTTGACTATCCAAATTGAAATCGGAAAATCTCTTTGAAAATTTTCAGCCCCTCGAGTTACTCCTCAGAAAAGAAATGAGGTGCCATATTATCGAGGGGTTCAGATAGTGCGGTGCAGTGGCGAAGCGTCAATGATCGACCATCGATTTTCCCCCTTTCAAAGCTATGGTAAAAAATGAATTATTTAGGTGTTCGTTGCAAACACCCTGTTTATTTATTATTTTCCATAAGTTTAAATGGCAAATCAATCGATGCGTCGCAATGCCAACGCAACTGGCGCGGTGGCGATTTTGAATGTTGACAACTAAGCCTTACTAGTTGGCAAGGCTTTTTACTCTTTAAATGATTTTTTTAATAATATTTAACTGTAATTTACTATACCTTTTATTTTATTTTGTAAAATTTTGTAATATTCTTAATGCTTCCCTGTGTTCTTACGTACCTATATTATATTAATGAGTAATATTTAGGGGGGTGGGGTTGACAAGTATTATAGCCACAACGTGTGGCATTTATGTACATGAATTATAAATAAAATAAATAAATAAACAAATAAACTCCGTTTTTTCTCTCTTTAAAGATTTAAATCCATTAAAAATATAGATATTTGGTGTGGCAGAATCGATTGTTTAACATACACTTAAATGAAGGAAGAACGGCGTTGCCAACAAGAATCGCCACGGAGATAGTGTTGTACTTTTCATTAAAGCAAAACATAAAATGGCTCCTCGTCGAAAAGTCACATTAAACTGATCAATGTAGGTAATAGAAATTTTTGACATCAAGTCACCAATTTTAAATGTTACCTGCTCGAGATTACGTTTCATTTAGCCACAGCTCATTCAGCCACGTGTCAAAATGCAACAAAAAATGTTGCATCTTGCCACAGATTTTAGGTGCTATGTGGCTAAACGAAACAAGAAAAATTAGTGTGGCAAACGTGGCAAAGTGCAACAAATTATGTTGCAGTTAGCCACATGGCCAAAGGATAAAACCAGGTATCTACATTGCAGCGTTACCAGACCTAATCGAAACGAAATTGACCTAACCTAACCTACCCTAACCTAACCTAACCTAACCTAACCTATCCTAACATAACCTAACCTAACATAACCTAACCTTATCTAACCTAACCTAACGTAACATAGCCTACTTAACCTTACCTAACCTAACATAACCTTACCTTACCTAATGACCTAATCTAAGGGAGGAGAGCTGGATGCATGTAGTCAATAATTCCTTCGGATACTTTCCTATTAGTAGATTTTCATGTATTTCGGCGTAAAGTAGAATCAGTATTGCATTGGTCACTAGTGGAGGATGGTAACATCATTTTTAAAGAAAAATTGTTTTCAATACATACGAATGGTTGTTTATACTTTTTAATCTATTCCAGATCTTCAATAAAATCAAATGCTTTGCAGTAAAATAAGAATGGGTGGATAAATAACAATTTTTTTTTGCTGAATTTGGTAGGCCATTCCAAAGACTGTGGCTAACTGCAACAATTTTTGTTGCATTTAGCCACACTAAAGCCCCCAGAGTTCGTGGCAATTTGCAACAATTTTTATTGCAGTTCGCCACGTGGCTAAATGAGCCGTGGCTATAAATAAACAGATACCCCTGCTCGAAACCAAGAAAATGAAACCTATCTGTTCTGCGGAAAGAACGGAAATCAACATCAGTCAAACAATCCACCATTCATGAATTGATTAAAAATGACTAACTGGATGAACTCATGCCCACATTTTTAAGATTCGCAAAAATTATGACGGTTGATGAACACTTCTTTCAAAGCCTTGCTTTCCTCGGTGCGTCTTTGATTATACGCGGAGGAGGAACACTCAAATTAAATAGGCGCTTTGCGGTAGTATAAACGACGTGCATTTACAATTAGCGCGGTCTCGGGGTTGTCAAATTTTCAAATGTTTCCCATTTGTTACGCATGAAATTTTCCAGTTTTATCGGGAGCCAGGCAATCATGCTGAAAGTGCAGCACGATTCTTGCCTGCGACAAGTCTGCCAGTTCGTGCCCACAACAGTGCGGAATTTATGATCACATCTCATCGATGTATAATAATTTCATATCATCTATTTTTTAATAAAGTTTGATTTGAACAACACCATATTTAATTTTAGTTTTGAAGTATAACCAAGGTGATGTAATGATCGTTTTTTATTAATTTACTTGGGACCTTTCAGCATTTCGCCATCTTCAGAGTACAGTCATTAATACATAAATATATCACAGTTATTACACTTTCGTCCTAAACTTAATAACACACATCAAGGCACATCATACAAATCATACTGTACAATCTGTACTCTGAAGATGGCGAAATGCTGAAAGGTCCCAAGTAAATTAATAAAAAACGATCATTACATCACTTTGGTTACACTTCCAAACTAAAATCTATTTTTTGATCAGTCGATCGCCTCTCCTTCACTAAAAAGGAAGTTACGGGCTCCATAGACATACCGTCCGTTCCGGGCTCAGAGGCCGAAAGTTACGGGTGCTAGAGCCGTAGCCTCGATTGCTCCGGTTGCTAAGCCCAGAACGTGGACAGTATGTCTGTGTAGTCCGTATGTACGGCTTCCACGGCCGGAGTTTTTTTCCAGCGGGGCGATTATTGAAACTGATAGACAAAGCGATAGACAAAGATGACATAGGGGGTATAAAGCAATTCTATTGGTTGAATGGGTGGTTCTCATCGACTAAGGAGGAAAATGATAGACTAACTGTCGGGTTTCTCGTGGGTTGCCGTTACTTAGTCGATTACCTACCTTCTTTGTCCATTGCAACAACCCGTTTCCACCAATAGGATCCCTCCAAATCCCTTTTGTCGTCTTTGTCTATCGCTTTATCTACCAGTTTCAATAATCGGTCCGCAGTGTTGTAAGGCAGGAATGCGAGTACCCGCCTCTGTTCTAGGTTACCCTGCTCTTCACCTCATAAGACTCGATGATCGAACCTGGCATCACAGGATCGATTTCGAGTTTCTCTCGCGTGGATTTTGAACCCAGCCGATTAGGACCATTAACTTTCATCGTCTAATCGTAGGTACGAATATTTGTTCAGCGCGGTTGCAAAAATATTTCACAGAGCTTCATTCAGTATGGAAATAAGGCATTCTTTGATTTATTAGACAACCTCGGGATTGATATGCAGGAGATAAGTGCATGTCCTGGTCATAAGTAGCTGGGATTGAGAATAAATGATCGTTTACTAACAGGGTCGCCAGTTTGAATGGTAGACGATTTAATGAGAGTCTGCGTGATTTCGTCGCGCAGAATTCTGGTTTCATCAGAAAATTTTCCTCGGAACTTCCGTAAAGGAAATCGAGGTGTTCTTTCTGAAATACCTCATCAAAAAAATGTTGCAGTGGTGTTCCAATATTCCGGATGTTTGGTTTGGAATTTCAGAGTTTTTTTTTTTTTAATCTTTGAAAGCTTTTCTTACATTCTTTCTGAGTTTCATGTAAAGGTTATGCATTTTCTATGGCATCTGGCATGTTGACTCGTCTTTATGCCTCTAGACAAGGTATCAAAGCAGTACTATAAGACCACGTAACATGTTTTTTCGTCAAAATTTCACGAGTAAAGGAAATCGCACAACGGGAAGTCTGCAAATAAACTCCTACGCAAGATAGGTATACGTTTTTACAGTGGGTGAGTTGTGCTGGTCCCAGAATCGCGTTTTGATTCTTGATGATTGTAGTTCAGCTAAAAATTGAATAATCGATTATCGATATTTCCCCATTTGGAGCTAGGGTTAAGGATCGACTTTCAAGGTATTCGTTGCGACAAGCTGTTTATCGATCTTTCTCCATAAGTTTAAATGACAGATCAATCGATACAGCGCAAAGCACGAGATGCCGCTGATGATAGTCCCATGCCAGGTGCTACAAAGTGGCATTTCACTCCTCCTGTTATTCACGTCACGTATGCACTATGCACTCCGCAGATCGAGTTAAGCGTCTTGCAACTTTTGCATTTCTCATTAACGAGACAATTAGCCTTCACCCTTTACGACTGAGCGAAAAAGCTACGGAACTTTTCTGTTGCGCGTTAATTGGTGCATTATTGCCAATCATTTTTGTATTTGTATGCGGCATTTGTACTTGTACCTATACCTATGACTGTTAGGATTTTATTCAACTTTTTTTTGGAAATATTTTATGAGTAAAAGAAGGAAGTGTTTTGCTAATTGAAAAAATATTTAGAAGCATTTCCAAGAAAATACATAAATTATCAGCACGGCCAAATGAGATTTCAGCGGAAAGCAACAGTGCAACACAACGCCCACCATGACCACCCTGTGATTGTGTATGTAGGTACAGTTAATTGATGTCAACGGTCATCATACAGTACAGTGTGTTCAAGAAAAGTCCTGACTTTCGTTATATCTCGCGAACGGTTACGAGGTATCGAAGAACGTTCGAATTTGTGTTTGTATATTTTCATCGCGGAAAAGTTTGTTTAAGAGGATGCCGCTTTTGTGGGAGGGTGTGGGGGGCTGTGAGCAGGCCAGGCTTGTTTGAACCCGAAACTCTCGGGGTCTTTTTGATCTAATGGCATATCTTCAATTGTCAGGGAACTTTACTCAAATGTGTCAGGGAAATCAGGGAAATGTCAGGGAATTTCATTCACTGGAAAAAAAAACCACATTGGATCTAGAGTCCAGACTCTTGAAAACATTGACAAGAAAAAATACTCTTGATTCAATCGGATTTTTGCTTGAATCAAAACGAAATCCGCTTAAATTAAGAGGCTTGGTTCTTGATTGAAGCTAGATTCTGATTGAATCAAGAGTACTTTTTCTTATCGATGTTTTTAAGAGTCTGGACTCTAGATACAATGTGTTTTTTTCCAGTGTTTTCTGAATTTTATGGCAACTTTGAGTGCCATAATCCGCTAAATTACATGTTTCTAAACGGGAAATTCCTCCCTGTGACATCTTAAGGTAACAGTATTTCCCTATTTTTAAAGCTATTACCCTCCAATTTTTCGTTTTGGAAAAAAGTGCAAGAAGAAGTTCGAAGTCTGCTAACCGAGCACTTTGATGTGTGTAATAAAAGTTCCTCCTGCAAATTCTTCGCCATTAAATTAATTATACGAATTTATGGGAGCAGTTTGGTAACGAAGACGTAGAAGTTGTAAGCTTATCACGCACTCGGCTCGGACAATTTGATCCACGACCGCGATTCGCGGAACACGCTCGGAGCGTGCGGGAACCCGGGAAAGTCCAGGGAAACGACGACGTTATTCGAGACCTTGGAAAGGATTCCCACTGACGAATCTACCTAATTATTAGGTCTTGTTCGCTAGACTAAGTATACGTACCCGAAGATACAATTTTTTTCAAAAGCTCACCAAGGGTCTTCCTCCATCCTGTCGCTAAAGTCACCTTTAAAAGGAGACATTAAAATAAGGTTCCACAGTCAGGGAACACCGGTAAAACCGGGAAATAGCAGGGAATTCTAAAAAGTCAGGGAAAACCGGGGAATAGTGGGGAAAAGTTCTAGGTATCATCTTTATTTGCTTTCTAGAATGGGTTCAAGGTTTCGAACAACAAATTTTGCCTAAAAACTATTCTCAATCATATCTTTTCAAGCATCTGGCATATCTTCAACGGGCAGCGGACTGATTGTTGAAATTGATAGAGAAAGCAATAGACTAAGAAGACATATAGGGAGTATGGAGCGATCCTATTCGTTGAAATGGGTAGTTCCCATAGACTAAGGGGGTAAATGATGGAAAAACTACGGGGTCTCCTAAGGGTTGCCGGTTGCCGTTAGTTAGTCTATACTTACCTCTTTTTTCCTTTGCAAACGGATGGGCTGCTTCTTGCCAATCACCTGCAAAACCTGCACCCACCAATAGAATCACTCCTCATCCCTTGTGTCTCCTTTGTATGTAGCTTTGTCCATCAATTTCAAAATTCAGCCCTCAGAGAATTTTACCAAAATGTGTCAGGGAAATCTGAGAAATGTCAGGGAAATTCAGTTTCCAAATTCTGTGGCAATTCTGTTTTACGTACAATTAAATGGACGAGAAACAGTGTTGCCATTTTTCTAGAATCGCCCCTGATTCTCGACGAGTCGATGCGTGCGAGGGCAAAATCATCGGAGAGGACCGGTCCTCATCCGGAGGTTTGCCAGGACCAATAAATTTCATTCGGACACGGAGCCCGAGCGGTGGGATTGAAAAATTAACGCTAATTCCGTGTGGCTTGATCGCGAGCCCCGCAACCCGCAACCGAACAGCATGGTGGTTTCTGCTCGGTCAAGCTGGTTGCATTTTACAGTGCTGCCGTCATTACGCGCCAAAAAGGTACCACATAGCGTTGTGTTGAACTCTTAGGCTAGGATCATCGTATCGAGCTTGGATCCACCCCTACACTGAAAAAAACTCCAGTCATGCGAGCCGTGCTTACGCGGGCCATATGGACACAGCATTTCGGGCTCAGAAGCCGAAAGTTTCGGGCGTAGCACCCGGAGCAGTTGAAGTTACGGCTCCAGCACCCAGAACTTTCGGTCTCTGAGCCCGGAACGGACGGTATGTTTATTTAGCCGTATAATGCTCTAGGCGAGGAGAGCGTTACGCCATTTTGTCTTTTCGTGTCAAAGGATAAGGATAAGGAACACGTGTTGAAGCACCGTGATTTCGAAAAAGTGAGAGCGTGGTACCGCTGTTCTTTGCCGTAAAGATTCAGGTGACTATGAGTTCCTTATGAAAGTTTTTGAGTCTAGTATACCGTCTTAAGTTTTCGCATTCCGCCGTTAAGTTCATGAACGAATACTAAAAAAATTAGAGGGGGAGGGATTGTCAAACCAATGTCATTTCCAAATGAGTGAAGTATCAGTAAACTATAAATAACTGCGTTGGAATAATGCCGATAGTATGTCGTAGCTGGACTTGGATTTATCGACTCGCAACTTTCGCTTTGGGTTTGCACTCTCAATTATTTTAAAAAAGTGCGAAGTATCAAATTTTGCACGCAAATTTTTGACCCACGGAATATTTTTAATTTCTATTGGCGGCCTATTGGAACTTTGTCGTGGTTTTTTTTCTGGTAAAAATGTCTCAAATGGTTCAAATTTATCAGCTGTATGAAGTGTTTATTGTGGTGGCGGAACTCAGAAACATGTAAAGCTAGCTATCTTAGTCATGCACCACGAAATGCATTTAACAGGGTTGTCACAGACAGGGAATACCGGGAAAACCGGGAAAACCGGGAAATGTCTGGGAATTTTCAAAACTCAGGGAAAACCTGGAAATGTCAGGGAAAATGACGAAAATGTCTGGGAAGAATCGTCAAATCACCTTCATTCGCTTTCTCAAGTGGGTTTGATGTTTCGATCAACAAAGTTTGCCTGAAAATTATCTCCATAACTATGTCTTTTCAAAAGTTTGAGATTTGTTCGATTGTCAGGGAATTTCACCAAAAAGTGTCAGGAAAATCAGGGAAATGTCAGGGAATTTAATTTTCCGAATTCTGTGGCAACCCTGACCTCAATCGGTTTGCGATGTCACCCCCTCGCAGTCACAACGTTCGATTGGTCATCCGGAGGTCATGACGTCATGCGAAAGAGCCCATTCCCATAATGTACTGTGCGAAATAGGCGAGTTTTATTGCTCAACTAGTCAACGCTGTTTGCAATGCGAAACTTACGGCGCGACGGCTCGCGAACCATTCGGAGCAGGTTATTACAAAATTCGCCTCGAGCCCCGGATCGTGGCCGCGGTCAGTTGGATGCTGGATGTTGATGTTGGTCGTTGTTGATGCGTCGTCGTTGGCCTGCTCCCCGGCAGCCGAGAGAAATTCCACAGAAAGCATCCTAAATCTAAAAAATGCAAGTTACAAATTCACAGAGAGAAAACTCAACGCAAAAGTTTGGCTATTATGTTAAGTAAAACACAAAATGGACAGAGTTTATCAGAAAGGAACAAACCAGCATTTTCGAAAAAATTGAGTTAAGAATGTTTTCGAGTCCTTGTAGCTGTATTATGTTCTCCTGCCAAGAACTGGAAGTCGAAAAACAGAAATAAGTTTGTAAAAAGAGGGGTTAAAGTTTATTTGAAGGTTGAGTTTTTGGACTCAGCACTCGCGAATCTCTTAAGATCAAAGCGGAAGTCGGAAAGTGGAGAGTGTGGTTAAATGATGCAGCATTGCCATATTTTAGGGACTAAATTTCCTTGCTCGTGAACAAAAGAGCATACAAAGCATACAGAGTGATCCAGGGTCAAACGGTCAGACCGCAGGAGCGTGTTCTATGGGTCAAAATAAGACTTTTTCCTCGTAAATTGAAATTTCGATTTTTTTTTTTAGATCATTTATGAATTTAGGGCATTTAAGTACAGGGGAGTACAAATTTTCATGAGATTTGGTTATCGACCATTGCCAAAATTATGGAAAAACGATTTATTTTCCGA
>NW_017547236.1:2924977-2946449 GCF_001854935.1 Bemisia tabaci
ATGTCCGAAAATTTCACTTGGTTTTCTTTGCGCTGCCGATCAAATTCAGTGAAATGTTTAAACAGATTCAACTAAAAATTTTTCTGTGAAAAAATAAAATGGCGGCAAAAATTTTTAAACGTAGCGGAAAGTGACCAAGCCACCTTTTAGAGTGAGATTAAGTAGAAGCAGTTTGAACTTTAACAAATTGCACATTCTCTCTTGTCAAAAAATCTAATTTGAGCAAAACAAATTTGAGCGCAAAGATTTAGGAACTTAATTTTAAGTTCAAAGTTATGAAGTGCGATACAAAGTACACATTGGATTACCATCATATGGTTGAAAGAGAAGCAAATAGGGCAGATTTGGAGATAAAATAAGTACTCGCATCATTTTTCAGAAAAGAGGACCGTAAAAAAAAAAAGTTTTGCGAATGGGTCTCATTTTTACCGAAAAAATAAAAAAATAAAATAAAAAATGAACCGAAACATAAACCATTGCTCCTCAATCCTTGGGCTTTCTATATGTTCATGTATACTCGTGCTCGAAATTCTCTCTTCATTCGTCGCTGCCAGCATGTACGCATGAACACGCTCTGATTGTGAATGTCTCCAAGTATCGAGTTCTGATTGTGAGCGTCCGTCTCGATTTTCTCCACCAGATTTTTGAATCTTTTCCGGTTCACAATCAGTTTGACAGTTTCTCCTCAATTTCTTCACTTTTCCCAGTTTTACGCTCTGGTGGTATCCCCTCCTTGGGTCAACAATGCGTCGGTACACTCTTGCCTAATTTCAGGTATTTCATCTTTTTTCTGCTCATAATCCCCCCTCCCCCCCCAAGCGTCTGCGGTATCATCTCGCGGATCCTCCTTTTTTTCTGCATTGGATTGTACAGTTAAGGTGCACATCATTCACTTGTTAAGCTTTTGACGCACACTATCAAACGTCTGACTTGATCTGAACTCATGTTATATTATACGCACAGCAAAGGTTCACCCTTTCATCTAAGCTCCTGATGTATTTTCTGCATGTGGTAGTTTCCTTCTTATATTTAAGGACATTTTCTGAGGCCCTGAAGCGGCATCCAATTTCCTGAGAAGTAAAGGTTAAGATTGCCAATTTTTTGCAATGTCATAATTATTTTTGCCATGCACGACAGAGTAGTTTAGTTTCGAGCATATTCATGAGAGCACAATGGCGCAGAAGTTATAAAATAATTGTCAAACGACAAAGATTAGGATGTTCAGACATTTGAAGTTCATGTATTTCAAATTTCAGCAGGCGGTGCTCAATAAAGTAGAGTAAGACAAGAAAGGACAAAACGGCTGCGAGAAAAGCATACGAAAATTACGAATTAGAATCAGTACGACAAGGCGGAATCTAAAATCTTAATCTTACATAGTTTCGCATTTTTAATGAATTTAAGGTTCTACCTACGACTACGGCCAAATAATCCGGGACGGTTCCTATAATCACTGAAATGCATGCGTCAGCTACGAGTGCCGCCTGTCGCCTCGTCGCGCCCTGTCACAACGAAGGCAAAAGAAATCAGTCCGCCTTCAACCTTGAGTGTATGCAACACAGCCATCCTTTGAGGTGTTATATTGCATCCTAGAAATGTGCAAAAATGAAGAACGTTAAGTCGCGCTGCTGTACCAGTGTTGCTGCCAGTGCAAAAGGAGTCAAACCGCCTTCAACTTTTTGGATATGCAACATGGGCAGCCCTTGAGCTGGTTTAGTTGCATCCTAGAGATTTCTCAAAATGAGCAAGGTCCCTTCGCAATGCTGAGCACCGGGTGCATTCTGCAGTTGTACACTGCACTCGGAAATTGATTGCTCATTTTTTATCGGTTTGGTCGTCGATGACTGTGACGTTAGCTGTCCGAGTTTTGTCGGCGTCCCCGTCATATCGCAGCCTTTTAAAGGCTTTTGTCGTGATTAATTGTGACGCATGACGCATCGAATTCGGGATTACAGGTCGGAGCTACGACGGCCGTTAAGTGGACGTATTTCTGCCAAACGGAGATATGTGCATTAACACATGAGCCCCGAGACCAATAAGAATATATGCATAACAGGGCTCACGTCATAATGCACATAGTTCCGTTAGGCAGAAATACGTTCAAATATGATGCGACGCACGATCGTGCTGCCGTCTTTCTCTGTATAGTTGAGAAGTCCTTATTGTCCGCGCAAGGTGACAGTTTTTTTTAAGAAATTCAGGAAGAATCAGATAAACTTAAGCGTGACATGTTGGGGAATTTCGTCATCAAACTTGAAGTTTTCTCGCTCTGCAGGCTAATAGTTGAAATCGATAAACAAAGCTATAGACAAAAAAGATGAAAGGAACATTGAGCAATTCTATTGGTGGAAGCGGGTGGTGGAATAACTTACGGCAACCCGTGAGGGACCCTATACAGTTAGGGCATCTTCTCCGTCCTTAGTCCATAACAACCACTCGTTACAACCAACAGGATCGCTGCATTTTCTTCTTGCCTTATATGGCAACCGCTTTGTCTATAAATTTCAACAATCAGCCCGGGGCAATCCGTCGGGATTTATCAGGGGTGTCATCTAAGGTAAGAAAATTAGAACACTGTTAGGAAAAAATTCTAACTGTTGTGTTTCAAGCAAATACGAGTGGTTGAAAATGAGATATCCTGGTCAGTTTCCGTGTCCAATGTTCTTTCAAATTTCCTCCAAACTTTATACATATACGTATGTTGAGCTGATATTAAATTTTATATTTTTTATTTTTGCAGGATTGACCCAGAGCACCACCCATCTACCATTCCTGTAACCAAGGAAGTCTGCGGGTAAGGATCTTCATATTTTAGTATTTTTAAGTTAGTTTTTGATTAAGGTTTATTTATAGTCAGGTTAATTAAATTTCAATTCTCGCTATTCCTCAGATTTCCTACGCGCCAGACACCATGATAAGAGACTACTTCAATGAAAAGACGCCGGAAAAAAGAATTAATAAGTAGAGGGACTTTAACGCAGGGGCAGAAAAAAGAACGCGATTTTCTTTTCGTGAATCGTCACAAGACTCCCGTACAAAATATTGTAATTTAATATTTTTGATACGGTTATATCAGAGATGCATTCAATACAGAAAAAGCCCGGATACAAACCTACCAATCATTAATACTGGGAATTATTCCCAGTTTTCCCTCTCAGTCTTTGCTTGAAAGTAGCCGTAGGGGAAAAGAAAGAAATTGTTGATACGTCTTCATAGAGTTTAACTAATAATTAAAAATTTGTATACATCATTTGTTAGACGCTACAAAAAAGTGGACATGAATGCGCACATCATTCCTTTAACATTATTTCGCGTGCATTAATTCTTTGAAGCGGCCTTGAGCGGCACTGTCTCCCTCCCTCTCCTCCCCTCCCCCTTGATTCTTTTCTTCGTCAAAGTGAAATAATTATAAACGATGAGAACCGCATCGCGATCACGTCACCATTAGACGCGGAAATGATCAAATATTGTAATCAAGAGATGGAAATCTTATGACAGTCATTAAGAAAACCTGGTAGGTGCTCTCATACGGCTCGTAACGTTTTCTCCGCACTAAGTGTCCATTGTCCGAAATGGAAAACTTGATGATCTGAGAAATTTTTAAACAGTAATTCTGAGCTAATCTTCCCTCAGGTGTTGCCTCTTTGGGTCCAGTATGAAAGTGACCTTTTTTACATTATTAAGATTTAGGTGCGTCAGTAGACACCAAGATCGTTGGAATCCGTGCCGTCGTTTGGTCTGCAGTCGATCTAGAGTCGAATCAATTTTCAGAATAAGGGAGTTACGTGTGTCTATGGTTGGCTGCCACCTTTTTCGTTTGGAGGCTTTCCAGTGTTGTCGAGTTTAGACTTTGTCCGGAGGTGGCTACCGCCACCCATGATAAATTACTTTCGATGCATTAGCAAATACTAGCATACTACAGACTGTCCAAAAGTAACGAAACGCTCCCTTCCGTTCGTTCCGTTTCGTTTCGGTCTCGGCCAGTGGCGTGGCGTGCTTTGCGATATATCGATTGATCGGCCATTTAAACCTATGGTAAAGTATCGATATACAGGGTGTTCGCAGCAAACACCTTGATAATCGATTATTTTCCACAGCTTCAAATGGGGAAATATCGATAGATCGCAAAGCACGCCACGCCACTGGTCTCGGCGTGAAGTTTGAAATAAATGACGATTTTTTCATTCGATTCTTATTGGTCCAATCGCTCCTGGCCAGAGAGAAATTGGACAAATGAGAGTCGGGTATGAAAATCTCTCCATTTATTTTGGTCCTTCTTTTGCCAAAGCGGGCCTAAGCGAGGGCGAAGCGTCCTCTGGGGGTTGGGCCGCGTATAGCGGCCAGGGGGCACGGCCCCCTAGTATTTGACTATTTGCTCAGACTTTTGACAAGAGGCCTGATTTGAATATTCGTCTGTCACGGATTTGCGTGATGGAAAGTGCGCAAGTGTGCAAATGTCATGACTCATGAGCAACAGTGGCGTTGGCGTGGCTTGCTTTGCGATATATCGATTGGTATGCCATTTAAACCTAAGAGAAAGGATCGATAATCAGGGTGTTCGCAGCGAACACCTTAATAATCGATTCTTTACCATAGGTTTAAGTGGCAGAATAATCGATAAATCGCAAAGCACGCCACGCTACTGATGAGCAACAAACAATATCCTTTAAATCCATCTAACTTAGCGGTAGATGTGGTTTACCGTATACTGAAAAAAAAGTTACGGGTTATATAGACATACTGTTCGTTCCGGGCTATATAGACATACTGTCCGTTCCAAGCTCGATTGTTCTGGATGCTGGAGCCGTAGCTTCGATCGCTCCGGGTGCGACGTCCGGAACTTTCGGCTTCTGAGCCCGGAACACGGACATGTCTTTATAGTCCGCAAGTACGGCTTCCACGGCCGGAGTTTTTTTTTTGCAGTGTAATTTTTAATCAGGGACCAACATTTTCGATCATTCAAAACAATATTGATCCCAGTCGTATACCGAGGACATCAACAAAGCAGGTAGCACATTGAAACACGAGATCGATTCCCTGCAGAGTTGCAGTCGCTAATCAGCAAAAAGAGTATATTTGGACTGCTTCGATCCGAAATCGAGTGATATAACCGGATCGGTGATGAGAAAAAGTCGAGAGGAGAGAAGAAAGGGGGGAAAAAAGTCGGCACTAGGTCAAGAAACATCAATAAACAACTGACAGCATAAGTTCAATGTGACTCATTTTCAGTGTCGCCAAGTCGATTGTGCGATTCGCGCCGCCGAAATTGCCTCTCCATTATTCGCACTGCGTTTTTGAGAGAGGAGAGACCTCCAAATTTGTTTTTTTTCTCTCGCTCGCGCATGCGATGACATTTACTGGCTCCATCGCCACCGTTTGGACAGGCTGAAGTATTCTTCCCTTCGTTAAAACAGCGTAATTCCGATCATAACTTCGCATTTTCTTCTACACTAGCTGTCCAATTACGAGAAAACCTGATCACTATATGATCCTTCATTTTGTAAATTTGAATTCTCAATTGAATGCCATAGTTATTTTAGAATTAAGAAGGATGAATGCTCGTTGGTTTTTCGGTAATAACACTTTTTGTCAATACAATTTTTGTCGAATCAGAAAATCGAATTATTTGAGTCAATTTTGCAACCTTGGGATGGAGTTATGTTCCTTTGTCCAAGAAACGACGAATTGCCAATAATCTACCCAAGCCCACTAAAACTAATCGTCTAAAATCGACCCTAAAAGCGGCTCCAGCGGGCTGATACTTGAAATCGATAGACAAAGCGATAGACTAAGAAGACATAGAGAGTATACAGAGATCCTATTGGTTGAAATGTGTGGTTACTAAGGGAGAAAATTTTGGACTAACTATCGGGTTTCTCGTGAGTTGCCGTTAGTTACTCTGTTACCTAGTGCCCTTGTCCATTGCAACCACCCGCATCCACCAATAGGATCCCTCCATATCCCTTTTGTCTTCCTTGTCTATAGCTTTGTCTATGAATTTTAATAATCAGCCGGCAGTTGTTGCATTGTGGGGGGGGGGGAGCAACCCCACATCCCTGAGTAGAATTCTAGTCCCTCTGAGCCGATACACCTGACCCTGACGATGCCTCTTCCCTCGGTAACTGGACAGTGGGCAGTGGACACTCTGTAAAAGGGACACCGCGATTCTAATAGATGACTTTCCTGCGTGGAGTTTCGCCATGTTTCTCTCGATGCACCGCGAACCGGACGGTAGCGCTACGAGTTGCTCAACCCAAGTTGAACTACTGCAATCCCGCGTCGCGTCGACAGCAAGTGGCGGTCAACCGCGGCGGCGGCGGTGCGGTGTTAGAATGTGGCACAAAATTATGCGTATCTGCACGCTGAGGCGTCGCACAGTGGACCAAAAACACCCGTCAAAAATGATACTCAAATAACACACATATTTTGAGAAAAACTCTGGCCGTGGGAGTCGTACTTACGGGTTAAATAACCGTTCGCGCTCCGAACTCAGAGACCGGAAGTTCCGGGTGGAGCGCTCGGAGAAATCGAAGCTGCAGAGCATCCGTAGTTTTCAGCCTCTTAGCCCGGAATTGACGGTATGTCTATATAGCATCATAGCCCGTATTTTTACTTTCTCGCTTCGCCAGGGTAGAGGACGTTTTTTTTTTTTCAGGGTACAGTTTTGGTGTAGATTGAATGGATCAGTTGTGTTGGTCACAGAATCGTGATGCTGAGCTATCGCGCTTTGTAAAAACGGTTTATAACGTCATCCATCGCGGTATTGACACCCTCGGTTTCTTCCACCTTGTTTTCATTTGCATTGGCCCTTGGAGGCCCTAGGCACTTGACGTCATTATTCTAAGAGCTCCTCCCCCCCCCAAGCAGTGGTGTAAGTAGTCATGATTGCAGACGAGCAACTTGTCAAGTTTAAAATGGGAGGGGGGGGGATGAATTTTTTATGGGCAGTTATTGTAAATCCGGCCAAGTGTCACCCCTTCTTCTTTTCTCCCCGATCCTTCACCCTCCCCCCCCATATTTCTTCTCCCCTCCCGTTTTTATGTAAGAAAAGTTTCGTTTGATTTTTAAAAAAATAATGATTAATTCACACGTAATAACTAAGCGAAAATATGCAGTGGACTAGGAGACAAAACTACTGATTATTGCCTCAAATTCCTCTAGAGAGCATCAAATTGCTGAAATTTTATGGGAGAGGCCCCCCGCCCCTCTCATACCCTCTGGAAGGGATCCGCGGCTTTTTGAGAGGGGGTTGCAAAGTAATGAGATAGGGGGAACTCGTAAAGTACCTTGGGAGGGGGGGATGACTCCACTGCCCTCCCTCACGTAGGGGTTTCCATTCCATCTGACGAGTGCGAAACGGAATCGGCCGAGTGTGCGGTGGTCTGCGGTCCGGTCTGCGCAGGGCGACGTCCTTGCGTAATTTCGTCAATGTGCGGGGCGCAGAGGGGGGGGGGGGGGGGGGGGGGGCGAATGGCACGGCTGTGAATCAGACTCGCCGCGAGATCATCGCACCGGAATGGCTACAGCCGCGAGCTACGCAGTTCAGGTGCTGATAACTGATAACTGATTGACCCGATACCATACCACTGATCAATGAGCGGCGACGCGCGTCGCGACGCGACGCGAGCTCGTCCAGGGCGCCGCGGCGCCAGCCTCGATTGCCGCGCTCGCGAAGGTGTGTGTACAGGGCGATTCAAAATTAGAAGGGAGGATTTCATCAATTAGTTTTTGAGGAAAGTGGGAGCTGAAATCAGACTTTCTTGGTGCAATATTTTCGCCATTGTATCTTACTGGGGTTGACAGAGTCAGGGAATACCGGGAATTGACGCAAATGTCAGGGAAAATTCACTGGAAAAAAAAAGCACATTGGATCTAGAGTCCAGACCATTAAAAACATCGACAAGAAAAAATACTCTCGATTCAATCAGATTTAAGCTTAAATCAAGAACCAAGCCTCTTAATTTGAGCGGATTTCCCTTTGATTTAAGCTTAAATCTGATTGAATCAAGAGTCCTTTTTCTTGTCAATGTTTTCAAGAGTCTGGACTCTAGATCCTATGTGTTTTTTTTCCAGTGTAAGTAAAACATAGTCAGGAGTCAGGGAATACCGGGAAATGACGAAAATGTCATGGAAAATTCGTTGAATCGCCTCTGTTTGATTTCTAGAATGGGTTTGAGGTTTTGAACAACAATTTTTGCCTGAAATATATTCCCAGTTATGTCTTCTTAACCATCTGTCATATCTTCAATTGTCGTAGAATTTCACCAAAACGTGTCAGAGAAATGTCAGGGAATCTCATTTTCGAAATTCTGCGGCAATTCTGTCTTACCCGCGGAACGCAGGTAGTCGCGCCAGTTTTTTGAAGAATGCATTAGTGTATTTCATTTTTATTTATTTACGTATCTTTCCTCCATTTTGGAGGCCCTTAAAGGACTGAAATTGATTTGCGTATTATAGGGTTCAATATCCCGCTAAACCTCTGAAAAAACTGTGCCCCTCACTTTAGATAAAAATGGATTCAATCCCACGAAAAAGTGCTTACTGCATGTATAAGAAAAAGTAGGAAAAGAAAATCAATGTGTATATAGGAGAGGACAAAAAAGTGCACTCGGAGAAAGAAACTTCGGACCCAAAGTTCAAGTCATGTGGCTTCCTCTTTGAAGTTTTCGGATCCTGCATTAACATTTGTAGCATTTTCCATGTCCGTCGCCGACAAGAAGTTAAGCTTCCTCTACAGTAATATATGTTGAACACCGAGTGCAGATTTTAAATATTCATCACGTTATGAATCATTATTTAATCTGCACTGACGACACTATCAGTGACTAAATCATGACGTCACACCGGCGATTTCCGAAAGGCAATGTCTCCGTGGATTTGGATATGGGTCACAAAACTAGTGGCATAGGCATAGCGTGCTTTGCGATGTATCGATTGTTATGCCGTTTAAACCTATGGAAGAGGATCGATAAAAAGGGTGTTCGCACCGAACACCTTAATAGTCGATTCTTTACCATAGGTTTAAATGGCATAAAAATCGATACATCGCAAAGCACGCCACGCCACTGCACAAAACCTTCGAGTATGACATATCAAATCCCAGCTGTTCGGTTATTTAAAGATTAAGGCCAATATTTTTAGTCGCTCCATTGAAACTTCCTTGAATTGAGATTTCCTTGATATGAAACCGTCGCAATAAGTTTAGAGTTTCAGTGCAAAGAATTTTGGCTGTTTCTCTGGCTAGATTGCGAAATTTCGAAAATTCCCTGCCTTATTCGGTTAACAGAGGTAGATCCTACAGGTTGGTAACTCGGGCTTTCCTCCATTGAAACCTGTGTTGAATAATCGATTTATGTCGGGGTACCTGGCCTCTCCGAAAATCGATTTATTTCCATGGGTTTAAACTGAAAGAAAACACTGTGCTGACTTGCTTTATCCGCCACGGTCGCGGTTAAGGATCTTGGAAGAATTTTTTGTATGACTATCGATTTTCGCGGGACTTTCAAATTTCCCAAACAATGTCCACTGGACAGGGCCTGAACGTTGTTGGCTACGATCGACCGTAAATTGCGTAATCTTATCTTTAAATTCGACACTAAGCCGAGAAAATTATAAGCTGTACGCAATTTGAGCTTTTTTTACAGAAGACTCGAGCCGTCCTTAGTTGCTCAATGGTGCAAACCACTATACTTTCCAGCGAAAATCTATGATCGCAACTTATTTCAACGGCGATGTACTATTATTTCACAGGAATACCGATGTATTGATCATTATTCCCTTAAAATCGATGTGCCTTTGCTTAATACATGCTAAAATTCCGAACTCGAATATTCTGACGATGAGACCTTTCTCTGAATGAATAAAAAGAACATCTTGATGAACGATATTTTTTTTAATGAATGATGTGAATTTTTTGGAATTATTTTGTAGTTCCTTAAGTTTCTGCCCTGAAAATATTCCATGAAGTCTCATAAACTTCAAGTTTAATTTGCGCCGAATAAGGTTTCGCAATGGTCATTTTCCACGAAGAAAAAACGATGGATGTAAAATAACTCTAGAAGCACGAGTTGACGGTCAAGTCTATTGAAGATAATAATCCATTAACTCAGTCTCAGTTTTTATTGATGTAATTGATTATCCAAGCACCCAACACCCAACAATTACCCTGTCGCTTATGTAAATTGACACGCCGCTAAATCATGCACGTATATTTTATTTCTGTTGACAGCCACAACGTAAATGTACAATGCAATCTACGTTTTCTACTATAATAATAAGTTTATTCTAACACTAGCCGAGTTAAGCAAAAAGAAACCAAAAACCCTGGTAAAAATTGGCGATAGGAGCTGCGTTTCAAAATACCATAGGAATTCTTATAGCCGGCTAAAGAAGGCAATAGAAAATCATATAGCTGGCTGCAGAAAGCGGAGCAAATCATATAGCCGGGCTTTACGAAGCGATAAAAAAGTATACAGCTGGGCTATAGTTCCTATCGCCGGGCTTTACACTTTATCGCCATCGGCTATAAAAGGCTATAAGAAATTGTGTAGAAATTCGTGTGCTGTGGAAATCATTAAGTTTGATACGGAGCCAACATAATATTCACAAAACACACATTATATTTTCCTTTAATACATATTTTTTTTTCATCAATTAAAATGAGAATAATCCATACAGGATGTGGAAACATTTCAAAATCATGAGTTGAAAAACGCTGACTCCGCAAGATTATTTTGGAGCATAACACAGAACACATAGCGGAGCGTGCTGCCAGCGATAAGCGCGCACCAGCGCCTACAAACCTAACTGGGATACTTCACGCATGGCGCAATGCGTGAAGTATCCCTGTTAGGTTTGTAGGCGCTAAGGCGCTTTTCGCGCTGGCTGCCCGCCCGCTGCGTCGCAGCGTGCTACGGCGCTTGAAGCAACTATTTCACACCAGAGGTATTGCACAGTATCATACGAAATTGAAGGCGCTCTAACATATTAGGAATGGCAGGCATCCTTCAAAAGTACAGAGCTTTCCGCGCAAAATAAATCAAGATACTACGGCCCAAAATTAGAGCGGTAGTCCAAAAACTCACTAAGTCCTAGCATCCGTAATTAGTAACATGTAGCATACACTTTATCGCCTGGCTGTTGCTCAATCGCCATCGGCTATATAAGGCTATAAGAAATTGTGCAGCCGGCTATAGAAGCTATTGAAAATCTTACAGTCGGCTTTAGGTCTATGGTATTTTGGAACACAGATTCTACTGCCAATTTTTACCAGGGAATTAAAGTCATTTAGTTAGAACCAGGGTATTGCTTTTACTTCCATCCTCCACAATGCTCAAGAGCACATAACCATTGTAATCTAGCCGCTTCCTTGCTGAATTCAGTCCACTTGCACTCTTGAGACAAGAGAAAATGGTGGCAATTTTAGACGGACACAGCATGTTTAATTTCGTTTAAGTAACTAAAAACGAACTATCGTTCAACATTCTACTCCAATTTACAGAAACTAATACTTACAATTTTTTGAAAAATAAGTCAATCTGACCTTTTATTATCAAATTTATGCAATAACTCTTTTGAAGTGAATTGTAGAATCACAAATGAGAAAATATTATATCACTTAGGTGCTTCTTATTTAGAATGATAACGGGATAACCTACATTTTTTCCTATTCTGATCAGACTTGATCTAAACAAGAAAAAAATTGCCTAGAATCGCCATACAAGCACGATGAGAAAGGAGGTGTATATTATTTTACTCTTACTCTGAAAAAGTAACCATAAGTGATAACGACAATTTTTTTTGCTTCTTTCAAAGAAGCTTCGACTAGGAATGGAAATGGAACCGATGGAGGCTATCACCTGAGGTCTCTACCGTATGAAGTGAAGTAGAAAAATTGATAAAACCGATTATTAATTCCCTGAACTGTTTTATTCAAACAATTCAGTGTCTATATCCTCTTTCGAATAATCTACATGATGTAAGAACACTGAAAATGAGCATGCGTTGAACAGTTTGTAGTTTCTACGTCCAGTATTAACGGAAATGTCACTCTTCCAAAAAAATAAAATGTATATATCGTCATCCTCCGCGTTGGTACGTATCACTATTCCTCTACTTAAGATTCATCAATTACAGAATCACACATGTCCAACATGCTCAACATGCACTAGTTACTCGACTTAAAACACGGGTGAAACCCAGATGGGAGAAACCATGCACGGTGGATGACGTTATACGCCGTGTTTTTTAAGGGTTATCATGGAGCTATATCCTATCATTTTTTGAATAATACTATTATCTAATCCTATTAAACTTCCAAAAATTGTTGAACTAGCTCTAACAAAAAAAAAAAACCTTGAAATAGAAGATAAATAATATAATACAATTAAAGGAATTGACTTTATTAGGGTAGATAAAATAAAACATCTAATTCATTCAAGTTTTCCTCAAATTAAAATTATTTGACGTGCTCTTTTGTTATTGGACGTGAAAAGTCGAGTTAGTTGGTGCTTGCGGAAAGATCTCATCATTTTTTGCTGATCTATAATCAGAAACCATCTAAACACGTGTCTGCTATTAGCGCAACTGATCCTTTTTTACGGTAGTTTAACCGTTCTTACAAAAATAGATTAATATCCGCAATTGGAGCGCTGGGTGCAGAAAGGGCATTTTTTGGTGGCGGTGTTTCAGGATCTCCGCTAATGTTTCATCCTTTAAAGAAAATGCATGGAATTCGTTAAAACTTTAACTGAATTTTCATCGATTCTAAATGCTGAAAATTTACCCTATAGTTTTCTCTCTAATATACCGGATGATCCAGCGTTAAACGGCCAGACCGTAAGAGCCGAAGCACCCCCAAACTACCTCTTTAGATTGAGATTTCGATTTTTTAGATAATTTGTGAATCAGGGCATATATCAGTACAGGAAAGTGCACATTTTCATGAGATTTGAATATTTGATCCACAACCGTTACCAAAATTTAGGAAATAGGTTTCACTTTCCGAAATTTTGGGGGGCCGTATCTCCGACTGAGGGCACTTTCGGAAAAAGTTCATAGAACATATAAGTCTTATTTTGACCCATAGAACACGCTCCTGCAGTCCGGCCGCTCAACCCTGGATCGCCCTGTATAAGTTAGCGGTGGAGCCTCTCAAACACCGCAACCAAGAAATGCCCTTTTTGCACCCAACGCCTCTATTTTAAACGTTCCAATAGACTGCCCTTGTGCATAAGAATTTATTCCTGTAGTATCTCAGTGGGTCCGGCGTCCTGCTGATTTTGGCGTGGCACGAAAGGTATTCAGAGTCAGTTTGGCATTCTGACAAACGGCGAAGAGCACCGATCGCTAATCGAAAGTATCGACATAGCGGTAGACCAGATAATCTTCGCTCCGCGACTCCACTCCGACGTGTAATCGACAGCTCACCGTGAACTGACGAAGAGAAAACGAAGCGTACTTGAACCTCCAAGCACCAAGGCGACGATGATGCTAGCTCCTCAAAAGCTGAAATTGTAGTCTGCGGTAGGCCGGATATGGAGACAAAAGATCATACAGGCCCAACGACTAACTATAAAATAGTATGATATAGAATCTAGTAGAAACATAAACTAGTACACTGAAAAAAAAGTGTGCTTGGCTCAAGCATAACGATTCTTGAATCTGCCGCCATGAGTTTTTTTTTTTATATCTTGATTTAAGGTAAATTTTTCTTGTTACAAGAAAAGGACTGCTTGGGTTAAGCAAAAAAACCGCTTTTTTAAAATGATGGAAATATAACCCAGCGAAAATCGGAAAAACCACGATGAGTCGGAAATACATACATAAATAAGCACACACACACACACACACACACACACACACACACACACACACATATATATATATATATATATATATAAACATGAATTCAAACGGCATGCATATTTGTAATCTACGACCCATGATCGATGCTCATTACATGGCCTTTGGTCCAGGTCTGACATCAGGGGAGAACGCAATAGTGTATTTCCTTCGGAAAATACACTAAAAAAAAAGTTTATCTTAAGCAGCAAAATTCTTGATTTAAGAAAAAATACTTCTTGGCGGCAAAAAGATTCTTTTTTTTTTTTCAGTGATGATGCAGTACGAAACCTCGGCCTGGCAAAACTATAAAACTTCACAATGCAACTAAGCCCTTCTGCCTCCGACCTCTTCATTTTTGTTCGCGTTAAACTTTCACGCTCACATGGGCTTCTGGTCGTAAACGCGACCTTTAATTTTCTCATACCTTCAATTTCTGTTTCTCCGAGGCAGGATTGAAATGACATTAAAGAGACATACCACAGTGGCGAATGATATCGATATAGTGCCATTAACTTGACCCGATTCATGTCTTCCCTTCTTCCTTTCTTTAAGCACTCGTTCGACCTTGAATTTGGAGTATTTGATCTCACAGGAGCGCAATTTACGCCACCGATATCCGAGTTTTACGACTTCGCTCGGACCCGTCCTCAATAATTTGTTCGATTCTTTTATATCTTAATCTCCTATTGGTCTATAATCAGTTTAATTACCGTATCATTTGTTCCTGGCGGCCTCTCAATACGTTGTAATGTCTTTGCTGCCGTCTTTGGTGAAGATAAACAACCGAACTTTTGAAAGGCTCCACGTGGTTTGAAAGGTTTTTACGTGGAAATTTTAAACATTTATTTGATATATTTAACCTTAGTCCACATTGATGGAACCAGCAAATTGGCAACATTGTTTTTTCTCCTTTTAATTTTATGGAAATGTATCGATTCTCGGAGGAGGCAGTTGCTCCGACAAGATACGATTATTCAACACAGGTTTAAATGAAAGGGAAGGCCAGTGGTGCCAAATTGCTGGATCCGCTTGTGAGAGTCCAGGCTTATAGATAACAGGACATCCAAAGCAACGCGAAAACAATTAGAGTCCCTTTATACTGAGAGTCAAGACAATGTGAATCCATTTCTGATTGGTTCCCGTATTTTAGGCCTTCACAGTGTCACAAACGGGAATAAAGATTACATTTTCACCGATTGCAAAGATTATAATCTGGAATGGACCAGGGAATTACGGATTCGGCGAAGGAACGGAGAGAGGAATTTTAGAATGGTCCGATCAAAGATTACACAGAACGTTCAATTTCTGTAATCTTTATTCCCGTTTGTGACTCCATGAGGGGTGTTGTCTTGACTCTCAGTACAAAGGGACTCTAAAAACAATCAGGTATTATTCAATTTAAGGCGAAATCTATGAATCAAGCGAAGAAAGTTTCTTCCGCGACGGTTTTATGAACTGCTCAAGATAGAGTAAACAATTTAAACAGTCAGCTACCCTACTATAAGGTATCTTAAAAATCGGATTTTCTCGCGCAATTTAGTCAGCCTTCAACAATTTGATCGATCCTTTTCATAAATCCATTACTCTAAAGCGGTCGCCCGTGGGTACGAACTTGTAAAATTTCTATAAAGTACATTCACTTCTGTTAGTCGAAATTTAACGCTTCGGGAAGGAACTAGGCTAGGGTAATGACGTTGAATTAATCGTTACGTGCTAAAATTCGCCTACTTTACATTGTAACGGAGAAAGTGGGGCCCGCATTGCCACCATTTGACACCTACGGCGCGGTGCTGCCAGGTTGAAAGTGAAACCAAACATATTATTCTTCGACGAAAAGGAACGCTCACAAACTGACCTTTCTTGGGAGCAAAGTATGGTTAATTTTCATAATTTTTTAGGTTTCCTATACAACTCGTTTTCAACTCCCTTAAACAACTTCTCAGAGGGAGAGTGTCTCTGCCTCTAAGGAAGATTGCCAAGTTGTGCTGTACAAAGTGGATATTTCACTCGAGGCTGAATGGGGGCGAGTGCTGATTTTTCAGAACTGTATGACAACTGGTAACAATCAGTGGCGTGGCGTGCTTTGCGATGTATCGATTGTTATGCATTTAAACCTATGGAAAAGGATCGATAATCAAGGTGTTCGCAGCGAACACTTTAATAATCGATTCTTTACCATAGGTTTAAATGGCAGAACAATCGATGTATCGCTAAGCACGCCACGCCACTGATAACAATGCCTCCAAGCTATCCCCCAACAAATTTTGCGAATCTCACTTACCGAGATAGAGCTATTGGCGGATCCAGCAAATTGGCAACATCGTCTTTTCTTCATTTAAACTTATGGAAATGTATCGATTCTTAGAGGACCAGGCGCTCCGACAAGAATCGATTATTTAGCATGGGTTTAAATGGAGGAAATCCGGTGTTGCCAAATTGCTGGATCCGCCTCTGCAGAGGGATGCACTCTTTTTGCGGAGTGCCCTTCGCTTTCATGGCGCTAATTTCAAATCGTGTTCATATCATTCGGGGTTTTTAGGCGCTATGTAGACTATGGTAGAGTCCCTTTATACAGAGAGTCAAGTCAATGTGAATCCAATTCTGATTGGTTTCCGTATTTTAGGCTTCCACAGTATCACATACGGGAATAAAGGTTACATTTTCCTCGATTGCAAAGATTATAATGTAGAATGGACGGGGGAATAACGGGTTCGACAAGGAACAAACGGAATGAGAGAAGGAACTGAGAAAGGAATTTGAGAATGAGCCGATCAAAGATTACGAAAAATTTTCAATTTGTGTAATGTTTATTTTCGTTTTTGACTCCATGAGTCGGTGTTGTCTTGACTCTCAGTATAAAGGGACTCTAGACTATGGCACCGAATTTTACTCCTCGATTTTTAACGGTACGTGTGAAGGAAACGGCAACTTTGTCACTGGGGACGCGCGCGGATTCACGTAGACAGATTTGAATAGCATGCGCGATATGCAAGCCCGCACGGCTAGCGCGGTGCCGTGGTTACGGAAGAGAGTAATCGTCCTGGGGTGAGCCTCGAAGCTCAAAAGAAGACTTGCTACCCGCGGCTCAGGCCCAAAAGGACTCATTGCTCCGCTTAAGACGACAGTAAGCGGCGCCGATCGCTGGCTCAGCTGCAGGTGAATGGTGGATGGTGGACTCACAATGAAAGTCAAAAATGCTGACACTGGTGAAGGTCTCCCCGATCGTTTCGTTTCGTCCGCGAGCAGCAGTGCTTACGTCTTAGGCGTGACGTCAGAAAATGACTTTGCTTTGCAGTAATCGTTCGGCTGATGCGACTCGCGCTTAGGGAAAAGAAGAGTTTACGTCCAGTTCTCAACTTTTAAGCAGTCACTATGGATGATTCGTCCGAAAAAAAGGTAGAAAATTCTCCACGTGTCAAACCTTGTATAAATACTCTGAAAAGAATTTACGGGCTTTATAGTTGTACCGCCCGCTCCGGACTCAGAGGCCGAAAGTTCCGGGTGCTGGAGCCGAGGCTTCGACTGTTACGGGTGCTATACAGTATACACCTGGAACTTTCGGTCTCTGAACCCGGAACGCGGACGGTATGTCTATATATCCTGTAAACACGGCTTCCACGGCCGGAGTTTTTTTTTTCAGTGCACCATACTTTAATCAAGTGAAAAGCTCAGTCGCGGGTAAACGCTGAAGATAAGAGCAGAGCCCACAAAACGGCGCTGAATAAATGATTAATTTCATGCAAGAGTTTTAAGCCCATTTAGACTGCGTTCAGAAATTAGGAACTCTAATTTCTGGCTCATCCGTAAAAACATGTATGTGTATAGTGATACAAGCGGTAGGTAAGTTGTTTCTATACTGAGCAAAAATTTATAGTTCCTAATTGCAAAATGAAGTCCATTTGAAGAGCCACAAGTCGTTCCTTAAATCGGCCGAATGTTAGTTATTTCACCTTGATAATCATACAACAAAAAATTAAATCGACTTATTACCTGTACCACGGTTCAACCTCGCTACTCTTGCCAACTGTGACACACTATCAGTCGAACAACTGAAGAAGGATTAAAATACTCGAGCAAATTTTCGTCTTGACATCTGATTGTTCGTAAATTTCTGCGTAACTCTCGTCATTTCTATCATATTTGGTGTTCATTTATCTGAACGTCCAAACTACCATTTTAATTCCTCGAGCTGAGGATTCAAATTAAATCCAATTATCATTATTTTCCTTCAATTAAAGACATAAAAACAAGGATTTCCGGCCTGTCGCAGAAATTGGCATCCCGTCAGATAGTTGATAGGTGATCAGGAGTAAATCCCCAGTTGATTCCAATCTCCTTGCTCCAAGGGGTCAGCGGTTGAGAACCTTGGAGCGGAGCTGATGTAAGCGGAATTTCCTATGAGACATACGATTACGTTAGATAAATGGGAATTGTGCTTACTCTTATTTTTACGATGGGTCGAATAATTCGTCAAAACTACATCAAATTCGAGAGGAAATATCTTGGTGATGGTAAATTAAGAAATTCAGGACGGTTTGGACCTTTGAAGCCGATATTTGTTCAAAATATCGTGATCCTTGAAAGGAACTTTTCCTCTTTTGGAAGTTCTGCAGGTGGATAGATTTTTAACATTGATTCACAAGGGCGCCATTTCAGAGTCTCTATGTTAAGAGATAAAAATTGAAGAATGCTTGAATTTTCGTCAAATATTTGTTTCTTACATCTTTCAAGTAATGCAGTTTTTAAAGGTAGTATCAGCCCTCGACTTTTTTATGTATGGATTTTCCCATACATAACTTTTTTTAAAGTAACACACAGCCGTTTTCTTACTTAGTAACAACAACAGTTTTCTTTTGAGTAACATATATTTTTTCCAAAGACTTTAATCTTACATCTCTGATCATAGGCATTCTGACTGTAAAAAGCGAAGATTTAAATTCACTTTTCAGATATTATATTTACTGACCAATCGAATAAATTGCAAGCTAATTTCCATAAATGCATTTATTCAAAGGCCCGTCCCTTTCCTCTCTAACTGAATGACCAACACATCGGTAATTCAAATTTTAAAATTCCTGAAATGGCTTCCGATCCTGCTCCTCATGCACAGGCTAGGTTGATCAATTGAGATGGGCAAACGGTGGGCAATGCCAGCCGGTTTCTTTTGAAGGGAAGCTTATATTTCATCATTATTGCTGCATCAATAAATTGTTGAATTTGTGGCCTATGCTTCATTATTATCGCTGCATCCATAAATTGTTGAATATGTCTGGTGCGAAGTCGGTAAAATATTTGTCCGATTTCTCATAAATTCTTTCTGATTCTTACACTGGATTTTCTTTTCTCAAAATCAGCCAAACAGGTCTATTTTAATATTAACAATGCAAGTGCATGTCTCGCGTATAAAAATAAGTCGACTGAAATATTTTAAATCAAAATCTGTGTACCTATGAGTACGAATTTTTAAATTTATGGAATAAAACCGGACAAACAAGCGCCCAACCGCAACCGCAGTTAGGATGCGAGTAAATTCTTTCTTCGCCGATGTAAAAGATGTTTACTTACAGAGTGATTTTTAAGTATGATTTGTTTAGGAATCGATGTTTTACATCACAATGAGACTTCTACAGAATCTAACATTTCGTTTTTTTTAAAATAAGCCTACTTTTGGAAGCACAGTTCTGAAAGAAAGGAAAAATAAATATTTTTAAACATTATAGCAACGTTGAAGATACAAATTACTTGAAAAGTCGTACATGGGCACTACTTTATGTGCTTCCTTCACCGCGTTACAGACTCTCATTTTGTTTGGGGGCGTGTCTCCTCACTCTGCGTTAGGGATATCTAAGCTCTGAGTGGTAAAAATCAGGTTTAGTAAAATCAGTAGCTCTCAGAACTTCACACGGAATAACTCCTTCGTTTTTCCTTTTATTTACCGGTTTAAATAATATACATTCTGACTTTGTCTAACTAGGTAAGTACCTGTATTTGTATTTACATATATTAACTTAAACTTTGGGGGCGGAGAATCGGTGCGATAGGCTGGAAAATGGATAATGTTGAAAAAAATGTTTCAATTATTAAAACTAGCGAATAATCTGTGCAGCTAAAGTGGAATGAGATTTCAATTTTTAAGAAACTCCAAATTTCATTTTCTATAACCACCCTGTTTCCCCTTCTCTTTTAGTCTGTTTTATGCACAAAAATGATTAATGACATCTTAAAATCGGACACTGTTAAACATTTTTGAGTGAAATCCCGTGCCGGAGTTTATATAGCGCCCCAAAATCCCGAATTTCATGAATGCGGAGCGGAGTCTGATCTCCTTACGGATTGACTTACGCTATTACAGAGCGGAATCTTCTCTTTTTGCGAAGTGTCATACGCCTTAATTAATTGTGCTAATTTCACTTCGCATTCATAGCACTTGGGGTTTTAGTGCACCTTATAGACTCCGGCACCGAATTGATCGTATTCAATAGTGTTTCGAAGCATCGTTTTGTTCAAAACAATAGAACACAGCCTCAAACAAAAATTTTAGGATCTAAGTTGGGAAAGCTAAAACTGAGAAAATTCTTAACAATTTCACCTGTTATTGCAATTTTGCACTCAAAAGAATAAAAAGTCTATCATAAAAAAACCTGTTCCTTCAGCTGACTCGATCGACTTTTGAGATGCTATGTTTACATGTTGAACCAATCGATATCGATACAATATTATCAGTTTGGTGTATCGAATACGATCCATTTCACTTCTCGATTTTTAACAATGAATCCTGAATCACCCTGTACAGCTAGAGGAATCATACGCGGCTGGAATTTTTCTCACTTTCTTTGTCATAATCCATCGACAACCAGAGACTAGTCCAGATTCCAACACGAGTGGAGGGACTGGAAATCCTATGGAAAGGCGCCGAAAACCCCGAGTTCCGGTCGGACTTATGATTCACTCCCGGTGGTGGGAGAGTGCGTGCCGCGGTGCTGCGGCGCACAGTGGATCTAGTCGATCAGAGAGGTCGGACATGACATTTTTTACTAAAACCAGAGTACCTTTGGAAGAGTATGGACAACTCGAAAATTTGGAGGTTATAGGTTTGATCAAAAGGGCTGCCAACCTATGAGCTCGAATTATCCAGTGGTACTTATTTTCATAATTCTTACTACCCCTTGATTTATAACTGATCAAAATTTATAAACATGTATAAAACTTTGATTTCGCATAGGTAAATTCTCTCAGTTTCAAAGTTGTAATCCAAAGACGCCAGTGTATAATGCGCTGTCGGCCGTATTGATTAATCTGTTAAATGCATAGGCTGGCAGCGGCAGAGGTACTTTTCTAGTGATTTTCGGGCTTTTTGTGCCCTAAGAGCTGCATAAATCGAGTTGTCCATACTCTCCCAATAAAGGTACTCTAACTGAAACTAAACAAAGTCAATTTTGATGTTCATTTCGTCGAATTTTAAATTTCAAGGGGTGCTTCTGGAAGAAAATTCTACGAAAAAACCAATTGAACCACTCTTGGAACCTCATATTTTTGCATAGACGAAGTTATGCGCGATTAAAGCTTCCAAATTTTTGCCGACCTCTCCTCCTGACTCGATCCACTGTACGGCGGGCGTCGCGACGCG
>NW_017547236.1:2946519-2989555 GCF_001854935.1 Bemisia tabaci
GTTGTCAGATCTCCCTCGAAAAGCTCCTATTTCGCGCAAGGTGAGACGGGGAACGGTCCGTGCTAAGGAAAAACGCCGTATGAGCCCTTAGGTGAAGCCAAATTTCCTTCGATTAAATACGAGTTTTTAAGAAAAAAATGAGAATATTTTCCTCCAATTTTTCAGAACATTTAATACACGATCTAAAAAGTAGCTTGAAGCCAGAGTCCAGACTCCTAATAACACTAACAAGAAAAAATACTCTTGATTCAATCCGATTTTACCTTGAATCGAAGAGCCGAGCCTCTTGATTTAGGCGGATTTCCTTTTGATTCAAGCAAAAAGTCCGATTGAATCAAGAAGGAATATTTTTTCTTGTCAATGTTTTTAAGAGTCCGGACCCCTAAAGAAAACTCAAAGATTCCACCGTTATTGGCGATTTTTCGGATTCTTGACTAGAGTAGAGTACGGACATGCCTGTAATCTTAAGGTTAGGTCATGGAGCTTTCAGGACCCAACAATAACAGCCAACCTATGAATTCAAATCATCCAGAGTCATTTATTTTTAAATCTTTGAGTCTTTTGAGTTTTTTGAGTCTCTAGATCAAAGCGACTTTTTTTTTGCCAGCGAGGAAATGAATTGGAAAAATGCGACTGCCAATCCTCAGATTACAATATCAAACCAAGATGACCAAGAATGTACATTAATGAGATTCCTTCCACAAAAATGAGTAAATGTATGCAAAAATCAAGTCAAATGCGTGCTCTACAAACAACGGGTCGTAACAATTGTGAAAATAAATCACGTTGGATAATTTGAATTCATAAGTTGGCTTTCTTTTTGGCCCCTGAAAACTCTATGGCCTAACCTCAAAATTACCGACATGTCTGCACTCTCCCCATATAAGTACTCTAGTTAGGACTTACCAAAAAATTGCCAATAACGGCAGAATCTTCGAGTTTTCGGGCAGGTTTCTATAAAATAATTCGGAATTAACCAGTAAAATGGCAGCGCTGGGGGAAAACGACCGCTCTCACTCCCGCGCCCCTCTCTGGGTCAGGACGTCGCGTCGCTCCTCTGGCGTAAGGGCGTATCTCGATTCCCGCATGAGCCCCAGAAAGCATTGGTTTATATGTAAAATAGGACTCGCGTGGAAATTGGGATACGTCCTTACGTCAGAGGAACGACGAGGAGTCGTCTCCTATTTCTTTCCACTCGCCGAGAAGTGACCCAGCCAGGTTTTCGATCTAGTTCCATCAGTTTTGATGTTTAAAATATTGGAAGATGGAGAGATTTTCGTCAAAAACATGCAAAATTTCGAGAATCTTGAATATTTCCCTTCATGGCTTGGTTTGTAACAAACTAAGGCGTTTTCGGAACATTTTTAGAAAGCAGAAATTGACGTGTTTTTTCCTCCTGTTAAATCTATCATGAATGTAACTCAGCAAGACAAAATTTGCCATAAGGTGAAAACTCTGATTGGTCAGTAGGTTTAGTAAAAAACCAGTTCGGGTTTAAAAAAGCATCAATTTTCAGTTTTGATGCTTAACAGCTCTCGAAAAACCATCTCCGGAAATGAGGCTGATATCAAAAATTGCGTTTTGAGAATGATGCATGTAATGTTTTAATGGTCGTTTTTATTCCAGGCGTTTTCTTGGTTACCATCCGAGTGTTCAAGTTCCGATGGAAGTCGCCGTCAGTGGCCGAGAAGTAATAATGCGTACTTCAAAATTTATTGTTCTTGATTAGGGCTGTTTTTTCCGGAAAGCTTCCACCTCAATTTCTCTTTGAATGCGATGATTTATATTATTGAAATGCTGTTTGAAGTAAATTGAATTGAGCGTTTGAAGTAAATTCTTCCTGAGATTAGTTCCGGCGCCGATGTACTATATAAGCGATTTCCTCGAATTTCCCATTGTCGTCCTCACATTTTGAACTACTACCGAAGGGTAATTTTTTTCGAGTCCCTGGTAAAAATTGGCAGTAGAATCTGTGTTCCAAAATATCATAGACCTACAGCCGGCTGTAAGATTTCCAACAGCTTCTATAGCCGACTACACAATTTCAATACCTCTGGTGTGAAATAGTTGCTTCAAGCGCCGTGGCACGCTGCGGCGCGGCGGGCGGGCAGCCAGCGCGAAAAGCGCCTTAGCGCCTACAAACCCAACAGGGATACTTCACGCATTGCGCCATGCGTGAAGTATCCCAGTTAGGTTTGTAGGCGCTGGTGCGCGCTTATCGCTGGTAGCACGCCGCTCCGCTCTGTGTTATGCTTCAATATAATCTTGCGGAGTCAGCGTTTTTCAACTCATGATTTTGAAATATTTACAAATCCTGTACGGATTATTCTCATTTTAAGTGATGAAAAAAAACATGTATTAAAGGAAAATATAATGCGTGTTTTGTGAATATTATGTTGGCTCGAGTTGAGCTCGAAAGCACACGAATTTCTACACAATTTCTTATAGCCTTTTATACTCGATAGCGAAAAAGCAACAGCCAGGCGATAAAGTGTAAAGCCCGGCGATAGGAACTGTAGCCGGGCTGCATAATTTTTTATCGCTTCGTATAGCCCGGCCGTCGGCCGTATGATTTTCTCCGCATTCCACAGCCAGCTATATGATTTTCTGTAGCCTTCTTTAGCCGGCTATAAGAATTTCTATGGTATTTTGAAACGCAGCTCTTATCGCCAATTTTTACCAGGGGTTTTCGGGTGTGCTTCGCGCCGAATCATGCAGAATTAATCCCTCTATAGCAGACTCAATTTTCTTCCATTACATTGAAGAATACTGAGCTGCCTCAGAAATATCAATCCTTTGATTTATGGAAAATTCGATTTTGCCTCCCAATCGGAACTGTGGCTCTAAAATAGAGCATATCGTGAACACACGGGCATCTCAGCAAGACACTCAACGCTGAGTTCAATGACCCATTGATATGTTACTCTTTTTTCAACAAAATCGAGATGCTAACGTCTCAGCTTCATTGTTGTTGATGGTGTAGCGGGGAAAAATGACCCATTGGCCCAGTCTCGCTATCTGCAGCGAAAACGCGAGTGTCGGTGAAAAGCCGTCTGTGTGAACTGTCAGCGCACCGTGGGAAGGAAGCTGGTTTTTTGCGACAAACATCGATCAAGGTACTCGGCAGAGTTGTTTCGATGTCGCTCTTACACTGAAAAAAAAATCTTGGTGTATTTACTAAGAAAACGGGAAACTTACCAAGAATTCAGGGTTCTATTTGATCCCAATTTTTTCTTGGTAAAATTTTCATTTATGGAATTGGTAATTTTACCGAGAAATCTCAGTAAAATTATTGAACTTTCTCGGTAATTTTACTAGACCTTGGTGAAAACGCCAATATTTTTGTATCGACTGTGGTATAATTACCGAGATAAAACGGCAAAGTTACAGGGAATTGATTACCAATAAAAGTGGTATTCTTACCTGAAAAAAACAGGATAAATACCGGTTGTTAGGTAAGCTTACCAGTCTGTCTTGATAAAATTACCAATAATTGATAATAAAGTGAGATGGTAAATGTACCAACGGACCTTGGTAAAAACGCCGAGAATTTTTTTTCAGTGTATATCAACGTTCAGTAAATCCTGTGTGATTGTTAGCGCTGACTTTGAATATGTTATAGAATTTTGTTGTATCTAGTGAGGACTTTTTGCAAACTTTAACTTTGCTGTAAAAACCAATCACGCCGAAGAAAAATAATTAAGAAAAAATCCATCCTTTTCTTCCCTACAAAGAAACGTAACGTAACCGCAAACGGACGCAGGAAAGCCCCCCTCCCCTCCCCGCAAGTTGTATTGTATTTTAATACGAGACTGTTGAACATTTTCAACTGAAAATCCTAGTATTTTTTTTCTGATCACACGCTAAATTCGACAAAATTTCGAACGAAAATCGTTTTCGAGTCATGATCTTTCATTATGCATCCCCACCCGTATGTGCCATCATCAGGATCTGGATTTCAGTTTACTCGGTCTCGAAACTCGTATTCCAAGTCTCGCCTAAACTTGGCCATTGTCTCACGACAAGAGCTTTAAATAAAAGCGTAAACTGGTTCGTCCATGATGATGAAGTCAACGTTGTCGCGGCGTGTCATCACTCATCCTCGCTCCTCTGACGTAAGGGTGTACCTTAATTTCTACGCGAGCCCTGTTTTCCATATGAATCCATGCTTTCTGGGGCTCCTGTGGAGAAATAGATACGCCCTTACGTCAGAGGGACGACGACGAGGTGGAGGATCACAACGCGAGATGACTCCTTTTCGTCGAGCGCCGTTGCGTCGCACAGTGGAGCTAGTCGATGGAAATGGTCGGACATTAGGTGGAATGAAAAGCTTGTATCTTCATTAATACTAAACTTAAAGCGAATTTTCCCAAGTGGATTTGGTATAGACTTTTTTAATTAAATCCTGATGAAGAACGTTATTTTTTTCAACCCAATCTACTAGTCTGTACAGCTCATCAGCATCCGGTTTCTGAACCAAATCCAAAATTCCTCGACCCATTTCCGGAGGTATATAAGTCGAAAAGAGTACACGGCTTCACCAGAAACCTGGGAAATGAACCAATGTTTCCAAAATGGCGGTGTTCTGTGCGACAAAAACAATAACCGCACGCGGTGAGATGATGGCGATGAAGTAGATCAAGTTTTGTTGCATCGGCCAATGGGTGCGCTTTTTTGACCTAATCCGGGATTTGGTTGAAACAGTCATTTGGACCGCTTTTAGCAGAAAGGAACCAAGTCTTTTCAGCTATTGCCAAATTTAACCGGAAAATTCAATTTTTTACAAGAGAACGCTCGTGAAGATCCCCTCGAAATTTTGAGGAATTTGCATCGAACCGTGCAGAATATTCACTGAAATTTGCATAAAAATCCGCACAACCGTTTGCACGAAAAAAAAGAAATTGCCCGACTAAATTTGGCAACAGCTAATGTGGCTTGGTTCCTCTCTGCTTATCGCGGTCCATTTATCCAAAAAATTAACCGAATCCAGTCGCAAAAATTCGCCGTTGGAAGTTTAAAAATGGCTCCATTTGTTTTCTTCGTTAAACTCCCTCCAATCAACACTCCCCTAAATAAATAATTTGACGAAGTAACTTTGAAATTTTGCAGTTCTAGTCAGAGATTTCATCGTTAAACTCCCTCCAATCAACACTCCCCCAAATAAATAATTTGACGAAGTAACTTTGAAATTTTACAGTTTTAGTCAGAGATTTCATGTCCGGTCTACCAATAAATCTCTCCACTGTACGCCGTCGCTCTCGATTTTGTCGCGGTTTTTCACTCGATGCCATTGCTCTTCTTGGATGTTGAGAAATGGCGGCTCCACGCGCAGCTGACCATCTCAGTCGCGGTCTCGCTGGTGCTATAAGGTGTCACGTCGCGTCGTTGTCGGTGACGCACAGTGGACTCAAAAAATTATTTGTGGTCATCTAGTCCGTAAGGTGCTGCCGATCAATGACGTCAGGTAGTAAGGAGGGAGGGGGACGACACAGGGTTGCTACAGCCAGGAAACACCGGGAAAACTGAGAAATGTCAGGGATTTTTCAAAAGTCAGCACTGGAAGAAAAAACACATTGGATCTAGAGTCCAGACTCTTAAAAACATCGACAAGAAAAAATACTCTTGATTCAATCAGATTTAAGCTTAAATCAAGAACCAAGCCTCTTAATTTGAGCGGATTTCCTTTTGATTTAAGCTTAAATCTGATTGAATCAAGAGTCCTTTTTCTTGTTAGTGTTTTCAAGAGTCTGGACTCTAGATCCAATGTTTTTTTTTTCTTCCAGTAAGGGAAAACCTGGAAAAGTTAGGGAAAATGACGAAAATGTCAGGGAAAAATCGTCAAATCACCTTCATTTGCTATCTCGAGTAGGTTTGGCGTCTCGAACAACAAATTTTGCCTGAAATTTTTTTTCTACTAATGTCTTTTTAACAATCTGGCATTTATTCAATTATCAGGGAATTTTACCAAATTGTGTCAGAAAAATCAGGGAAGTGTCAGGGAATTTAGTTTTCCAAATTCTGTGGAGATAGGTACAAGGATATACTTGTAGTAGTTACGTTATACTTAAATTAAATTCTTTAAATAAAAAAATTCTGTGGCAACCCCGAGAGAAAGAGGGTCCAGCGCTACGTGACATACCCCTTCGAAAAAGAGTAGAAGGGGGAGGGCATCTGANGGGGGGGGGGGGGGGGTGGAAGAGATGGGGCGAAAAATCGGGAAAAGTGTCTGACGTTATTTATATGCGACCCCTAGCGGCTGCCCTTCGGAAAAAGGACCCTATTGTATGTTCACGGACCGAAAGTTTCAGTAGATAAAGATCGGATTTTAAGATTTCAACGACGAACTCTCTAGAGTCCTGAAGAATAAAGTTGTCAGTCTAACTCAGCAGTTAATGTCTCAGTTTAATTCATTTTCGTGCCAAGGAAGAGCGTGGTGTTGCATTCTTGGACTGCGTTTTACAGAAAGGAACCAAGCCACTTCCGCTATTGCCAAATTTAACTAAGCAATTTAACTTTTTACAAGAGAACGTTTGTGCGGATTCCTTTGAAAATTTGGAGGAATTTGCTTCGTACTGTGCAGGAAATTCAATGAAATTGCACAAAAATCCGCACACCCGTTTTCATGTAAACTATTAAAGTGTCAAATTAAAGGCATTAGCTAATGTGGCTTGGTTCTGCTCAACGCGATCCTATTAATTGGCAACTTTGGGCCCTGTACAGGTGTATGTGCATATCGACGGTGAAACTACCAAACCACGTATCTCGTTTGCGGTGTTTAAAAATCTACGCTCACATTTTATTTTTTAGAAGTAGACCAAATCAATATCATCCCTTGAAATTTTCACGGAATTTTCTCCGCACAAAGAGGAAAAATCACAGAAATTTTCAAGACTAGATGTTAAGTAGTTTTTCATTTAAAAAATAAAGTATGACAGGAAGTCTGCGACGTCGCAAACCGAGATACGTGGTTTGGTAGTTTCACCGTCGATATATACAAAGTGTATGTGCAGGAACGCTGCTCCAACATTTACCTCATTGGATTTCTTTTTCAGACAACTAGAATGCCTATCATTCCAATGATATTTTGGTTATCGCAACAAAATATCTGGTTGTTCAAAAAGAAGTCCGGCGAGGGGCGCACCTATATCCTATTTCTAGAACCTGAACGATAGGAAATATATCGTCACCCCCCGGCCAAAGTATCACAAGCGCCACGCGACGTTTCAAAATTTCTGCCACCATTTTATTTTTTATGGATAAATTGTTGGTTGAATCCGTTTGAAAATTTCACTGAATTTTATCGGCAGCACCAAGAAAATGCAAAGAAATTTTCGGACATTTTCGTCTAAAAATGTCTCTGTAAAAAAATGAAATGGCGACGGAAATTTTTAAACATCGTATGGCACTTGTGATACTTTGGCGGGAAGGTGGCGGTATCTGGAACCGCTCGCTCCGTTGGGTCACTCGAATTGGATTTTCTACCCATTTAGCGAGGGAACGGCAAGAAAGTGAGCCATATTTTTTCGCCGAGAGATATAGACCAAGCAACACCATTGCACCTCTAATTGCATCTAATTATGATTGCACATGCCCCCCTCCCCACCTCCCACGTCTATGGTGCCGGCGGTATCGCTGTTTTGAGTTATTTTACACCGACGTTGCCTTTCCATTTTCACTAACCCGTGATCTTCTCCTCTGTTTTAGGCAAGTCCTGTCCGTGCGGCCACGTTTCGATGTAAACGCAAGTGCTTCGATGCCGTTGAGCCCGGCAGTCCGTCATTATCCGTCATCCTTTCGGAATGGGTACGTATTTTTTACGTTAGAGGCGACGTTCATTTTTCCAATAGAAATGGAGAATGTATCAGTGCCCCCATTTCCCGGAACTTGTGCCGAATTTCGGAATTTTTGAGGTTTTCCTGAATTTTTCCCGGAACTTTTTAAATTTCCAAAATCTTCCGGATCTTTTGCATTTTCCGGAACTTTTGAAAAATATCAATAGAATCCCGGAACTTTTGTCGGTTATAAAGTGGGAGAAATTGAAACAAAAAATTTCCGGAACCCTAAACTTTTGACGAACATGGGAAAATGGAATGGGAGCACTGGGATGTATAAAATGCAGTGAATGAATGAATAATCGTTTTATTACATTAGTCTCTTGCACTCGATCACGTGGAAAACGCACACTAAAAAGTTCTGTTGTTTATGTGTCAATGCTAAAGTGTTAGGTACGACATATTTTACTGATTTCCTCTGACGCATACGGGGCCGACTTTATTTTATGCATTCTATAAATAAAATAATTATTCTCGCCTAATAAGGAAAATTTTCCTGCCCTACATGCCTGTGTAGTCAACTGGTAGAGCACTTACTCAAATGTCAGTCGCAATAAACCGACGTTATAAAGCAGTGCGTGAGAAGACAGGGGAAAATTCTTGGCGAAACCATCATCATGAATCATGATTTCTCAGTTTCCCCTTATTTGCAAAACCGACCAATATAAGAACAAATTTTCCCGTACCTAGTTATTATTCCGAGAGCTTGCCAATGGGAATACGTTCAACTTTAGTGTAGCAAACTTTTAGCGGTTTTTAAGCCTGTCTCTCTCCCCTTGTAACGCTTTGTAACGTTAAATTGGACATTCTTTTACAAATTGCGTGATGCTAGGGGTGAATTGCTTCATATTGCATCTATTTTTCCCCCTTTTTTGTGGTGGGTTCTAAGTTTTTTTGAACGTTTTAAAATTACCGCAAACTGTTCGTTCTTGCACGGGCAACTATTCAGAAACACCCGCCGGAAATTTTGTCGGTCGTAAGAAGAAAATTGAGGGGCTTGGAGAACAAGGCGCATAATTGCAGTTTTTGCTGTTTCGAGAAATGCGTGTTTGAAGTTTCGAAATTACATGGATCCTTATGGCGAAAAGAAAGTTCAAACTGACTTTTTGATGCTTAAAGATTGGGATTTGGGAGCGAATTATTCACAGAATATGCATTAAGACCAGGTTTACTTGAAATCATTAATATCTCAATGTTCTTAAAAACTGCACCCATGTGCCTTGTCCTCCAAGCCACGCAATTCCCCATTTCCTTCGGGGACCTTCGGTAATTACCTTATCCGCACAAAAATTCAACTTTCCCAGTAATTTGGAATAGACTTACGCCTTTGTGTTAACAATCGATAAAATTTGTATCGGTTTTTCCACATGAAAAGCGGACCAAAAATATTTTATTCTCCCAGTAACTTACTTCAGGTGCCAAAATAGGCTGCCAATTGCGAAATTGATTACATTTTGCAATAAGGAACCACTATTTCTGGCTCAATTTAGAAACAACATAAACAAGATTTGGTTCCCTATGCAGATACGTGCTTTTTTGGAGGAGCTAGAGATAGTGGTTCCTTATTGCAAAATGTAATCCAAATGTGCAAAAAATTTTCAATTTTGGAGGATGTTGCCCCTCCCTTTCAAAATTTTGATCGTTCAGACAAGACAACACGTCTCATTTTTTCCCCCTGAGTTTTATATTTACATAATTTTGATTATGTTTTGTCATCAATATTTTAATTTTATATTGTTTCGTTAGGTTCAGGAGCTGAGCTCTGAAAGCTGAAACAATGCAATTGCGAGGAAAATGGCGATTCAAGGGAGCCGGAATTCCTCGCGATGAGCTCCGAAACGGAAGGAATGTAGAGCATTCCCGGCGTAAATCAGCTCTCGATTGACGGCAATTTTGGAAACGTGAGCCAAGTGAGTAATCTACATGTAGTCATTATTTTTTAATGCTGAACCAGCGGTGGCGCGCTCGAATATTTACGAGAGTTTATTTTACTGCTAATCGAATCGATTGAGGCATTTTTCGGTAGAAGGGCGTGTGAGGTTTGCAATGCTCTTAAAATTGCGCAATTTTTTATGGCTTCTGCGGTAGATGAAATTCATTCAACAATAGTGAGGAAAAACTCGGAGCGGATTTAGGCTCATTGGATTGGAATACTCATTAAATCGAACATGCCTAGAAATTTTGAAAGGTTTTCCCTCCGGGCACATGCTTCTCGAGCTCAGCCATTCAATTCCTTTAATCTACTAGTGAGAAAAATGATTTTAACCAATATCAGTTTGAAAATGTGTTGGAATTTATAAATTTTTTCCAGCAGAATGTGACAAGTTTTTTGAAGTTCATCATTGAAAGAGTCCTGGAAGCTATATGCTACAACCAAGAAAATTTGATAACAAGTCACATCACCATCTGACTGTCCGATGTGCGGAGATGTCTATGCTCCCCCCCCCCCCCCNTTCGGATCGAAAATTTCTTTCTGTGTCCATTCAAACACAGATTTTTGAAGCCTGAGGTCGATGAATCCTTTCATAGAACCAAGCAAGATAATCAAAACTAGCTATTTTAGCAGTTATAAGGAAGGGGGAATGGATGTTTAGATTTCTCATTAATGTCAAACTGTCTTTTAAGATGCTATAAATATTTTTGTTTTTTCCTCTTTTACAGAATGCCAGCTCTAGAATTAATGGGCCGTAAATGGCTCGCTGGGACGGATGACATGGTATTTCCAAGTTTAGTGGAACTGATTGTCCGCTTTATTTGGTATGTTTGCTTTTTAAAACCTTTTAATGTAATCGTTTATGTTACCAAATGGATTTACATCTGCCTATGAAAAGATGAGTAAAACATAGAAATCCATCCTACAAGGAAACTATGCCAAAAGGAATCCATAGATAAAACTGAAAATTAATTTTAGGCGAATCAAATTTTACAACAAAATCATTTTCAGTTTTAACAGTTGTTAATATTTATTGATGCAAAACGCAAAACAGTGGTGTAAAACATGCAGTATCTACCTACGAAGCTTAAAATTTACTTTCACTTTTTTTAAAAATTAATAAAAAAAAGAAAACAACTGATGAAAAACTCTTATTACAGAAACCCCCCAAAAAGTTCTTAATTATTATATTTTGACGGGGGGTTTTTTTTTTAATTTGAATTTTAAAAATTAAAAATAATTTGTTTTTAAGTATCATTGCTAGTAGATATATTTGTGTGGTGATTTTCCTCAAGGTTCTTTGATATTCATATATTTTTTCCCTCTATTTTCTGTATCAGGCTCATACTCGTGTCGGTGGCTTTACTCCGCTACTACAACTTCACATTTGATTGCGATGAGGGTGGATACCTCGTCCGCTTTTATCTAATAGGAGTCATTGTTATAATCGTAGCCATGATGATTATGCTTACAATTATCATCAATCGCAGTGCACAAGGAGCAATTTGGGATACAGCGCGACGTGCTATAGTTCCAAGACTCATTGTCATAAAGTGAGTTGTTTTTTAAATCAAGGAATCCATACATTTGCTATTAAAATGTACTTAGTTTCAATTAGAGCCTCTGTGGACTTTAATTCAGGTTTCGAATTTTCCCTCAAATTTTCACCAATGCTTCTATATAAAGAATCCTCCACTTGAAAAGCTGAAAAAAATAAGTATTTCTGAGCCCCTTCAGATTTAAATATAGGCAACTTAGTCAACTTCAAAACAATTGTTGATTGCATATTCAAAAATGTGAAGGCTGTTTTCTCCTCCAACATCACTTTCATCGTTTTTCTACCACATAACCTGTCCCAAATGTTATAGTTTCGGGCACTATATCTTCATACGAAATATTGCCAAAAGTTGAATACTACCTTCAAAAGTCTTTGTTTGATGGTTTTTAGTTTGTTAAAATCAATGCCTCTATTTTTTATTCTTTGTGACGCTTTGAAATCTTTCAATCTTATGCCAGGAATTTCAACTCTATATGGAAGGTCTGTTGCAATCAAAATAAAAATAATTTTCCCCGGATGATTCAAATCCGATGATTTTCAGTTTCATGAAATGTCACTTTATGTATTAGATAGAAATACCTACAGAAATCAAGCTTTGTAGTTCATTTTTTTGTATAATTTTTTCAGGATTGCAATGATGTTTCCAGAGATGCTAATGAATATTCTGGGCACCGTTTGGACTTTCACTCATGTTATCGATTGCGTCGATGAACACTTTACTAATACTGTAGTAAGATGTAAGTATCAATGAGCAAATATAAGTGAGGCAAGCATTTTTTAAAGCCTCTCAGAAAGTATAAAAAAAGATCTTTGCTGGAAAGGAAGTATGGTGACGACCCTCTGTTCTCTGTATTATCTCTTGTGTTTCGTGTAGGAATTTCATGCAAAATAAGAAGGAAATTTTCCCTCAATCGGCCTATATTGTGGTCTGACTTTATGTTTTTTTCAATTTTATATTGCTCAGTGTTGTTGGTGGCTCAATAATTCCAACTTCTCATGACTGAAAGGTTAGGTTGCTGTAAACAAATTCTGGAAGTTTTTTTTGGAAAATTTCACTTATCATCTTCATTCACCAGCTTCTGCAATTCACATAAAATCGTGATCTCCCAAGAGAACGCCTGTTTGAAAATCATATTGGAAAAATTAAAAATCATGAAGGATTCATTCGCTTGTAAAACATCTGTTGATCTTCAAAAAATAAAAACGATTAGAAAAAAAATGAATTAAGTAACTTATACTTACAAACTCGAGCTCTGTAACATCAGTTTAATCTTTTAACTGGCCCTAAGACTTCGTCTAACTTACAAATTCGAGATTCCTTTTTCTCAAAATAGCAAAAATGTTACTTACTTTCTTCCTGTACAGGAGATTTTAATAATCCTTCTCCATCCCAATATTGGGTGTCGAGGTGCACAATATTTTGTCGCACTCCAATTGTTGGGTTTTAAAGGATGTTCTTACTATGTTCAAGAACTGAGAGACTCAGACGTATGAACTTGTTTATATGTATTAGGACGTCTCAAAATGACAAACTTTAAAAAATCTATCCTAATTTTTCTTTGTTTAACTTTTTATTTTTTTATTAGTTCTAGTTCTTTTCAATTGGATGCTTTTTGCTCTGACCGTTTTTGGCTTGGCACTAGTGTTGGATCCAATCGGCTCCATCAAAATCAATGATGGTAATAATGAGATGACAATTGACTCCCTCAGACATCGGAAAGTGACCAGAATATGGGTCCGGCGTTTTCGATGGTTTTTCTGTTGGATCACCAGAGATGAACACAGTCGCGAAGCTTTCTCTCAAATAGCCAGTAAGTTGACTTGCGTCCATTTTTGGATTTTCCCAGCATTTTAAATCATGGGGATCAGTGACACCCTTTTTTCAAATTATTTCAAATTATTTTTCGAAAGTTCTTTGTGAACCAAGCTTCTAGAAATTTTTCAGTTTTTTTTTTTAACTCCATGAAGTGAAGGAACCCTATTTTGAAAATGACAAAAATGGGAACTGTTAGATGAAACGATATCTTTGATGGGCTTTAATGACGTAGTCAGGCTGGGAAACTGCATGAAATCAGTTTCAGGTATCTACGTTTACTGCACTGTCGGCTTTTCATTTGTCTGATTTTGATTAGCTTTTCCTCTCCTTCGAAATGACTTTTTGAACTTTTTGGTTTTTTCACGACTTTTTATGCAAAAGAAACAGTACTACAACCCTACTAAAATTCCTTGCCATGCTCCATTTCTTTTCTATTTTTCTATTACAAATACTCCAAGTTACCTTTCAAAATATTGAAATAACTCAAGAGTCATCATGAAATTTTATCAAGCAACTTTTTTCTTTTACAGGTTTATTTAGTTCTTTGTTCCGCGACACAGACATGGTTCCTACTGATATTATAGCTGGTTGCATTTTGCTGCGAGTGAAACAAAAAAGAGAATCTCGTGAGCAGCGTAGACTGGCACTCATAGCAGAGCAACGCTATAACTGTACCTCCAGTAAGTAGAAACAATTCTCTCTGGAATTTTTGTCTTTCAAACACTCTCTTGTGCCATAAACTCGTTGACTTGCAAGGTTTTTTCTGTCCTTGACTCCACCATACAAGGCAGATCTGCAGGGACTGGCACTTACCGAAGCCTTCATTGCTATATTTTTTTTGGCTTGCGGAGCACTAACAATACTGAAGTATTCCAAAAAGTTGTTCTGATCGCTCCGATTATTTTGTGTCTTCATTGAAATTCTCCAAAATATGCTATGCTTAAAGTTGCACGGACGCAGTTAGCTAAATTTTTGGAGTTGCTTTTTTCTGGTTCCTAACTCTTCAGTGATTGAACCGATATTTTACGTATGGGCAGAAGCGCTAAAATCCATGTTTTAAGAAAAACAGAGAAAATTGTGCCCTCTGTCATGTGTTTGATTTTTGAGTCCAAAATATGTATGTGTGTAAAGAACTTCTTTTGAAATCCGTCTCAATAGATCGATTGCAACCAAATAGCACACTTTATTCCTCTTTATACATAGGCTGTCCCAAAAAGAAGTGGACTGATGCTGTAATTTCCGAGCTGATCATTGCAGCGATCTTTTCTTGGTCGCGTTTTAAAGATCAACTCAATACCTATCGATTAAGACCAAGATCATCGAAATCGGTCAAAAATTGACCGAGTTATGACGTTTTCCGTGAGAGGAGTTCAAATTCAGCCTACCATTTTTGAAGAAAAAATCATACCGAGAGTTACGCGTGTCAAGCTTCATCTCCACTGTAACTTCTCTCCCGTAATGTTTTCCTTCATCAGTGATACAATATGACTAAAAACCAGTGTATGACTAAAACCAAACTGTTGTTGGTAACAGTGTCTAGTCGGTGTCCGACTCATGCCGTAACCATAGCGACCAGGGAGGACCGGGGAGACTCGCGCAGAATTCGGCGACAACTTCGCCCGCCAGCGACAGTTTTCGAGTGCGCGCGCTCAGTGCAGTGGCAATTTGTTAGTGCCGTATTCATTCGTTTTTTCGGGATTATGGAAAAGGACAGTGAAATTGTCTGTTCTTTCACAATTTCACTGTCCTTTTCCATAATCTCGAAAAAACGAATGAAAACGGCACAAACAAATTGCTCCTGCACTGAGCGCGCGCACTCGAAAACTGTCGCTGGCGGGCGAATTTGTCGCCGAATTCTGCGCGAGTCTCCCCGGTCCTCCCTGGTCGCTATGGTTACGGCATGAGTCGGACACCGACTAGACACTGTTACCAACAGGTGTTTAGTCATATTGTATCACTGATGAAGGAAAACATTACGGGAGAGAAGTTACAGTGGAGATGAAGCTTGACACGCGTAACTCTCGGTATGATTTTTTCTTCAAAAAACGGTAGGCTGAATTTGTACTCCTCTCACGGAAAACGTCATAACTCGGTCAATTTTTGACCGATTTCGATGATCTTGGTCTTAATCGACAGGTATTGAGTTGATCTTTAAAACGCGACCAAGAAAAGATCGCTGAAATGATCAGTTCGGAAATTACAGCATCAGTCCACTTCTTTTTGGGACAGCCTATGTAGAAACTTGGATTTGGCACCTAGGCCCTCAAGAAAAATATCTGTTCAACTCATATCCACACTCCAAACGCATTTTTCATAATTTGAAATGGTTGTTTTACAAAAATTTTGAATAAGTTTCTCTTGAATGCTTGTTCTTGAATAGATCTTTTGAGAGTTCAAACTTAAAAAATGACCTCATTAAAATGTATATCAAATCATGAAGGCAAATGTAATTCTGACTCATTTTTCTGCTCACAACAGGTGTTAAGGAAGCATTTGCTGGAATGCCTAGCTGGATGAATCTCGAATTAGCGGAGCACTACTTACAATTTTCAATGGCAGCATACGGCTGGCCTTTTGTTATGTATCGTTATTGTTTAACAGGAATCTTTAAACTACTCTCGAACGTAACTTGTTGTTCCTGTTTTAGGTAATTAAGTTAACTTTAAGTTAAGCTATTTTCCTGTCCACTAGTGCTTTCTATCAATTTGTCCTGACTCCTACTATTTCATAATTAATCACACTCATTTCATGATGAGCGATTAATATTCATCAAATTTGTTTAGTTACTCGCCAAATTCTTGCAATGTGTGTTTAATAGGAAACATTTTAAGTTTTTTTTTTCATATATATATATCTATTCTGATAGTGCTAATATATCTAATACTCCAATTATTATTCTTTGGTTGTGATTCATGTTGCTTTTTTTCCTCAACAACCAGAGGGATACAAGTACAAGTATCTTTATTTTACAGTCTTATAAAAATTACTTTCGAAAATGTTTTTATCATCTCTCATTAAAGAGAATGCAAGGGAAAAAAATGTATAGTTCTTTGTAATTGTCTCCTGAAAGAGACAATGGAAATTGCATTTTAAGCTGAACTTTTTGCAGAAATTAATTCAATTTTGGTTTTTTCATGAGTTGATTATTTCATATTCAATACTACTTCCATAAACTATTATTACCCTTTTCATCAATTTGTTAATTTCTTTCTTTCCATTTATCACAGAGCTAAGCCAACTGTAGTGCGAGAAGACAATTGCTGTCTGTGCAATTTAGCCGGTGTAAAATATATATCCAGAACATCGACGCAAGATATTCTGTTTGTTTCATTTCGTAATCATATTTTTCAGGTAAGTTTCACAATGCTCTTTTAATAAGTTTCCCACAAAAAATGAAGTTTCACCGATTATAACGCAGAACGCTAAGCCGTTTCTCATAGGACCAGAGATTCAAAATGAAATTTCATTTTCTATGATCTTTTCAGGGATTGCTTATGCAACCCACAAAAATTATCCAAGACTCTAGGTGCTTTGTGTCCTCTTTAATTTGATATAAAATATTTTTGATATCAAAAAATAATTTCTCTCTTGTGGAAAGAAAAGCATATGGCTGTATTAAAAATTATTTTTTCACCAGGACTGCACAAGACTTGTTTAAATAACAAAATTTTTAACGAGACTAACTTGCGCAAATTACCAAATGAAATTTTTGCTAGTGAGTCTCATTAAATTTTTTGTATTCATATAGCCATATATATTCATGATAAACTTCATCTACCTTGCATTTTAAATAGCTCAGGCAAATCATCTTGCTGATTGAACAATTTTTATGTCAGTGTGGCTTACAAAAGATGGTTTGAATGAGCTGCCCATAATAATTGATTTCTTTTCCTTTTTTTTTGCAGTTACCATTTTTTGTAGTTGCAGATCATAAAACTAAATCAATTGTGATAAGTATCAGAGGTTCAATATCCATGCGTGATATTTTTACGGACTTAACTGCGGTCGCAGATAAGTTTGAAGTTGAGGGGTTACCTCCTGACAGTATGGTAAGTTTTTACATTTCTTTTCATGTCACTTCTCCATGCCATTTCTTAGAAACTTCGGTAATTATTCTTCTCTACCTGAAGCGTATTCTGTGAAAATTTCAAGGCATTGATATTGGTTTGGTCCTCTTTTAAAAATAAAAGGGGAGCAAAGATTTTTAAACAGCGCAACTGAGGTACTCATTCTTGCAATTTTACCGCCGACTTGTGCTGTATACTATTCTCAATTCTGAAACCTCTCTTTAAAGGTTATATGGAAAATTAATCGTAACAATCGGGTGAGAGAGGATAACATTTGGTTTTATTATGTAAACTTCTAGAACTATTATTTGAAAAGAGAATCTTTTAACGACTAATTAGGTGCAAGAGGCAGTTGCGCTGGCTTGAGGCATCATGTCATATTAGCGTGGAGGAACCCCGGTTGAGATATCATGTCGCGCGGTATCCGATGAGTTTCTTCACTCTTTGCGTACCAAGTGATAATCATTTGAAATAGCAAGAGTAAGTTTAGAAGAGGAAAAATTTAATGTTAATTTTTGGGAGAGCCGTTGTAGTAGAAAACACTGGAATTCTGATGAGGCAACACAACACACTTTATTCACCTTAGGAGCAGGATTACAAAGTTGGAAATATTGCACTTGGTAAAATATCTTCGAATGACGTGCGAGAACTTAAGAGAAGACTTGTAGTCTGTAGCTGAGATGGTGAATGCAAAGTAAGGTTCCTGGAGCCAAGGAAAGGCTATAACTTGAAACCATCAACCATCCGATGCACAGATAAAAAAGATATTAAATAAATGAGATGATGCGGCTGATAGTATACAAGCATCAGCTTAAAGTCTGAAATGCTTGACAAGTTGGAATGAAGGAAGAGACAGAAAAATATAGAGGGAAAAAGGATAAAGGAAAATTCTGTCTCTGCGAAAATTTTGAAGAAAACATTGCATAATAACAGTCTGTGAGAATCGAAAGTACGTAGGTGAATTTTTCATATTTTTTAATTTTCTAGGCACATAAAGGAATGATTGCCAGTGCTAATTATGTGAAGAAAGAACTTGAAGACGGTGGTCTTCTTGACAAAGCATTTGCTGCTCATCCTGATTACAAGCTCGTTTTAACAGGTGAACACATTTTTTCCTCCTTTACCCCACCTCTTACTTTTAAATTGTTTGGAAGTTCTATTTTCCTGAAAATCAAGTCACAAATGTTTTTTTAAATTACATTTTCAAATTTAGTAGAGCATTCTAAGTTATATCTGCTCAGCAAACTTTTATTTCTTGCAAATTCTATTACTAGATTGAAACAGCTTGACTATTCTTTCATGGAAGTTGGCTTTCTGTTGTTTAGTGGACATAGCATTTGTCCTATGTTTTGGAGGACCCAGGTTTAATTTCCAGCCGGCTGACGTGAGTTTGATAGCCTCAGACAATCAGTCGCATGAGACCGAAAGAAAAATGTATTTCATGTTCCATGTTGTAAATACCAAATTGTATAACAATGTAATAATATTAATTTCTGTATAAGAAGAAATTTTGAGTAAAAAGTAAAAAAAAAAGAGGCTGGTAATGAGACCGGGGGTTTAAGTGTGGGTTTAACTTCTTGAAACTGCTTGAAGTACCAAGGAAGAAAAAAGACAAAAATTGATCCAGTTTTCAAGTGAACAAGTTCGTATTTTTAAGAAGGATACATCAAAATCACCCCCAAAATATACCTAGCACTAGCGTTACATAAGTTGGCAGTGTTTAACTTTCCGTTTGCAAGCAAACATCCATTTGTCATCCAAAAGTGATCGAGGATTGACTGACAGTATGTGTAACAACGAAGAAGTTCTGCTTTTTTGCGCACAATAGGTTGGTTATCAGAAGACACTGATAACCAATAAATTTCTTTGTGGAGGTATTGCTAGTAATTATCCTACTGCAAGTGGCAGTCAGAAATAAACAACTGCCAACTTATCTGACGTGAGTTTGGTTTGAAGTAGACTTCCATGGAATTTCAATTCGTAGATCACATCTGGCTGTAGTCATTGAAGTTTCACGTTTCATTAAGAAAACTAACTAAAATTTGGAAGCAGGATTTTGGATGGAAAACTTATTTGCAATTCTTATGCAGCACATTGCAAATTGTTTTTTACTTTCAGGACACAGTTTAGGAGCTGGCACTTCTGTTTTACTAGCAATATTGTTGAAACCAAAGTATCCCGATGTGAAAGTTTATGCATTTGCCACACCAGGTAATTTTTTAAACTCTGTTTCTAAGAATTTAAATTGTAACTTTCCAAAGAGTGGGGCATTGGAAAGAATGAAATTTTTTTAAACTGTTATAACACAAAAAAATGTAAAGATGACCTCTATTGCACGTACATTGTTCTAGCTTAAGAGGGTAATCTGTCAGCACCTCAAAGACGTTCATAACTCTGTTGATTTTCACCGAAAGGATCTGATGTAAGTTTGAACGATCACTAAGTATCAAAGGTCAAAGAATCGCAAGTAACTGTATTGGTAAATTCCTTTTCATGTAATTTCTTGCACTCTGAATACGCCTAAAAACGACATGGCCCTAACTTAAACAAGATTTGGTACATAATTTAAAAAAGACATGATGGCCCTACTCAATGCCAAATGCCTATCTTTTAACACACGAAAAAAAAAAAAATGGCGTAATGCTCTCCTTGACCTTCTCCTCATCTAAAGGATTATGCATTCCATAGAGAGCCCCTTACTAGGTTAGTTCACATAGTTTCTGGACATCTGCTGTTTAACTCCAAGAGGAAATGCAGTTCCATAGATACAGAGTAATTTTTTTTAGTCAGCCCTGATCATTTTTACCAGTTGTATAATCACCTTGGAGTCAGGGAATTTGAAAATGAAGAAATTATGGCAACCCCGCAAGAAATGCATTTTAAGGTGAACTTTTGAGTTGATACAAATTTAGTTGCTGGAATTGATTTCATTAATCTTTGTCTTTTTCCAGCTGGATTATTATCAAGAGAAGCAGCTCGTTACACGGAAAGTTTTGTAATGACGATAGGTGTGGGGGATGATTTTGTCATGAGGCTGAGTATTGAGTCAGCAGAAGACTGTAGAACAAATATGTTGAACGTTCTGCAAATGTGTAGATTACCAAAGGTCAGTTGTTCTTCTTCAATGTCACTTTAGTAAAATTATTAATAATATATCAATATTATAGTAATTGAGTAAAATTGTTCCTCTTTTCCACCAATTGTGGGTAATAAGGTATGAAAGGAAAGCGTAGCTCTTTATTGATTTCTTTCTATCCCTTTAATTAAATTTTAGGGGAAAATTTTTTACAGGAGGTACATGGTTTGTATTAATTTATTTTCTCACTTGTTGACGGACAAGAGGGTATGGTAAGGGCACAGTTTTTTTTTCCAAACAAGCCTATAGGCACCTAACTGCACGTGAGGTGCGCAGGAAAATCCAAAACAAGTAGCATGTTGAATCGTGAATATTTCAGCTCCTTTTTGATCCAAGTAACTAATTTTTTTACTTTGGCCGAAACATGAATTTTATTTTAACCTTTTAAAATTTCACCAAAATGTACCGTAAGCCAGCAAGCCCCCACTGATGCGCAGGGCTTTTTTTTTCCATCAAAAATTCTCAATTGAGAAAAAATATGTTTAACACGAGAATATTTGTTAAACTTTGTCCTAAATTGAGTCTTATGGAAAAACTAAACCTCAAGCCTCTTTTTCGCGGTTGAACCTTGATGCGACTTTGTGTTTCTGTTAAACTTGGTTCAAACGTACTTTTTCTAAAAAATTAGTTTTTCGTAGTAAAATTCATTTTGTAAAAATTCTCATCAGTAGGTACCTTTTTGGAATAGATGCTTTAATTGCTTTTGCTAGTTCTTCTCCAGATTTAAGCAGTATAAAAAATGATAAGTGTGAAAATTGAATGAAGATTTTATACTAATTGTAAAAAAGAAGGGGAAAAAAGTACTTATCAGAGAGCAGAAGTGATATTTGCCGGTGAAATGGCATCGGGTGTAAGTGGCATGGAATGAAACCACAGAACTTCTTTTGATTGACTCCATTCCTCTTCTATCCTGGCCAGGTTTTTATTGAGGAAAACATTTGATTAGACTTCATGACAAAATCAAGTGTTTTGAAAAAAACTCATTTGAAGCTTTAAGAGAGCGACCCTGCCTATTTTGGCTGTTAATACTGCATAGGAGCGTCGAATCAGTATAAAAACATAACAGTGTGTTTCCAAAGATGCGTTGATGCTGTATAATTGATTTTTAAAGTAAAGAACCATTTTATAATATGCCCTTTCACGGGCAAACTCTTCAATTCTCTTTTCGTTATTATTTTTCAGTATCGAGTGTACTTGAATGGTTTCGGATATGCTTTATTCGGCGTTCCATCGCGAGATCTTGAATCAACATGGCGTGCTGATCGACTGAGGACACCAGCTAACCAAAGAAGCTCACCATTGCTATCCAAAAGTTCTATCATCGAAGTGGTCGTACCTACAGCAAACGTGAGCGCTCAGTATACTAGTTTTGTTTCAAATATTTGCTTCCTTGTAGGTTTTCCTAACAACACAAAGTGCTAAATGAGGATTTCAAAGGAAATTCAATTCTGGACATTAAATCATGCGTACATACAAACATGAGAGTTGTTTTCACAGTGTTTACCGGTGCTCTGTGACACAGAACCGCCACAATCCTTTATTCTTCCATAGCCCCTCAGGTAGTTGACACTCCCCTGTTTCTTTTAAGACTCCTGTGGCAGCTCTTTTAAGTTATCCCCTTCATCATTTCGAAGGAGGGGGTCATTTAATGATATTTCATCATCATTTTTATTTAATGATCAGTAAATGCCTATGAAGTCAGTCTCTTATCGAAACAATCTAGAACAAGTGTGCAAAAAGGTTACTTTTCAGTTTCAGTATTTCAGAATTTCTTTTCACATTTTTACTCTTATAGAAATTCTTGTAGAAAAATCGAAATTTGATTGAATATATTCTTCATAATTTTAACGATATCTTCAGCACAAATCTCAAGTTTAATGATTCGGTAGTTTGTGGAAATTCTGAAACATTGTAACTGAAAAGTCCCTTTTTCATACCTAAATCCTCAACTATTCCTAAATCAGAAGATATCTATGAATCCTCCAAATTTGAACTCCATATTTTCCAATCACAAAAAAAGAAAAAGAAATATTATAAATAAAATAAAATTTTACTAAAATCCACTTAACTTTAAATAAATAGTCTCCCCCTCCTATTTTTTCATGGAATGCAACATAAATTTATTTTCTCCTCGTACTTTTATATGCATTGAATCAGTGGATAGCCCTCTCAACTTTCAGCACAATTTTAAACTTTCCCGCGATTTTTAAAATATCTACAATACCTCATAAAAAGTCATGAATTTCATGTTTTACATTTTCTTGTCATGTTCTAGGATATTGCGCACAGGAGGTTCTCAAAATCTCGACTATTTCCTGCCGGTAAAATTTTGCACATAACGTACAAAAAGAAGAGTAAAGAAGAGAAGAAAGCCGCAAAGTAAGTTACTGTTAAAACCATTGCATTCCGAAATGAAGTATTGATCTTCATTATTCATTTTTTTAAATTTTAGAAAAAAACAACCACTTTCGATCATGCTTGTTCTAAAAAAACCTTTTGATGATTGAGTAGATGCAAAATTTTCAAGTTTTTTGCAAATAGAATCTCCATGTTACATACTAGTTCATTTTTTCTCTTTGTGAATATTTTATTGACATGATTAATATTGAAATTTGGTCAAAATCGGTATTCTTATATTTTTTACCAATGCATATCGTTAAAATAAAAAAATAAACCGAAAGAAACTTTTATCCTCTCTTTCCAATGAACTGGCGCCCAATTTTTTTTTTTTTTTTTTTTTTTTTTTTTTTTTNTTTTTTTTTTTTTTTTTTTTTTTTTTTTTTTTTTTTTTTTTTTTTATTTTTTTTTATAATTCATTCATATAATTTCACCAAATTTGTTCCCTTTATAAGTCTATCAGTATTTAATGTATAAACCTTAGGGTTTTTTTTTGTTTTTTTTTTAATACTGAAAGTTATTGCTCAATACCCATTCAGTCTACATCCAGATAAGACCACCTCTCCGTTTTTTATTTGTTCCTTAAATCCTTTTTTTTCCCTTCCAGGAAATCAGGTGAAAGATCTGGTGAAACATTTGAAATGCGATGGGCACACCCTGAAGACTTTGTAGAATTGAGGATAATGCCTCGTATGCTTCTGGACCATCTGCCAGACAACATTCACAAGACCATTAGAACAGTATTAGATGAACAAATAACCGAGATCACTATGGATATGAATGAAATAACCATTTTGTAAAAACACAAAGTTCTGATGAACCAAGCAAGAATATCTTGCATTTAACATATCCTGAGTGAAGAAAAAATGAGCTGTAAGTTTGAAATCCGTTCCAAGTCTAACCTATTGTCTTCGTATGACTTTTCTCTTTTTGCTAATTGGCAGGTCTTTCTTGTAAGTATTGGATACCAGTCAACAAAGCAACAATTAGCCTCTAGGCTTGCTCAGTCTTAAAGACAAGAAGCTATGGTAGAAAACTGTTCCCTAAATTAGCCACTGCTGATTAGGATCAAATGTGGCTCAAATCAAAGCATGACTACTCAGTTAGCTAAAACTGATTTAATACAGAACTATCAACCTAGGGGGCTACAATTTGGGGAAAAGACATGTTTGTCCCTATTTTAAGGTCAGGCGCCCCAACTCTACTCTTGGTATGTCAACCATTCAGAGAGCATCTAAGGAGTCAAGTTCTGGACCCCTCTCTTTTCAGGAGTTGAGCCTGTTCCAAGTTCATGTCCAAATCGAATCAACAAAATTTTGATTATGTTAATATCATACAAATCAGCCTTACCATATCCAGTGTGCTCCTAATCAGAAGATTATTTTCCTAACCTCATTTTTAAGATTTTTGGCATCAATTGAAGAAACTGCATTTTGTGATACGTTAAAGCTGAAAACTATCTTGACTAAAAGTTTCTTTAAAGTTGGTTTAAGCTGATTTTTTTTACTTAATCTTTTTTTCTGTGTACAGTGATTTATTTTTCTACTTTCGCCGGCAAAATATCATGACAATATCTCTAGATAATATAGACCTGACTCATTATACTTAATTTTTATTTTTGTACATTTCTATCTAAGCATACGTGTTACGCACTGCTAGTGCTTCCTGGTTGCCTACTCTCAGTATTAGAGGTATAGCTTGTACCTCGTCTTAAAGACTTTTCTCCTCCTAAAGACATGTTTGGTCGGAAAGCCTTGTTTTCGCTTTTAATTACATACTTATTCCTCCTCTGTATTGGAAATTTACCTCTTGCTCAAATGTTCCCGTATCGATCAGGCGGTGCTTTCCATGAATTAGGTTGCAGGGAATCAAAATTGGAGCTGAATCTCATATTGAAAGTGGTACTAATTCATTCTGCTCAAGTAAGAATTCATTATAATAGTTAAGTTTATTTCTGTTGTTCTTTTCTCTGATGAAGTATTTTTCATAATTATGATCAGACCCAAATTAGAAATAATCATAATTTTATTTTTTTCACTTTGAACTTAATCAGCATTATTCCTTAAATTGATGACCACTGATCACTGGTGCTTTCTTTTGTAAGGACTTGATGATTTAATTGCCTAACGTCTTTTTCACTGAATGGGTTTACTTATAGGATGGGAGGGTTTTTTTCTTTCAGTCATGTGTTCGTTACACACGTCGCAAAACATATGTAGTTTGGGAGTTTCACTGATATTATATCAATGAAAATTCACATGATTGATCCGAAAGCCTTTAAAATAAACAATCAAATACAACTATCAAGTGTGCATTGAATCATTTGTCTATAGTGTGAAAAGGACTTAAGGTAATAGCTTTCATCCAGTAAAATTATGTCCATGGATTTCGGCATTATCAGCACTCTACACTTCTTTTGTTTGCATTTTAAGAATTTAAATACATGGCCTAAATTTTATGATACACCTTTATTTTTCAAAATTGGTGCTTTAACTTTCAATTAAGCTCATTAAATGATTTTTTTTTTTTTTTACAGTTCTTGAATGTAAGTACTGAAACTTGATCCTTTCAAATTTTGACTGAGAAGCTGACTATTTGATTTTATTTAGTCGTAGGTACACTTTGTATATATTCTTTCTCCTTTTTTCAAATGCTTCTTGTTGATTTTATTGTATAGTTTATCCCTAGTTATCCTTGAATATTTTATTTGTAAATTATTTTTGGCTGTGTACATCATTTGTTGTATCGATCAAAGTTTTCTAATGTTTTAGACGATTTTACAATTGTGAAACAAGTTCTGAATTTTTCCTGTCCCAAATTTTTGTACTCTTTTTATACTCAAACTTTTACAGATTTAAGGCCTTATTATTCATTGATCATTGTTCTCGCAAGAAATTTTAAAACAAAGTTCTACTGTTTGGTTCCTGGCGATAATGTTATTTTTTTATTCACATTTTTGGCAGATTTTATGCTCATTTTTGAGAATATGTTACAAGTATCTTAACTAGATGAAGAATAAATAGATTAAAATAATAAAGTTTCCATTATGGCAGACATTTGGCATTTTTTTATAACATCACCTTCCGGCTAAAAAGTTACAAGCGCCGTTTGTGCTGAGGTTCTGTCTTGCCTACTTTTCAAATTTGTCCAATTTTTTACAGAAAAACTAAAGAATAGAATCACTTGAAAATTTTCCTTGGTATCAGTGTTGTCATTGAAGTAAATCATTGAAATCCTCATGAAAGTAAACACAAAAGTTATAAAGAAAAAATTTAAACAGTATTAAGATGTCCATTAACATAGCATCCAAGCGTAAATGGTGCTTGTGAAACTTTGGCTGGAAGGTAACGTTATACTCTAAACTTTTTAGCAGCTGATTTACAAAATAAAAGTCATGCTCGTTCCCTGAAAAAATAATCGGTAGAACAATGTGGAAATGCCAGCTTAATTTTATTCTGTTTTTGAGGAGCGTAGAGAGTTTTTTAATTTTGGAATCGGCTGTGCCCCTCTCAATTTCATTTGATGGTTTCTCAACTCCACAAAAATGTCTTTTTCATGGAACAAAGGACATTAACACATGGGCAGATAAACAAATTTGTATAATTTATTGCTCTTCCTCATAACATTTAACTTTTTTATCCATTTTATATTCTTTAGTTAATGCCCGGATTGTATGCTGTTTTTCTGTATCCATCCAATTCTCTGCTCAGTTATTATTTTGACTGTATATCAACTAAAATCTATCTTTTTTATGCTGTTGAATCATCGACGAGTTTTTAGAAATACCTTTCAACTATATTTTGTAATTTCTTTTGTTTTTGTAAAAGAATATTTTTTCAAATTGCTAAGAATAAATTTCATTATCTTTCTTCTTTCAATGACACTCTCCTTTTCTTTCATTTCTGTATTCCCATCGCTATCAGTGATTGAAAAAGCGACTGGATTCGAAAAAATCTTTTCAGCTCTCATACTGGAGAAAGTAAATTATTGCTTTAGCATCTAGGTTGTCTAAAATGTGTCTGATGACCCCTAAGATGCTTGTTTAATTGGTCCTGAATGGCCCTTTTTATAGAGCCTTAAATGATTTTTGTCAAGTCCTTTCCATTCCACTGGTTGATAAGGATCCTTGCCTTCTTCCAATTTTGTATAATCAAACAAAAATGGCTATGAAAATATAATAGCATTTCTAAACTGTTCTATGCATGTATTTTTTCATAATTCCAAATGCAAATAGACTATTATCGTTTTAAGACATCCAAATGAGATGTTCACTTTTTGGGTGGACATAAAATATTGAAGAATCGATACACACATACATTAACAAGTTCCAACTTTTATTATCTGAAACTCAATACATCAAAGTAACGTATTTAACAATGAATTGTTTAACTTGAAAAAACAGCTAAATTTGTATTGCGCTTGTAAAACAGCATCAAAACTATCCTAGTTATAAAATACAGGACTTTGGTACAAAATAGGATGTGGCATGATTTACACAAACGGATTTTCTGCTGATTCGTAACAATACTTGGTAACTCTTAGAGGAAGGGTTAAAACATAAAAACCTACGTTTTAAAGGCACCATGACAAAATTTGATAATTTTTGACTCCATAAGCTCCCTTAAAATTGCAGAGTTTTGTGAAGATTCACAAAATGGAATACTAGATGAATCTTTGAAGGACATTTGGACTGAATTTTGCAATTTAGAACTATAAATTCTGGCTCTTCTGGAAAAACACTTATGTGCATAGGGGAACTAATGGCACATTCGTTGTTTTTAAACCGGGCCAGAATTCATAGTTCCAAATTGCAAAAAGTCCATTTCTTCTATACCTGGTAGACTGATTATTTTAATTCATATGTAGAAGTCACTTCATTTATAAAGATGAGGACTAATATAGAGATTTAAGCTCGGTTAATCTTTTTTTAAGGTAAAATACAGATACAATTATGCTTGAAAGCAATGAAAAATTACAACCGACAGCATTTTAAATTGAATGATCAGATGAAATTGACAATTTTTTCTCAAAAAATTTGGGACGGTAAAAAATTCTACCATACTGACAAGACATAGAGAAAAGGTAGAGCAATTTTATAGCTCTACAAATGTGCATTGTGCAAGTGCTTACAATTGTTGAGAAATTGAAGTAAAATACAATATTTACAAGAGAAAACAGTTTTCAGTTTTAATAATTTTAAAATTAAAGGATGCACGGTTCAACAACAGTTCCGATCAAAAAAAATTGAAGGATGAAAAGAAGAGGATTTAAAAGTGGGGTGATCTTAGGCACTTTTGGCACTGATTTTATCTCTTCGCATGAGATATTTCTGGGGGTATGAATTTAGAATGAGCCTGGAGCTCAAAACAGAGAATCTACAACCAAGTCACTTAATGACAGTAGGTACAGAAAATGAAGAACTTTCTTAACAGCACAAATAACTTAGCGAGATAAAAAAAAGAAAAAATTACACAACAAAAGAAACTCACAAATAATAAAAAACAACAAAAACAGAGGTGTATAAATACAAGAATAATTTACTTACAAAATATTACCTGCAAACAAAGAGGACAAGAAAGGTGAATAGGTGAAATCACCGTTTCCAGAAGGCAACAACTTTTTGAAAAGACGGATTTGTGCTCGATGAAACAGTTTTTTTGGCTGTCGTAGAGGGTGATGTGGTTTTCGACTGCGCTGGAAGCTGTGGCTCGTACAGCTTTTTTAGGCGGTCTGTCTGTCGAACTTTTGAGGCATTGACTGCAGAAGAAACAGGGAAAGAGGGATTATTATTACTGTCGGATGGAGACCCTGCGCTTTTCTTATAACCACTAACAACTCCATTTGCAAGATCTTTATCTTTCAAGATAAAGGAATTATTATTAATACTTGATTGCCTAATTAGGAAATTTCTATTGCTAAAACTATTACTACTGGACTTATTTTCCTTGATACTAGGTTTGATACTAGATTCCTTGCTACTAGGTTTGATACTAGATTCCTTGATACTGGGTTTGATACTAGATTCCTTGATACTAGGTTTGATACTGGACTCCTTGCTACTAGGTTTGACACTGGACTCCTTGCTACTAGGTTTGATACTTGATTCCTTGATATTGGGTTTCATACTAGAATCTTCGATACTAGCTTTTATACTGGATTCCTTGATTGTAGGTTTAATACTAGATTCCTTAATACTTGGTTCCTTGATAACAGGTTTAGTTTTCGGAACTTTTACAGTCATTTTTTTGTCATTCATTCCTTCATCTTCTTCTGTGATGGAATAGTCTTTGTTGAAGAGAGGTTTAGGGGAATGAGAGAAAGGGGCACTAATAGAGGAACAATCACTGATGCCACTATCACTACGTTCACTACATATACGCATGCGATTAGATTTCAGATCGAAGCTCTCTGAAGAGTATTTTATCTCAGGATCTCCTTCCTCGCTGAGGCTCGACATCCGTGACACACCACTTCCAGATAAACTGGCGCGGGGGCTGCTACTGAAAGAGGCGCTCGAATTGGAGTTGCGGCGACTAGCAGCTGAGAGATTAGCCATCCTACCAAGCGCTCGGATAGCATTTCCTGTTTTCTGAATATTAGTGAACACACATAAAAACTCATGCAGGTTATTGAAAAACAAAACAAACATTCACAGTACAAACAATGAAAGTTTTAGATGTGTTGAAAAACAAAACTTGACACAAAAACTCAACATCAAAAACTAAATAAAGACTTCAAAGTAGGTACTTTTTTTTTCAAAGAGAGAAGGTAATTTCTCAAATTGATTGCTCTCCACTCATTTTCTGTTTTCTACACAGTTTCTAAATTTCTTTTGGATCATTTCGTTTCAAGAGATAAAACCCCTAAAACCACACGCAAAAAACCGTGCATTTAACATCTTTCAACAGTGAGTAAACACTTTTTGTGAAGGAACTGGAAACTTATAAAGTTTGACAGTTTAGAAGAGAGGAATATTTTGTGACAGCACACACAAGGCATTTTCAATGAAAAATTATTTTTGGTCAGACTTTAAGGGTTATTTTATTTTTTTGTTGGGGATCAAACGTAAAAAATTATGTAGCTGTGACTTATTAGCGAGCCGGTCGGTCTTCCATTAAGGATAAACTACCCAGTTGGAATCCACATCATTTTGTTTTTTGGAAGTTTTACAAGCTAAAACTAAGGGATTAAGAAAACACACCAAGACTCTAATACTTTTCGAAAATAGATAAAAAAGACGTACCTGCCATTTGCGGCGAATGATAAATTTCTTAAGTTTATCAGTGCTGAGCGCAACACAGCTCATTTCAGTATCAACTTGGGTCATCCATTTGTGTTCCAAACACTGCTTGGCTGTTAATCTTTTCCTGAGCAGAAGGCATAATACAAAACAACATTGTCAAAATGAATCAAAACATCGTTTTACATACATATGCTTCAGAGGTCAAACTTTTATAAAGGTATGGTTTTAAAAGCGCAAGAAAAGAAGTTAAAATGCAAGAGGAGTTCGAGAAGTGAAGAGAAACATGCACAAAACAAAGAATAACTCCAGTAAATTTTCTACATTGGATTGTTAAGTCAACATTTTTATTTGTTTCAACAATTGCTACCGATGGGTCTTGTCATAGATGCATTAAGATCCACCAAAATTTTCTTTAAATTTCTGAGCTGAATGACGCAAAACCAGAGCTCAGGATTTATCTTTCTATTATTACTTAGGCGTTGGCAAATTTTTTTAAAAAGCACAATACCAACACTACCACAAAAGTAGTTTCCTCCTCTTCTTTAAGTNGGGGGGGGGGGGAGACTGTCGATTTTTCAGGTTCTGTTTGCCAGTCATGATCCAACGGTGTTTTTTTCTAGTGTCATTAGGAATCTCTTACTATGCAAATCCAACGTCATCCATTTTTTTCTCCCATGGAATAATTTTTTAATTTTCCAGAGGTAAAAATTGGAAAATAAGTTGTTTTAGTTACAAAAAAAGAAATCTTTGATGGACTGAAACTGGTCCCAGTTGGAGACAACATGCAATTGGAAATTGCCTGCTTTGAATAAATAGAAGAAAGAATATTGCCTCGATACGTACTCTTTCCTCTTCACAAGAAGCGCACTGATAAAGTCTTTGGCATCTTGAGAAATGGCATCAAATGCTTCGTCATCAAAATCAAAATCAGCTCTTGTTATGTTTGCAAATGTCTCTGCATCATTGTCACCCATGAATGGTGACAGACCGGATAACCTAAACAAAAGAAAAAATCAAAGCATTAATTGGTCATATGGTAGAAAATTGAAACTAGAAACCACATATCTATGCCATAACTGTCACTAAATACAAATCTTTACAAATGATTAGATTCAATTACGATGTTCAATGGTTTCAAAATTATGTTGTTTATAAAATCAAGTGGATACATAAAGGATTGCAAGACAAATAAAAAAATAAGCATTAAAAAAAAAAAATTCAATGGAGACTTTTTACTTCTAAAAGACAGTATTGTTTTAATGGTACAGTTTTGTTTATGAAAGCTTGATCTTGGAGCAACTTCCATACTCAAAGTTTTCGTTGTTTCATATAATCTACGTAAAATGTTGCTTCCTTCTATTCTTTGATACATACATGGGTGCATTTCACCAGAAAAATAAATAATAGTGACAAAGATATCCACAAGAGAAAAATTCTAAATTGTTCTCAGAGTGACAAAATTTCCTTAAATTTGTTTGACATTTTTAGCTCCTTAATTTCTCAAAATAAAAGATAAAATAATGTATTTCTTTCAGAAATACACTTAAAAAAATAAAAAATTACTACTTACAACACGTAACAAATGACTCCTACAGACCACATGTCTGACTCAACACCAATTGGTTCATAGTTGATAATTTCTGGAGGAATAAATTCAGGCGTTCCGAATAAATGCCTTTCATCTACATTTGGGTCAATTTTTCTTGCTAAACCGAAATCTATAAGTTTAATTTCGTGTGAGGTTCGCGTGCGGCACATTATGTTTTCCGGCTGTAAAAGAAAGAATTCATAGACATGAGAATGCAGCTTTGAAGGTTTAAATAAATACAAAAATTGGAAGAATTGGAATTATACAATAGATGGGGTTCTGAAGTTACAGGAGATTTGAAGGAGTTTAATTTAGTAGAAAAACAACAACAAAATGACCAAAATAAATAGTAGAATGATGAGCAACAAACTAGATCAATAAAGGTAGATAGTCTTGGTCATGTTGAACTTTTTGACTAGAATCTACTGCTGCTTAAAGAGGTCGAGAAGCATGTAAGTGCTTGTGCACCAAGATTTTTTTTTCCTTTTAGCAATAAAACTGAATTCTGAAACAGGTATGCAGATACATTTTGTTTGAATGGTTTGGAAAAATAGACATCGATAAAATTTGACTTGTGCTGCAATTGTGAACATTTTTCCTGAATAAAAAAATTAGCTAAAAAATTTGCACAAAAAAATTTGATTGTTTCTTTCGAAAACGCTTAATATGCTGAGTTCAGCATATTTTTATAATCTTTTCCTGATACATATGAGAAATTGTAGAAAAATAGATAAAAAAAAAATGAGAACATGTACAACCTTGTGACATCATCATTTAATAACAGGTATTTTAGCAAATTAGGTTATTTTGCCATGTCTTTTCTAATAATTGTTCAATTTTTAAACCAAGGATATTCTCTTGCTGAGTTCACTTGGTGGTTTTGACTTAAAAATGGAATTAATCTCATTTCAAACACCTGCAAAATCTCCATTTAGTATTAATGCTTATAAATACCTTCAAATCCAGATGTACAACGCAGTTTTGGTGCATAAAGTCTACTCCTTCACAAATTTGCCGCATGAAAAGGATACAGTCTCTTTCAGTTAAAGTGAAGTCGTCAGCGACAACTCTCTCAAATAGCTCTCCTCCTGAAATACTGGGAGAGACACGCAAGGAAAAATGTTAGTTCCATTCAAATTCTTTTAATACTACACAAGCTTAGGGGAATAATAGAAATTGTAGAATAGATGTGATCTTATGTAAACAAACAAATAGGACGATTAGTAATAAAAATATTACATGGCAATTTGCATTGCAAATGATTTTTTTTCCTGATCCCTTTTTTTCCTTTGCTCCTTACAGTTACCATAGCCCAAAATTATTCAAAACTTCATGTAGTTTCATTAACTCATCCGAAAAGTGATAAAGTTATCAGTTTTTGAGGAGTATAAATATAAATATGTAAGTATAAAAGGGCTTATTATAGAGCATGGTGTGTAGAGTTCTTAATATTTTTTTAATTCCCTGCCGTTTCCTTGATTTTTTTAATTTCCATGGAAAAGTTATCGGATGAAAACCCATGATTTTCTCTCATTTTCCTTAGATCCTCTTTAAAAAAAACCGATATTTTTCTTCAATTTTTAGAAAAAAATTAACTTTTTCATTTTTTCAGTGCCTGATTTTTTAAAGTTGAGTTTTAGCTGACTAAACATATGAAAAATAATTTGATCCTCTCGTAGACAAAGAAAAAATTCCTTATTTTCAGCATAAATTCCACCATGAATTTCCTGATCATCCTAGAAGTTTTTCATTTCTTAGTGAATCCTGGTTTTTCCAGCCTGGACACCATATATGGGAGTCAAGAAATTCATGATAGGTAAAACATGGTACAGGTATGGTGAAGTTTGTAAGAAAAGTGTAAAAAAGCATTTTACAAGGCACTAATAAATTAATTTTTTTACAGATGCAACAAATTAAACCTGTGAGGCAATCTTTAGTAAAAATTAAATTAAACTTAATTTAATGACTAAACTTAATTTTTTGGGTAAAAGAGATCTATGACAATTGTACTTACTATTCTAAAATCATTATGACTTCTCTAGAGTTTTCAAAAGCAGCAATGAGCTGTAACAATTTTGGGTGCCGCAAACAGTTCATGATATTAATCTCCTCCCAGACCTTTTCCTTATCTTTCGCTTTAATGCACTTCACAAACTTTGCGGCAAGCTTACAACCAGTCGTCTTGTCTGTTACTTTGTGCACGATTCCAAACCGACCTTTGCCAAGTTCTTCGAGGACTTCAAAACGGTCCTTGAAATCTTCACCGTTTTCAACTTTCACTGTATCTGTTCCGTAAATGGCCACTAGATCATCCTCTGAAGACAGTAAATAATAAATTATTAATATTAACATGAATGAATATCACAATACAATACTAAAGACCTCAGTTGCTGAATAGTGATTAATAAAGCAAAATAAAATTAATAATCGTCCAAAAATTGAACAATAAGCAGTTGTTACAAAATGACTAGAAATTGCAGTTTTTACAGCCAAATTGAAGTTTGTTACAGAAAAAATGAGTTTCTCAACTTAAAGTATGACTTTATCATAGATTCATAAATATTTCCTCACATATCTGACAACTTTCCTAGGTGTAAGATATTAAATTGAACTTATCTTGCTGCATTATTTATTTCCCGTCAGTTCCCATTTATTAAGGTTTGCTAGCTTACCTTAATTAAACATTGATGCATTTACCTCCTCTTTTTCAGCCCATGGAATCAAGATTCTCTTGAATAATTTCTCAGGGAGGGTTTTTCCCCCATGTGGTATATTCGTAACAATCTCAAAATCCTCCGGTCATATGTGATAATGGTAGGCCTCCCTTCCTTTTATGCTCTTATATTACAGTTTTCCCAACCCTCTATCGCTCTCAAAATATTTGCCAAAATATTTGCAAAATATTGAGGTAAATTCATCAGGAAATATTTTGATCAGAGGTCATCCAAAAAAAATTTAAAAAAAGGATCCACTCTTCAGTGAAGGCACAGGCATGGAACATAATTAAGAAAATCAAGCACAGCTAAACAAATTGACGGCGTAAGTTCGCAATCACATATCTTGTTTGCGGTGTCTGAAATCTCTGCTTCTTGTAATTTTTTTTATAAAGGAACAAATTGACATCATTCTTTGAAGTTTTTGCAGAATTTTCTTCACACAGAGAAGAAAAATCACGGCAGTTTTAAAGAATTGACATAGAGAAGTTTCCGGTTTAAAAAATAAAGTATGATAGGAAGTCTGAGACATCGCAAACCGAGTTATGTGATTGCTGACTTACACCGTCGAAATGCTCTTAATGTACAATTGTCAAAGATCAGTACTGACTAGAAAAATTACCTGTCTGTTTGATTTGAACTACTTGGGATTCAGCGCTGGGTTCACTAAGTCCATGAACATTTTCAGCTCGAACCCGAAAGATATAACTCTCTCCTGGTGTAAGCTCACCCACGGTGTGAGAAAGAGAATGACACCTGAAAATACAAAAAAAAATCGTTAAAACTTGACACTGATTTGAAAAAAACTTGATTGAAAAAAACTGAATCCTCGCTAAAATTTATTTCTCTCCATTTTGGTGGTAGCCAAACAGTAAAATTGCAAAATTTTGTAGGAGGTAAGTTCAGAAATATTTCATTAGGAGTGGGTCAGAAGACCAAAAAATTAGTAGTGTGATTTGGTGGTGACAATATAGAGGAAGACATTTTTTGATCATTAAATATCGACGGTGAAGCAACCAAATCACGTATTTCGTTTGCGGTGTTTAAAAATATTCGCTCTCATTTTATTTTCCTGAAGGAGAACAAATCAATATCATTCCTTGAAGTTCTCACAGAGTTTTCTCCATAAGAAGAGAAACAGTTTTCAAGATTCGACATTAAGTAGTTCTTTATTTAAAAAATCGAGTATGATCAGATGTCTGCAACGTCATAAACCGAGATATATTCTCAGGTAGTTTTATCATTGTTAAGTAAAGTAGGTAAAGGACGAGAATGTGAGATGATTACCTGTCAGTGACAACGTGCCAGTCTCTCTGCTTAACAGTCTTCATTTCTATTGTGTAACCAGTGATCATGCATCCACCATCAAACGGAGGACTCGACCAAGTGATGAGAGCAGATCTTTCGTTGGCTAAAACACTGGGTTTCTTTGCTGGTGGGTCTGGAGAACCTGAAAGAGAACAATGATTATAAGCGATCAGTAATAAATCCATAGAGGGCTAGGATTGAAAGTTCAATAATTTTGTACAGGACAGGCAGAACAAGAACATCCTGAGAATTTAAAAGAAAGAAATCTTGTAAGAAATGTCACAAATATAACGCAAGTATGTGCTTCAGAGATGTTTGCTTTGCTGCCATGATGAAACTGTGATATCACATTTCTCGGAGCAGGAATTCAAAACTTCTACTGACAGAGAACTCTATTTTGAAATAAAATCAGCTAATATTTTTCATTAACTTCTTAGAGAATTTTAAAGTGCAAGAGAAAAATTTCACCTAGAATTTTGCAAATAGGTAATGGGTCACATTGTGAGAACAGTGATGGTGGAGAAGATCAGAGAAAAACTTGAAATCACATACCTTCAACAGCGACGGATGCAAAATGGCAGTCAGCACCATGAATGTTTTCCACACTAACTACATATTTCCCACTGTCATCAGTGTTAATCCCTGAAATGGTTAGACTGGACATGCCGTCTTTTGTTACAATCTCTATGTGACCATCTGAGGACAATTCTCTACCCTGAAAACAGTTTAAAGTCAAAGGTCAGAGGTTAAAGATCATTCAAATAAAAACACTCTACTGATGTCATTGAGTTCAAATAAATGTAAACTGATCTCTATGCAACCGAAAGTTTACCTTCTCTTTTCTATCTCTTTTCAAAAGATGTAGGAAATTGGAGCACTTAATATTTTTGATAATTTCATTTTTTTTCTTTTTTTTTCTTTGTTGTTGTTAGGTTCATTAATAACTTCACTCATAATTCATTCCATTCTGAGAAAGACAGAAATTGGTAATGAAATGTAATGGAAAAAAAAAATTCAGACGAATTAGCTTGTGAAAAAAGGACAAATTAATCTTTGAGAACATTTCTAGGAATGTACTCATTAACCCAGCAACTCATAAAATTATTCTTAGTCAAAGAGTATTTTGAAACTGCATGAAATATTTATGGAAAGGGGGATGAATAACAACTGGAATGTTTACTGTCCTTGAAAAAAAGTAAGCCATACATAACTACAATAAAAAACATAAAAAAAGGAGAGAGAGAGAAGATAGTTTCTTAAGTACAAATTCTTACCGCTTTCAGCCATCGAACAAAAGGATCAGGACGTCCCACAAACGCAGCAGTCAGGACCACCTTCTCACCTCGTAGAACCGATATGTCAGCAGGGCCTTGTGTCAGAATGGCGGGGGTTTCATACTTCTCCAACTGTTCCACCTTCAGCTCTGTCAAACTCTCACAAGAGTCGTCACCGAGAGTGGCAACACACTTGACAACACCCGCATCGTTTGTGTCTACTCCTGCGATATGAAGAACACTTGTGTCTCCAACCTCTTCCACCTGTATGATAAGGCAATGTATGAATTAGATGATTCATCTTCAGATAACGTATAGTCTTACTCACTACTAATCATACTTGATATCAGGCATTTCTAAATAAAAAAAAAACAAAAACAAAAAACGTCATAAGTATGACATAACTACCTCTCAAATATACCTCTTATAACTTTTGTTTACCTGAGATAAAAAGGAATCAGTGTTTGAACTCTTTGGGTTTGATTTTAAATTTTTAAGAATTCAGAATCAAATAAAACATTCGTCCAATTTAAATTACGTTATTTCTACCTGGGGCTATCTTTGAAGTACTTTGATCATAATTAATTTTATTTTATTTTTACATTTACTTAAATTTAAAAAAGTAAAACATAACAAATGGGCATACAAGGCAAAGAAAGAGGACACAACATGCCTTGAATGTCTTAGGGGTAATGACAATCCCATGATAAACTAGTCGCCTCCCGCATGGAGGAACATATCTTGTCTGCGCTGTTTCAGTACCTAATCGTGCATTTTATTTTTTGTAGGATTTTCGTATGAATTTGCATGAGATTTTCAGTGATTTTCCTTTACACTTGCGAGAAAACACACCTAAATTTTCAGAAAAATTTATATGATGGCTCTCCTATGAAAAAATAAAATCTTCGTGTAGATATTGAAGCAGTGCAGACTGTATACATTCCTCCGTGATCAAGAAAACGAATTAGGAAACAATAAATTAAATTATTAAAGAGCTATCCAATCTTGCTGATACCAGATGATGATAGCAGAGGTCTTTTCAGAGATGCTTTGAATGTTGAAGCTCCTGGTTCTCAACTCACACTCCAGGGTGTACTACCATCATGTTCTGCGGTTTTATGTGCTCCTTTTTATGATACAGATATTTAATTCAATGGAACTAATTCATTGTTAAAGAAATTATTCACACCTTGAATTTTTGAGGATTTTTATTGGTATCTTGACCAGCAACAATCCAATTTAAAGATGGCCGCAGTCTTTTGTCCATGTACTTGATTTTGGCACAGAAAGTTGCCATTCCTCCTGCAATAGCCACCACAGGATTGGGCGATTTGACAAACTGTAATTGCGGCTCAATTGTGTCACCATTGGAGAACTCATCTGAAAATGGATAAAAGAGAGAGCAAAAATTAAGTGACTGAATGTATCATGAAATCCTGCATTTTACGGAAACTTAAACAATCTGATTTCTATAAAATTTCAAGATGTTTCTTCCATTGAATATTCCGGAATTTTTTCAACTTAAAGATTGAATATGATCAGACATTTTGAGAAATATCAACAAAGATTTGTGACATTTGGGCTTTCATTATGATATGTTTTTCACAATATCAAACAGAAAAATAAACAAATCTACTGAGTGATAATCAAATTGGTTCATTTTTCTCAAAACTGAAAAGTCATGAATTTGAAAACCAGCTAACACTATAAGGCAAATTCAATACATTGCGAAGCAAAATATTTAAAGCAAAAGCTATGTTGAACTGATGCTGAAGTGTCGAATCTATCGGAAACTATGGTCACAACCTTCTCATGGAAAGATACAAATTCAGTTCCAGATTCGCCTGTAAGTAGTTAAAAATTTAATTTACCTCTGACAATAAATTTTCCTGTGGAAATGGCATCTCCAAAAGAGTTGTATGCAGTACAGCTGTAGACACCAGAATCTGGAGAGAATACATCAGCGAACAATAGGCCGTAACTTCCACCTTCATAAACTTTGTACCTGAAATCTTCACAGTCAGGGATTTCTTCTCCATTCTTTAACCATATGACTTCCATGGGTTCAGAGCCTAGAAAAAGAGATGAGCATATTTCAAATGTTGGTTGAAAAATCAATAATAGACACGATTACAGTTAAAAGGACAAATTTGACTTTTCTTTGGCAATGGCTGGTATAAAATTGGTTAAAATAGGAGAACTCACGCCTAACTAGTTAGCAAAATTTCGGTATGGAGTTATTATGGAGTAATTCGTTATTTGGAGTATGATCGGAGTAGATGGATGTTTTTATTGTTAAAAATTATAATTCCTTATTGCAAAATGCAGCTCAAATCTTCTGCAGCTTTCCCTCTACTCACTAAAATTCTAAAAAGTAGATGCAAAAAGCGTGATCAAATTCATTGTTAAATTTCCTGCGATTTCTCATCTTGAAAGTTGGAAAAACCAAGAAAGACAGTCTACTTTTTTGCATCCTGTATGCATGCCTTCCTTTGTTGCACTTGCACTCATTTTCTTTTCTAAAAAAAACTTTTATACCTTAATTTACTGTTGCAATTAGCTTTTTACCGTTCTTAAAGGATGTATCACCTTACTTGGGAACAATCTAAAAAAATTGGTCAAACCGGTCAAATAAGGCTTCATTTCTTTCTCCTTGGAAAATAAACTCTCTTGAATTTTAATCCTTCATCTATAAATGATTAGCTTTGCTTCACAGTGACAGAAGCAATTCTGCCATGTAAATAAAACGAGCCATTAATTGTTTTCCTTTTTTCTTTTTTTTCTTTTTCATATTATTCCCTTTCAGCTATGCTACTGCATCAAGACACACCAACCATTTGGCTACAAACCATGTTAATCCTAAAGGTAGGCTACTGAAATTAATATACATATTTTTTACCTTCTAACTTGATTTTGAGCTCAAAAGGCTGGCCTTCGATGGCATGGGTTGATGCTGGTAAACCAGAGACAAATACTGGCGGTTTGAGATCTGCATCACTGGAATCTTGGGAATCAACAACGACTAGCTCGGCCGAACACCTTGTTTTTCCGAGTTCATTTTCTGCTATACACTGATAAACTCCTGAGTCTCCTTTTCGTAGCTGTTTCAGCTCTAGTCGAGCTGTTTTGCCATCCCAACTAGGAACTATACGCTCAGATGATTCGATTGGATCACCGTTTCTGAGGGAAAAAGAGCACAGACCATGTTAAACTGGGCAACTACTTGTTGCAATTGCAAGAATTAATATTTTTTAAAAAAAAATATAAATAAGTCGACCAGGTATATATTGATTGAAATTTCCACAGAGTACTCCTCAAAGACAGAAAAAAGAGGTCGAGTAAATGTTTCTATTGAAAAATGAATTGAGAAATTCATGAGTAGCTTCAAAAGCAAAACGCAGAGAGCAAACGCACGAGATAGAAGAATTAATTCTTCCCTGACAATAAATATCTGAACAAAATTTTATTTCTTCAGCTTTAGAATCTTAAGGCTCCTTGCCTTTAAAAAATACAACTGAGATTTTTACTGAGAAACGTGCGTACCTGCGACATTCGCCACAAAGGGAAAGCAGGCACTGGAAACATTTTTAAAATCTACTTGACAATGTTACCATCCTGTCCAGCAAAAAATCTGTTCCAGCTAAAATATGGCCAACAGTGATGTCACCTCTGCTTTGCATTTGGCCAATGTTGACTTACAGTAAAATCTTTTGGGTGGTTGAGTTCGATAACTCACCTCAAGTCTCAAATTCAAATTTCGAATAATGACCATAGGTACGATCGATTTTTAGCTTAGTCTTCCTAGCGGCTCTAAAACTGAATCAATTACGAACTCGATTTTAGAAAAGGTGCATCCACCTCATGTAGAGAGAATGACAATACATTTGAATTACCTATACCAAGATGTGACAGGAGAGGGTGACGCTTGGACGTCGCAAGCAAAAGTAAATTTACTGCCTTCTCTGGCAGCAGATCCTGACAGTCTTCTTCCAAAAGTAGGAGATGCTGAAGAGGTATCAGTCAGTCTTATACCACCGCTGTTCCTTCTTTTATTACCTTTGAACAACAATAAAAATAACAATCATAAGCGAGGATCTTGTGTGTGGATGATAATAAGTTCTTTCGACTTCTCAAAAAAAGAAAGTGGATTTGAGCAGGAGCACAGAAGTTTTTCAAAAGACAAATTTTCGTGGATTCTAATGAAAAATAAAATTATTAAATATTAGCTGAAGGGAGAATAATAAATACATACGAACTGCACAGTCCCGTAAAAGATACCAACTCATAACAGAACACAGAACGGAAGTGTTATGATAATGAGTAATATTCACTTCCGTATGTAAACAAACAAACAAACCAAATGGTCAGATGGGTCAAATGGGTAAAATTGGTCAAATCAAAAAAGTATTCTAAATTTCCACATAAATTTCAAATTTCTAGAATCATTACCAAGTTCCTTTTCGAACTGAGGAACTAGAGTATGAGGAACGCGGCAAAATAGAATTAGCGCGGGAAATATCTTTGGCGGGAGGTTTGAATTAATGGCGATTCTTTCAAATTGACGCGTGTGCCAACTTCGAGCGCAACTTGCCATAGCAGCTGAACAGCTGGAAATCATCGTTTAAATAAACATCCCAGCTTTGTATTTTCTGGCACTAAGTTCACACGCGTAGCTATAGCAAAACCGGGAGGGGGAGGGGAACCTGATCCCCCATTTTTTCGGGAGCGGTTTAATGAGGTATGGGGGGGGGGGGGTCGTCGAAATCTAAGAGCCCCTAGTATACAGTTTAAGCCAATTTCGTCAGGAATGATTACCAAATATGGACGTCCTTCCTTCTTTTCCCCTCTGTTCCTCCCTTCTTTCTTTCTTCTCTTTTTCTTCCTCCTTTTTTTTCGGGCGAACGGGGGGAGGGGGGGGTGCTCCCCCTACGCTCCCCTTGGATCCGCCTATGTTTAAGGGTCTGGTTCTCATCTAAGATCCCTTTTCCCGCGAACGGTCGAATTTAATTAAAATATTTAATTGAATTATTAAATATTCAGGGTTGCTACAGAATTTAGACAATGAAATCCTCTGACATTTCTCTGACACATTTTGGTGAAAATCCCTGACAATTGAAGACGTGACAAGTGGTTTAGAAGACATAACTGAAACATATTCGTCATTTTCCCTGACATTTCCCGGTTTCCCCGGTATTCCCTGACTGTGGCAACCCTGAATGACGGACCCTGATTAAACGGTTCTGCGGGCCGATTATTAAAATTCATAGACAAAGCTATAGACAAATAAGACATAAGGAGTATAGAGCGATCCTATTGGTTGAAGTGGGTGGTTCTTATAGACTAAGGGGGTAAATGATGGACTAACAATCGGGTCTCTCGTGGGTTGCCGTTAGTAAGTCTATTACCTACGTCCTTTGTCCATCGCAACCACCCGCTTCCACCAATAGAATCCCTCCATATCCATTTGTCTTCTTCGTCTATTGCTTTGTCTATCAATTTCAATAATCAGCCGGCAGGGGTGTAAAAAATGAGAAGGAAAACGTACTTATAATCTCTAGTCTGGCAGAGGCATCGATTCCCCCGAAGTCGTTCTCTATCCTGACCCGGTAGAGACCGGCGTCCATGGCGTTGACATCGTTGATTTCTAGTATCCTGAGATCATCCCTCTCCAAGACCTTGATCCTTGGGGTGGAGTTGATGCGCTCGCCGTCCTTGTCCCAGAAGGCGTAGGGCGCAGGGTGTCCGGCCACCGCGCACTGGAACCGAACCGTCTCGCCCTCGTCGGCCACCTTGTTGTGGGGGACCGCGTAGAATTTCGGGGCCTGGGCCCGTTTCTGCTTCAGTCTTGAGTATGTCCCCAGCGTCGTCGAGGGGGATTTCTCTCGCGTTTCTGGAAAAAGAGTATTCAGAATCAGTCGAATTGGGCAGAATACCTTTATACAGGGGGAAGATAGACAGTGTTAGGGGTCCATCCTTGATTGGATTAGCCGCCCGAGGGCACGTGGGGTTGTTTAGGGCACAGAAATTCACGGACCTTGTAAACCAGGGTGTCTAGAATTCTTTGGAATGCTCATTCCCTGATTTTTTCCTGATTTTCAGGGGCTCATTTTCTGATGAGATGTCGAAGTTATCTACCACTATTCCAGGATTTTCTTTCTCTTCTTTTCCGT